>JASPKZ010002677.1:3565000-4113431 GCA_030220185.1 Diploptera punctata | reverse complement strand
AGAGAGAAGAAGAGTGAAAGAGCGAAGACGAGAAGATGTGAAAGCAGAGAAGAGGAGAGAAAGCAAGAGAGAAGACGACAGAGAAGAGCGAGAAAGAGGAGAGAAAAGAGAGGAGAGAAACTGAGAAAGAGGAGAAGAGCGAGGAGAGAGAGAAAGAGAGAAGAGAGAGAGAGAGAGAAGAGAGAGAAAGAGAGAAAAGAGAGAAAGAGAGATAATAAGGGAAAGAAAAAGCAAGAAACAGAGAGAAAAGATAAAGACAGAGAGAAAGATAGAAAGAGAAAGAAAAGGGAAAAGTGAGAGAGAGAAAATAGATAAAGAGAGGGATAAAAAGGGAACGAGAAAGAGATAGAGAGAAAGAAAGAGACAAAAGAAAAAAAAGATAAAATATGTGAGATAATTGTAAGAGGGATAAAGAGAGTTTAAGAGAGACAAAGACGGAATGAGGAAGAGAGAAAAAAGACGGAAAAGATAAGAGAGAATGAGATAAGGAGGGAGAGAGAGAGAGAGAGAGAGAGAAGAGGAAAGATGAGAGAGAAATAATAAGGGATAAAGAGAGAAAAGAGAGAAATAATGTAAGAGAAAGATAAAGATGGAAGCAGAAAGAAAGAAATAGAGAGAAAAACACAGAGAGAAAGAGGGAAACAATTCTAATAAAATTCATTGTTAGAACCGTTGAGGTGGATAGTCATAAAATAAAATAAGTTAAAATATACGTTCTTAGGTAAGATCCTTCGCCCTCAACTTATACAATATGTATTCTGTATTTCTGTAGGCCTTTCAGAACATCCGTTTCATCTTCAGCAGGTCCTTCTTCGCTACATTATCTGATATGATGGTTGATGCTGCTGGTCCTAATGTCACGACAACATCACATTAGGACCAGCAGCATCAACCATCATACCAGATAATGCAGCGAAGAATGACCTGCTGAAGATGGAACGGATATTCTGAAAGGCCTACAGACATAAATAATACATATTTTATAAGTTGAGGACAACGGATCTTACCTAAGAAGGCATATTTTAACTTATTTTATTTTAAGAGGGAAACAGAAAGACAGAAGTAGAGAGAGAAAGACGGAGAGGAAGAGAGAAGAGAAGAAAAAAAAAATAGAGAAGATGAGAGAGGGACAGGGAAAGGAAGATTAATAGGGAAAAAAGAAAGAGAGAAAGAGAGAAAAAGATAAAGACAGACAGAAAGAGAGAACAGAGCGAGAGAGAGAAGAATAGAAAGAAAGAGATAAAGAGGGAAAGAAAAACGTGAGAGATAGAGGAAAAAAGAGAGCTGGCGCTCTACTGTAAGCCACCAGCGCGTATACCTGGGTCTTAGGTTCAAATCTTGGCTCAGGTACATATTTTTCTCTCCACTTATGTTAACCATTGCCTACAGATTGCTTGTCTGGAAACACTGATTATCAGCGAAACCCCATCATTATTACTTCTCGTAATAGAACCATTTCCATTAAATCTTGTGAACCAAAATTTCACTTTTTACAGGGACTAAAGAGAGCGGGCGTTGATCTCGCTCCGATAGATGTGTTTAAGTATCTCAGTCTAAGCGCAAGTACGCAAATCTGATGATCCTGGGTCAGGTGCACATTTTTCCCTACAGCTATGTTACCTTGCGAATGTGGGTGTATATGCTAATAAAACAAAAGCTAAAGTGTCCCCTACTATAGACCTTAAAAGGCATTTGAGACAGTGGGAATTTCTAGAAAATCGGCACGAGATGAAAACTTGGTTTGTAAAGCTCTGTATGACGACCGACTATACCCCAAGAACAAACACCTGGCTTCCGTTAAAGGCTGAGTCGTCCCCAGGACCATTGTGCTCCAGAAAGTTTAGCCAATTTCAAATTCCTGATCCTATTGCGAGCCTAACTCTGATCTTCCCGGTTTTAGCGTAGGGCCTACAGTCTTAACCAATCATGCTACAATGTACACCCTAAGTATTAATGGCCAGCTCTTAATAATATTATAACTAACTCACTGGCACTATCGAACCCATAGGTCCATGGCCGCAAAGACATAAGCTCTCCATACAACCCTATCTCGAGATAATGTTTTCCAATCATTCCCTGTACAATCTGCTTCCCTCAAATCATGGTTAATGTTATTCTCCCACCATATTCATGGTCTATCAATCGGGCGTTTTCCCTCCGTTTTTCCATGCACCTCCTTCATTCCCCATTCCTGCCACATGCCCTGTCCATCGCAGTCTGTGAGATTTAACTGTTCCTATTATATCTGGCTTCCTGTAAAGACCATGTACTTCAATAATAGTATTATTATAAAGATATAATAATGATAGAACGATATAAACAAGCTCGACTTAACACACACACACACACACGAACACACATACACATAAAACAAAGTATTTGGTTAAAGAAATGCCTTTATATTATTATTATATTATTATTACTAGTATTATTATCATCATCAACAATCACGGATTAAGCCCATGTGGCTTGTTCCTGTCTCATAGATTCTCATTCAAAAAGTTGAATCCATCTCTTTATCGGTCTACCAACATCCTGTCTCCTTTTGGTTTGTAATTAACTATAATTTTTGGTATGCGTTCATCTTGCATTCTTTGAACATGTTCTTTCCAGTTTTGTTCTAGATTCTTTTATTTTATTTAAAAGTTTAAAAATTATTATTATTATTATTATTATTATTATTATTATTATTATTATTATTATTATTATTATTATTATTATTATTATTATTCATCACTCCAGGGATTAGGCAATTGCCCGTTCCGACTTCATAATGCATCAGCCCAACGTCTTCTAGGTCTTCCAACATCACGTCTTCCTCTTGCTTGATAATTTCTTGCTAACAATGGATATCTCTCCTTACTCATTCCATCCATGTGATCAATCCATTTCTGTCTGTAATTCGTGACTTTATCCAATAAAGGCTGTACTTTCAATTCTTCTCTTATATCCTCATTTCTTATTCTATCAAATCTTGTACATCCTTTTACTTGTCTTAGGAACCTCATCTCCGCCGCCTGTATTCTATCCTTCTGTCTTTACACTGGAGCCCAAGTTTCACATCCATACAATATTGTGGGAACCGCCATAACATTATACATTTTTATCTTGGTTTCTTTTATAATTTTATTTTTGAATGTACTCTGTATTGTTCCACACACCGTCTGAAATTTATTTATTTTGGAGTCAATATCTCTTTCCACATTGTAGCCAACATCACAGCCCAAATATTTGAAACTAGACACCTGTTCTATACTTTTATTTTCTAAAATAATTTTGGATCTCACTGGATCTCTTCCTCTAAAAGCCATGGTCTTCGTTTTCCTTACAGAAATCTGTAGATCGTATAATTTACATATTTCATTTAATGCATGCATTGATTTCTGTAAGTCGTCTTCATTTTTCTGTATTATGATTACATTGTCAGCAAATAGAAGATTATTTATGCACACTTTATTATCCATTCTTATTCCTGGATTCACTAAAACTTTCCATTTATTTAAAATATCGTTTATATATATATATATATATATATATATATATATATATATATTAAACAAAGTGGGTGATAAACTACATCCTTGTCGTAATCCAGTATTTGTTTTGATTGCATCTGTTCTTTTGAATCCGGTATCTATAATTATATTTGTGTCTTCATATAATTTCTTTATTGTTTCAACAAGGCACAGCGGGTATACTTTCATTCGTAATATTTCCCATAATTTTTGTCTGTTTACTCGATCGAAGGCCTTATCCAAATCTATAAATCCTATGTGAGTTTCTAAGTTATGTTCTCTTCTCTTTTCTATGAGTTGTTTCAGTGTAAAGACATTGTCTATACATGACCTTCCCTTTCTGAATCCACTTTGATTTTCACTTATTATTACTTCTGTTATGTTTCTCAATCTATTATTTATTATTTTCGTATATATCTTGTAGCCAGTATTCATTAAGCTAATCCCTCTGTAATTCTCGCAATTTCTCCGGTCTCCTCTTTTGAATATATTCTTCACAATTGCTGTTTTCCAAGTGGTTGGAATCCCATAGGTCTGCCAACATATATTAATTAGATGAAGTATTCGTAGTTTACACAATATTCCACTATATTTGACTAACTCCATATTCATATTATCTAATCCTGTTGCTTTCCTATTCTTAGTGGTTTTCAAAGCCATTTCTAATTCATTTATGTCTATTACATCAATATTTTCCACTTTTATTTCTTCCTCATTGTTCTCTTTTCCTTCAATTTCCTCCTGTTTCCAACGTTTTTCATAATGTTGGATCCATTCTTGTTCTGGGATTATATTCAATCTGGCAGAATCTTTCTCAGTCTGATTTAGATTATTATTATTATTATTATTATTATTAATATTATTATTATTATTATTATTATTATTATTATTATTATTATTATTATTATAAAGCACAAAATTAAAACCGTATATGTATTTTTTATAAAGTTAGGACTGTAAGGTTACCCAGAAAAACATTGGAAGAAGAAAGTATGCCAGAAATAAGAACTGGAATGAGAACAAGAGGACTGAAGGACATGGAGTGGATGGATAGGGACGAGTGGAGAAAGAAAATAAGCTTTACGCACTGAAAGATGTGCACACATTGAAAATAGGTGTACAAAATAATAATAATAATAATAATAATAATAATAATAATAATAATAATAATAATAATAATAATTTCAAAATATGAGGACAGTACAAAATATACAGGGATAATAAAACCATTCACAGAACTTGATTCTTTTTCCTAACTAAATGTTTAGTTACCTTATTTCAAAACAGTTTTCTTAAAAAGGGATAGTAATGTATTTCAAGCTTATTTATTCGGTTCCTAGAATATTTTCTTAACTCTAGATATGAAAAAAAAAACGAGATAGGTTCTTTCTATTAATATTGATGAAGGTATCAAAGAAGCTCTGAAGCTGAATGCTATTCATTTTTTATTCTTAAGAAACAACGTTTTCTAAAGCAAATTCCTGTCAAAAGGCAATATAACAAGTGTGTTCTGAAAAGACTTCATCTGAGATTCCTGATTAAAAAAGGAAGATAAGGAGTGGATACATGTGATCATAAAAATTGAATTAATAGCTTCCACTGCCAACATATAATCAAGAAACCTCTTCTTGCTAACACGCTAACAAGCGTACCATGCTTTAAGCATTACGTCATTCTGCGAGAAATTAAAAGCTAGAATTTCATACAACCCACTTCACATCCATTTAATTAAAAAATAAAAGCAAACAAAAAAAGTCGGTCACGTAGGAACTGCACAAACTAACCAAATTCCTCAGCAAATCAAATTTTGCCCCTATTTAGTAGGTTTCCGGAATGTATATTTCTCTTGTTAGCCCATAAATTGGAAAAATTCAATTTGAAAGCACCATCTCAATTGCTTTAGCAGTCACATTTTTCGATGTTTCACAACGAAACTCAGTATATCCTATTCAAATAAACTGAGATAGGTATTATCAGAAATGAGCGAAATCCGACAATTAGAAGTGGAGGTTTACCTGAAATCCGAAATTGAAAACTGACTAGCAACCGCCATGTTTGGTTCGTCTCAGCGTAATATTTCATTTATTTAGGCGTAATAACGCACGCCGGGTATTTGCCAGTATACATACATATTTTATTATTAAGTTCATTTTCGGCATATGTATGGTAAGTAGAATGGATTTGAAAATATTTAACAGGCGCATTTCTTCAGATTTCTGTAAAATGTGAAGCTGCAATCGTTTAACTCTCGCACATGCTGTGTGGGAAAACTGACAATCCGCTCTAATGTGACGTAATGTGGAATCAAGTTCTTGTTTGGCCAACGGCATTTAGCACACTTTTTGCAACAATACTGTAGCCGAGTTTAGTGAATTGTCGTTTTTAGTCCCTTGTAATCGAGAGGGCAAGGGTTTGATTAACTATCATAATTAAGTTTTGATTTCCTCGAACACTGATATAACATGTTGCATAAATATGCATGCATCCCATAGCCTGCGGAATATCAAATATGAAACCATTGCTCAGTTAATCCCCAACACACATCATAATGTACAAACATTAAACGGATACTTATGTTTAAACTGCAAGGCCCTCTTCAACTATAAATCTGTATCCAGTTTTAAACTATAACCGAAAAATCGGAAGTGCCCAGTGTGTAACAAAAGAATCAGGTAGGAGAATAACAACTTGGATTTACAGGAAGTAGATTATACAAGCCAAACAAATGAGTTTTTTTTTTGACTCAGGAAGATGTTTAGATCTCAATTTATATCTAGAAAGACAAAAATACCCACGTATAAGATTCTCCTTAGACCAGTGTTAACATATGCATGAAAACTTGGACCATTTTGAAATCTGATGAGGAATTATTGGGGCGTTTTGAAAGGAAGATAGTCGGATATATTTTTTATGCCATGATAGAAAATAATGTATAGAGAAAGAGATACAATAATGAATTGTACAAACTGTATAATGACCTGGATATTCTGAATTTTGTTGAATTTAATAAATTCGTATGGGCAACAAAATAATTAAAAAAATTATTTACAATAAGCAATCTCTCTTGGCCAGAAAAGTTGGAAGACCTAAATCAAGAAGGGGGGATAGTATAATTCAATACATTAAGACTTTAAAAATAAAAAAAAACTGGAAGAATGAAGCTCAGGACAGGAGTCTGGCATAAACTTCTGAAGGCAGCCAAAGACCACATGGGGCTGTCGAGCCATTGATGATGATAAAATTATACAAAAATCGGCCACGGTTTCCTGCCTCCTGACCCTAGGGTCGCGAGTTGAAACTCGGCCTGGGTAGATGGATTTTTAGGATAAAAAATGCAAGGGAACAAATATCTTCTCTATAAAATCAACATTAGTGAACCAATACTTCATTGAGGGTCAATGACAACAGGTCTGCTAACTTATGCTGAACATGGAACTAGTCCCGAAGGGCCTACAGTTGATTGATATTTTAAGAAGATGAGGAAACGGACCTACAAGGTACATAATTTTATACTTGAAGCAATAACGTGATAAGCCACATATTGTTTTTTTCTGAGATATAAGGATTTTAATGTTTCAAAAAATTATAAATACTATTTGGGCAGTATTGTTGTTAACACATCGTATGTCATCACTGGCACACTTACAAATTATTTTATGGATATTTCAATACATTTATTTGTTATCATTGCTAATAAATGACATTTCTTAACAGAATGTGGCTTATCTTATTACTTCCCTAAGCCCTTCAATTTAATATTACATTTTTAATACTGTAAATTAAACTGGTTAAGAATTGTCCCACTGGGGGAGCACCCAAGTCCCGAGCGGGAAGAATGGAGATCAATCAATACAATGAGAAAAAAGTGAAGAAGATTTTAAGAACTGTCCATCGGAGTCGAACGAAAAACGAAAAAAAAAAAAACAAAAAATAAATGTGTGATCAATATCTACTATCCTAAGGGAATAAGATAAAATGGGGGAAGAAATTGCCCCAACTTACCATGAAGTTGAAACAAACAAGATTGCCTAATCCTTGTGATTATTTCAAATCCAATGAGAATTAAAATCTAAACTTATGGATGCCCAAAGAATGGGCATGATGATGTTGATGAAAAAATTCCGTTTTTGTCATTTGAATCACTTTTTCCCCCCTGAGAGCCTTAGTTCGATGAAGGGATAACATCCTTTCATTTTGAGAATGGTTGGTGGGATGCAACAAAACCCCGAGAATATCAAGAAAATAGCATTGAAGTTTGGCCGCACTGCAATCTCTGATTACAGGGGAAGCTTTCTCTCTAGTACTTTACAAAAGTCTCTCTCCACCATATGTGGGAGTACGAAACGAAAATCCCAACTCTGAGGGACAGGGATGTTCAACAGAACTCACATCAAATCAAAATATTTCTTGTTCGCCTCAGTGGCGCCACTTAATCTCTTCTTATACTATATTTCATTAACTATGTAACTCAATGGCACAATTGAACCCGTAGGCTAATGGCTGCGCAGACATCCCTATCTCCAACTAGTGCTTTCTAATCATTCCCTATATAATTTAAATTCTTCAAATCATGATTAATGTTTTAATAATTCTTGGTGACAATAAAATTGTCTTCTTCTTCCTTCCAAGTATTAGGCCAAGGCCTGTTACGATCCTATAGAAAATTTTCCCTCCAGCGTTTCATAGGACGGCCCAGTGATCTTCGTCCTCTTGGTATATAATTATAAACAGCTTTGGGGATCCGATTTGAACTCATTCTTTCAAGATGGTGTTTCCAATTTAGTTGGTACTGTTTAATATATTCCAAAATTGGCGTAGTCTTCAATTCTTTTAAGATATCGGTGTTCCTTTTCCGATCCCATCTGGTGTAACCCGCTGTTCTGCGCATGAATCTCATTTCACAAGCCGTTATTCTGCTTTCATGTTATTTTCTTAGTGTCCATGCTTCACTACCATAGGTCAACACTGGTCTAGCCAAAGTGTTATATAAACGTAATCTGGTGTTTTTTGTACAAGGGATGGTTTCATAACTTGATTAATAATTCCTAAACTTTTATTATAACTAGTAACTTTTCAGGGATATCCTTTTCATCCCAGATAGAGAGATAATATCCAAGATATTTAATTGTATTACACATAAACAATAAGATCCAAAACTCCAAACCAAAATATCAATGTGTTTCGATAGCGACGCTATCATCATCATCATGACTAGCTATAGATTCAACGGTGATTTCAGTTTTATTGATTGTGTGTAATACATGGTTAATGTTATTCTCTCTCCTCATTCTTGGCCTACCTAATGTGCGCTTACCTTTTGGTTTTCCTGCAAAGAATTTCCATACTCATCTTTCTTTTGCATTCATACCACATGACCTGTCCTTTGCAGTCTATGAGACTTAATTCCTCTTATTATTGTTCTGGTTTCACATCAAGGAACTCACTGTTATTTAGTCAGTCTGTTCATCTCTCTTGGGGCCAAAAATTATCCTGAGAACTTTATTCTCAAATATTCGTAATCTTTTCTCCTCCCTTAAAGTAAGAGTCCATGTTTCACACCGATATAATATACTGGGAGAATAACAGTTTTGTATATTTTCACTTAACTTTTTTGAAAGGAATTGGAACGAGACGATTCCCTGTAATGCATAATAGAATTAACTGTCAATTTAAATAATACATTTTTATGTGTGACAATGTTTATTGATATTTACTTTCAATCCCAATCTAGTATTTATAATTACTAGTTTGCCTTATTTCGCATTTTCTTCAACTTTACATTGCGGATTAGTAATCCAGCGCAATGCCTATCATGGCTTGATATGCCGGACACTAAATGCTGATGGAGTAAGAATATGAGGAACATGGAGGGTGAAAGATGAAGCTATAATCAGTTGGCAATATTTGACTCTTCGCTCTGGCTTTTCGACATGTCTGTCTTTCATTTTCCATTCGTGCCACATGTCCTACCCATCGCAGTTTAGATATTTGACTATACCTTTTAGGTATCTGGTTTCCCATATGCCCCTAGTTTTCTCCGTTTGTCTCTTTGATCCTTTCTTTTTTGGTCCTAAATATTTCGCAATCAGTTTATTTTCAATAATAATATAATAATAATACAATAATCCATCCATAGTAATTCTGCCCGAAGGCAGGTCCTTTTATGCAATCACAGCATTTTTATGCTATGCTTGCAGCTTTACTAGGGAATTGTACGTGTGGTAGATTCCCGTTGCTTTCCACACCGCTGAAGGATCATGGTGATGACGATGATGATGATGATGATGGCCATATGATTTCGGGGACCGTTTGGGCCTTAATGTTTTCCTGACATTTGTCTTGCAGGTGAGGAAAAACCCCGATAAAAACCTCACCCAGAAAAACTGCCCCGACCGGGAATCAAACCCGGGCCCGCTGCGTGCAAGGCAGCACTCTACAATACAATAACACTACAGCAATAATAATAATAATAATAATAATAATAATAATAATAATAATAATAATAATAATAATAATGTTTGTCCAAAGCCGCCAGGTTGTCTTAATGACATTCCTGGTATTATCGGAATTATTAACCCACTTCTAAGTTTGGGGTGCCTGATTGGCGGAGTTACGTAACCCCGATGTTATGATGAACGATAAATCATAACGAAGCACCAGGAGAGTCCATAAACCTAAATCTAACCTAAACTCCAGACCATGAGCGACCTTATGAATAATTCCATTTAGGAAAACATCCCTGTGAAGTGAAAGGGAATCGAACCTGCGACATCATGATCTGTAGTCAAAAGCTCTGACCACAATACCGTGACGCTGGTCACGATTTTTTCATTATCATTATTACTATTAATTTAAGCAATTAAATTAGTATGGGAATGTACGACGAATGCAACAAGAATGGTTACGCAAAAAAAAATGATGTCCACCTGGAAGAAGAACGAAAGGAAGACCTGGAAACTCGTGGATGCAAGAAATAAGAACTGGAATGAGAGCAATAGCATTGGAGGACATAGTGTGGGTAGAAAGAGACGAGTGGAGAAGGAAAATAAAACTTTAGGCACAGAAATATGTGTAAACATTGAAAATCTGTATATAAAAACTATTATTATTATTATTATTATTATTATTATTATTATTATTATTATCATCATTGCTTCCCAGTTTGTGATACATCTCTTATATTTCTTCTTGATAAGTGCTTGCCCTTTCGTTCTTTTTAACACCACTGCAAATATGAACATATGATCCTAAGTTTCTATTCCTTCTCCTTTCTTCTTTGTTTCTGTCAGTGTGATTATGTCCTGCTTCAAATCCTCCATCTGTATAAGAACCTCCCATTTTATTCCTTACGCCTTGTACGTCTTCCTGAAGGAACACGAGGCAGAGGAAGACCTAAAACCTCCTGGAGTCAGGGAATATATCTATACATGAAGGAGAAACATCTACAACCCGGGAGATTGGATGGACCGACAAAATTGGCTATTGGGAATGGGACGATGTCAAGGACATTAATCAACCGATGATCTATCTATCTATCTATCTATCTATGTATGTATCTATCTATCTATCTATCTATTATTATTATTATTATTATTATTATTATTATTATTATTATTATTATATTAACACAATTAGTTCGGTGAGGTAGAGGGGCACTATTCTGATCAGCTTAATGTTGGTCTATTGTGCCCATATGTAGCTCAGTTGGCACGTAATAATGCTGACAATGTTGTAACTGTTGCCTCTAGCCACCACACCGCTATTGTTCTGATCGTATTGGTGTAATTGATTATCTCCATTATGTAGTAAACTCATTTCATCCTGCTCCTGGCGGTTCGATTGCAGATCACTCATATTGTAATCGTTCTCAGTTTTATGACGAAACTAAGTAATATTTTGTTTCTGACTTATTTTTAAACCTGTCTCAGTACAGAGTGAGATTTTAGTGCATATGACTACTTGCCACAATTAAAAATCGGTCATGCAGGCACTGCGTAAGCTAATCTACATCATCAAAAAGTCTAAATTATGTTCGATTTTGATGGTTTTACGGAACATCTTTTACTTTTAAAATTCAAGGTGAATCAATGTTAAAGTCAAGCATTAGAATGTAAAATATTAAGTACCTGATATATCAGTCGTCCTCACTCAAATAAACTTCTGTTTAAAAACTTCGTCAAATAATTTAAAACGCGTAGGACTTTCAGAATCATGTTCCATCTTCGGTATGTAATGTGGTCTACGAAGTATGTATACTTACTTACTTACTTATTCACTGGCACTATCGAACCCGTAGGTTCATGGCCGCGCGGACATAAGCTCTCCATACATCCCTATCCTGAGCTAATGCTTTCCAATCATTCCCTGTATAATCTACTTCCCTCAAATCATAGTTAATGTTGTTCTCCCACCTCATTCTTGGTCTACCAACTGGGCGTTTTCCTTCTGGCTTTCCTACAAGAAGTTTCCATGCACGTCTTTCATTCCCCATACGCGCAACATGTCCTGCCCATCACAGTCTATGAGACTTAACTGTTCTTATTATATCTGGCTTCCTATAAAGACCATGTAGTTCATTGTTATGTAGTCTTCTCCATTCACTTGTCTGTTCACCTCTCTTTGGTCCAAAAATTTTCCTAAGAACTTTATTCTCAAATACTTGTAATCTCCTTTCCTCCCTTAAAGTAAGAGTCCATGTTTCGCACCCATATAATATAACTGGTAGAATAATAGTTTTATATATTTTCAGCTTAACGTTTTTTGAAAGGAGTTGGGATATCAAAAGTCTCTGCAATGCATAATAGCATGCATTTCCAGAATTGAGCCTATGTTTAATCTCTTTGTGCATCTCATTCCTATTTGTGATTATTGTTCCTAGGTATTTGAATTCAGCCACTTCCTCAAAATTTCCCTCATTTGTCATTAGCTGTCCATTTCCATTATATACTGAATTTCTACGTGTGACCATATATTTAGTTTTACTGATATTTACTTCCAGTCCTAATTTCTAAGTGTTACTCAATAGTGTGTGCGTGTTGGCCTTTAGTATCTCCTCGCTATCGGCCAGTAGTACTACATCATCAGCATAAACTAACAGCTTATTAATACCATTCAGTTGTAAGCCTTCCTCATTCTCTAAAGATTTAATGACATGCTCTAGTACAAAATTAAATAGTAGAGGTTAAGGTACTTATTTTAAGATACATACATAGTGTTCTGCCAAAGAGCAGGTATTTCACAGCAAACTAAGCATTTTCCACTCTTTCCTTAACTCAGCTTTCCCTTTTGTATCCACACACAAACCATTTATTTTAATATTGTCTATATCATCTGACGTCTTTTTCTGTCTCTGACTTTCTTTCCGTTGACCATTCCTTCTAGAGCATCCGTCAGCAGACAGTTTCTTCTTAGCCAGTGACCAATCCAATTTATTTTCCTCTTCTTTATGAGTTCCAGCATTGTTCTTCCTTCACCCACTCTGTCTAGCTTATCTATATTTTTTTTATTTTCTCCGTATTTTAAGATTCTAACACTATAATAATAATAATAATAATAATAATAATAATAATAATAATAATAATAATAATAATAATAATAATAATAATAATAATAATAATAATAATAATAATAATAATAATAATAATAATAATAATAATAATGAGTAATAATAATAATGAGTAATAATAATAATGAGTAATAATAATAATAATAATAATAATAATGAGTAATAATAATAATATATCTTTCTTTCGAATATTAATACATAGTATATACCAAGTTTCATTGCGAGAAAACAGAAGTTGCACCGGGTAAAACAATAAAAAATCTTCCAACTAAAACTTATTCCGTGAGGACGATTTTCCATTCACAATACAAGTTTATTTTATTTTGTAATTTTTCCACAATACAACGGTTTTCCATTCTCCTCAGAAAAATTCCTATCTGTAAGTCCCAGTTCATTCATAATTCTTCTCAATTCCATTCATCCAATCCTCTTTACGTCTTCCCCTTCTTCTTTTTCTATATATTTACCATTCCAAGATAATTTTAGGGATTCTATCACATGTCACCCTCTGGAGATGACCATACCAACTTAATCGCTTTTCTACAATTGTCTCTAACAAACTTGTTTTAACTTTCATATATTATCTAATTTCAACGATTCTATTTGTTTTGTAAATTGGACTTGAGCGATGATCTTCTCCAGTAATCCATCTCTGTTGCCAATAACTTGTAAGCTTGAAAGCTTTTAATTGTCCAGGTTTATGATCCATATACTATAATACTCTCTACAATCCCCTTACTAGTACAGATACATTTCTTTGTTCTGTAAAGGATGTTTTTACTTCATAATACTGAGTTCAGCTGCCAGTTACTCTCCGCTCATCTGCTGTTATTTTTTCTGTTTCTGATTGTTATGAATCTTCTTTTTCTAAGATTGATCCTAGTTGCTCTACATGTTTAACATCATTAATTTATGTAAGGTATCGTACATCAAATTTTTTTATAGAATATTGTATTTGATTTGTATTAATTTGTAATCCCCATTTTTCATTTTCCTCAATCAATTACAATATTTAAAATAAGTAAATAAGGATCTGTTACTGGAAACGCAGTACCAAAATAATTGTTTGCTTAACTTTTCCGATTTGAAGAATACCAATAAACTTCATGAGTCTAAAACGTATCGCTGTCAAACATGATGATTCTAAGACCTCTAAGTATTGGAGAGCAAGACTGCTAATGACTTCAGTGTTAGATGCAGCACATTAGACAACAACAAAACTGTATTAAATTGAAACAAAATAAATAATAAATGACAAAATAATAAGCAGCTATTATTTTTTTAACTCTAGTATCTACATTAGTTTTTTTAAAGATATGTCAAATTTCGCATCTTCACGCTGCGCGCGCACACACACACACACACACACACACACACACACACATATATATATATATGAAAAGAAAAATTAATGCTTAAGTCGGAATTTGAACCAGAGTCTCTAAATTCTGTACGTTTAGCGCTCTAACCAACTGAGCTACTCAAGTATTCCAACACAAACATACATTTTTCTTATATGTGTAGTTTTCTCAATTCATACAAAAGGTAGCGGGAAGACGTTCCAACTACCATGTAGCGGCCACCATAACAGGGTAAGCAAATTTTTATAGAGAATATTTACTTTATAGCAGTAACGTTTGAATATTTAGATGTTATAACTATATTTTATAAAATATAGTTATAACATCAAAATAAATAAATAAATATCTTATTTTAATATTAAAAACTCACAATTAAAGTTCTACAAATCAATGTCAGTACCTATGTGCTTGTGAAAACTGGATACTTAATAGATCAGGAGAGAGTAAAATAGAAGTAGATGAAATTAAATTTTTACGTTCAGCAGCAGGCTATATATTGTTTGGTACGAAATACAATGAAGAAATAAGAACCTAATTAAATTATATATACTGTGTTACAGAAAATAATGAAAAACTCAAGATATAACTGGCTCCAACATATAGAAAGAATGACACTCAATAGACTCCCACAAATTTTGTTTCACTACCAACCCACAGGAAGAAAAAATATTGGGCGCCCCTATAACTAGATGGAGGGATACAGTCTCCTGATGTGGAAACAGGTAAAATATCCTAATTTCATGACGTAGACGAAGAAGAAGATCTTGTTTTAATGCGACTCGCCCTTAGTAAGATTCAAATTTACTCTACGAATGATTAGCATTCTGTATTATAAAACATATTAAATGAATACTGTTGTCTTACCTGTAGAATGGACTTGTCAAAGCTGGCGAGGAGGGTGCCAGGGGTAAGACGCGGCCCCTGATGACTGCTAGTGGGTGAAGCAGGAGGAGTCTGCACCTCCACGGAGCGGACACCGCGAGCTTCGGGCACTGGAGATGCACCATGTCGTACTTCTGCAATAAAAGTATATAAATAAGTTAGCAACGGGTTATATGAGTCTGATTATTCAATCCAAAATTCTATGTTATATTTGTAACATAAATAGCAAGAAAATAATAATTAAAATATTAAAATTGTACCTGAAATATCAGTCGTCCTCAACAATTAAAATAGCCAAGAACTTTCAGCACTTGCTGTTGCATTCTCAGCAGCTGGGTAGGTACTGACTATAAGGTAAAATATTAAAATATATACCTTTTGGCAGGTGCCGTCGTCCTCAACTGTGTTAAAAATTATTAAAAATTAGTAAAGGTAGACCTTTCGGAAGTCAACTTCAATCATCAGCAGAATAAATGTGCTGATGATGGAAGTCGGCTTCCGAAAGGCCTACAGTCACTGATTTTAAATAATTTCTAACACAATTGAGGACGACGACATCTGCCAAAAGGTCCATACGAGTATTTTATTATTTTACTTTATGACTACTGCCTCAATGGAATTTAGTATGAATGTTATTAGTATTGAGGTACTAACTAATTTTGTGTGAACTTCAGAAATTTTAAATTTAACGAGGGAAAATCAAGCTTTGCAAAACACGCAATAAATGCAGGTCGTCTACACGATTGACAGCACACTTTCAATAGTACATAGAGAGTGTAAAAACACCCTGAATAAATAGAAATACTGAAATAAGTAGGAAAAACCTGTTAAACAAGAACACGCCCAACCATCTCAACCCTCTCTACAATATACACATAGAAAAATTAGTTAGTACATACCCAACTGCTGAAGATGGAACAAGTTCTGAAAGGCCTTCTCTATTTTAATGATTTTTAATCCTGAAAATACACAGTCGGGTCTGTTGTATCCCAGCAACATTTCAGATTCACACAGAGTGAAATTTTGTGAAAATTGCAGCATGGCGTTTCACGTAAATTTGAATTATGGTATTAGGCTGTCCGCATGCTACTTACAATCTCAGATTCCAGTTAACACGTAGTTGAGAACAGAAGTTAATTCGTGAGTCTTGCGGCTGGGGTTTGTTGGACTCCAGTGCATTGGATGTGCCAGTGATTTTGTATGGTATTGAGCAAACTCAAATTTTGAAAAAAAAAAAATCTCATAACATTTATCTGTTGTCATAATTTGAACTAAGAACATTTTCATTCAATATAACTGTTAAATGTGTTTTGTAATCAATCTGCTGATCACTCTAGAAAGAGCATACTTTTAAAAAATACAGTTTTTAACATTTTAATAATTTTTGCGATATTTTTTGGTCTCATGTATTTTTCAATGAAAACAAAATACAGTAACACAGAACATAATATTTTGCTGTTTTTTTTTTGTAACACGTTAAAAACTTCTGGGTATATGTGACCCCAGTGTGTAATTTCTGTAGAAAAAATAAGTGTGAAGACGCAGGGTTAATTTGTTGAGTTCAACAGATATTTCAAGTAAAAATTTTAATATTTTAACAATTTACGTAACAATCTCAACGGTGGTTCAAAATGAATTTTAGATCTATTGATGAAAATAATATTTAACAGAACGAAAATTCAGTTGCTTCTACATCCTGTAGTAACTCATTCATTAACAGTAAGTAAGAATCTTGGACATAATGGAGCTAGTGTACCAGAATATGATCCGCAGTACAATGTACGGAATAAGCGTGGTGGTCGCCACATTCAACCGCTATCATATTGGATAAGTACTAACCACAATATTAAATACAGTAGAGAAGTCTGATTATTTTACTTATAAACAATTGTTCTTACAGTGGCAACATGAAGTTCCTCTATTTTTTCCTTAACACTGGACATCGTCAAGAAATCAGTGAATGTTAGGTTGTGAAGACGTAATTATTTGAGTCATGAATCATTATATCACTATACATTTATCATCAGCATATGCGGGTTATATCTAACTCACTTGTTATATCGAACCCGTAGGTTCATGGCCGCGCAAACATAAGCTCCTCATACATCCCTATCCTGAGCTAATGTTTTCCAATCATCCGCTGTATAATCTACTTCCCTCAAATCATGGATACTGTTATTCTCCCACCTCATTCTTGGTCTACCAACTGGGCGTTTTCCCTCTGGTTTTCCTACAAGAAGCTTGTTTCCCCATTCTCCATTCGTGCCACATGTTCTTCCCATCGCAGTCTATGATAAGATGCCGGTTATTTAAACATTTAATGTGAACTTCTTGTACCTGCATCAGGAAAATGGTACTTTTCCGGTCAATGGTTCATATTCGATACGTTATCTATCCAGTCCCCTCTACAAAACCTACTAAGTTTATGAAGATACCTTCCTACCCACATTATGCGTTATTAATCAAGTTGTAGATAATTCATAGGCATAATAGTTATTATATGTATAATTTAACCCCTCCGTGGTAACTTTGCCTTGTCGTGGTGGAGTGGCTTGCGTGTTTAACTTATCTCGAGAGCTATACCGGCGCACATACGTAAAAATGCACGATTTAGACGGACAAAATTATGTTTTTGAACTTCTTACGAAATGTGAAAAAGGTAGTGAAACATATACTATATGAATCAAAGTTTTAAACTGTTTGTTTTGATTATGCTGTCAATGGTATCCTCGCTACAGCTATCGAAAGTTATCGCTCAGAACGTCATGTGCGCAGAGTCCTTGAAAGATAAAATTTACCCCTGTTTATTTCCGCGCAGTATTCGTGTTACTTCGTTATGTGAGTGACTTTCTCGCATGGATTCTGTATTAGAGAGTATGCACTTTCATAATATACTAATTATTTTTAATTGTATTAATTGTTTATTAATTTATGAAGCATTTTATAAAGTACTGCAATTACATAAAATTATAATCAAAGAACAAGATTTGGCAAGGGTTACAAAAAAGTATATCCTGGTCCATCTTTTCTTTCTATGTTATGATGTTTTCCACACTCATTTAGATTATTATACAAAAAATTAGATATCACTATTAATCACTTTCTTAAATAGAGCCATTTCTTTACAAGTAGTCGTGTTTGCACTCGTACTAGTAATTCGGAGGACAGTGCGAAAAATTACAAAATATGATTAATTTTTACTATTTAAAGACAACAAATTTTTAAATGATCCACTGCCAAGTGTTCTCGAGAGATTACTATTATATTTTAGCGAAATTTAGAGTAAATAAGTGCCGTTCTGAGATAGAAGAATGTTTGAAACGTAAGGTGAGTGCGTTTACGTCAATCCATTTGCGAAATGAAAGGCAAGTAGAGAAATAAATGAGTTTACAAAGAAAAACTATCAGCGGTTACACACAGACATAAACCAACATATATTAATTTACAGCATTAAGGAAAACCAGGAAGACCAAGAAAACTTTTAGTGAAAGTGTTCGGAGAGAACGAAGACAAGGACTGTATCTCCACCACTGCCATACGTATCTCCAGATCAAATTACTTATGCTACTCAGAAGTATCTACGGAAGAGTGGAAAAAGGACATATGCTGAAATAGTGAAGCTCTCCACAAATATATCACCACGAAGATTAAAAAAATATGAACAGGGCAATGGAGCCGTGCTCTATCCAGACTGAATCCCTATACTTCAGAAGAAGCTATTGCACTTATTGTTGATTTAGGATTAGGAAAATATGATTATACTCATATTCAGGCTGCAGCAAAGGCATGAGATGCCAACATATACCCACCATATAATATAATTTCACAAGTGTTATCCTTATCGTGATAACAGAGAGCGGAGCTGAGGTTCCTCTAAAAGATATTTTAGATCATACAGTGCAACTGTTAGTGCTTGTACAAGATGAGTATTAGAAAGTATTCCAGGTGACTTAAGTGACATAAATATTACTTATAAATGGGTAAAAGTTCTAGTTTCGTGAAAATATGTCCAATAGGAGAGTAAATATAAATTTTACAAAATTTCACCCTCCTGTAAGGGGTGATTTTTTAATCAAACAAAAGTAATGAGAGTTTCTATACATGCAGAAAATGCATTGGTTAACAAATGTGTGAAGTTTCGTGAAAATATGTGTAATAGGAAAGCAATTGTAAATTTTATAAAATTTCACCCTCCTGTAAGGGGTGATTTTT
Organism: Diploptera punctata; assembly: GCA_030220185.1. Taxonomy (NCBI): domain Eukaryota; kingdom Metazoa; phylum Arthropoda; class Insecta; order Blattodea; family Blaberidae; genus Diploptera; species Diploptera punctata. The sequence goes on along the minus strand of JASPKZ010002677.1, from coordinate 4,093,896 downwards.
TAATCAAACAAAAGTAATGAGAGTTTCTATACATGCAGAAAATGCATTGGTTAACAAATGTGTGAAGTTTCGTGAAAATATGTGTAATAGGAAAGCAATTATAAATTTTATGAAATTTAATCCTCCTGTAAGGGGTCATTTTTTAATCATACAAAAGTAATGAGAGTTTCTATACATGCAGAAAATGCATTGGTTAACAAATGTGTGAAGTTTCGTGAAAATATGTGTAATAGGAAAGCAATTATAAATTTTATGAAATTTAATCCTCCTGTAAGGGGTCATTTTTTAATCATACAAAAGTAATGAGAGTTTCTATACATGCAGAAAATGAATTGGTTAACAAATATTGAATTTTCGAGAAAATATGTCTAATAGAAGAGCAATTGTAACTTTTATAAAATATCACCCTCCTGTAAGGGGAGGTTTATTCAAATAAAAGTACTGATAGTTTCTATATGTAGAAAATACAACGATTAACAAATGTGTGAAGTTACGTGAAATTATGTCTAACAGGAGAACAATTGTGTCTTTTATAAAACTTCATCCTCCTGTAAGGAGTGGTTTCTTAATCAAACAAATGAAATGAGAGTTTCTATACATGCAGAAAAATGCATTGGTTATACAAATGTGTGAAGTTTTGTGAAATTACATCTAATAGGAGAGCAATTGTAAATTTTACAAACTTTCACCCTCCTGAAAGGGCTGGTTTTTTCAAACAAAAGTAATGACAGTTTTATATACATGCAAAAAATGCAATGGTTAATAAAATTGTGAAGTTTCGTGCAAATATGTCCAATAGGAGAGAAATTGTATATTTTATAAAATTCCATCCTCTTATAACGGATGTTTTTTTTCAAACAAAAGCAATGTGAGTTTCTATACGTATATAAAATCCAATGGTTATATGACCCTGAAAATATGTTTAATGGAAGCGATGTCATTAATTTTGTCCAGCTAGATCATGCATTTTTCCGTATGTGCGGCGGTAGCATTACTGACGATAGGGTTACTCATGCCGGACTGTTCGAAGGTGATAAGCCTGACGAAAAAAGTGCCTTGGTCGAAATAGTGATGATCTTTCACCATAAAATGGACCATCAGGAAACGCGGACATGGGTTCCACTGGGGTAAAATTTTCCGGAAGTAAAGTAGTCCCCCATTCGATTCTACGGGCGGGGACTATTTCAGGGAATCCATCCCATAGTTATTATACCAGTTATATTATATGGATGCGAAACATGGACTCTTACTTCAAGGGAGGAAAGGAGATTACCCGAGTATTTGAGAATAAAGTTCTTAGGAAAATTTTTGGACCAAAGAGAGATGAACAGACAGGTGAATAGACAAGACTGCATAACAGTGAACTACGTGGTCTTTATAGGAGGCCAGATATAATAAGAACAGTTAAGTCTCGTAGACTGCGATTGGTAGGACATGTGGCACGAATGGGGAATGAAAGACGTGCATGGAACCTTCTTGTAGGAAAACCAGAGGGTAAACGCCCAGTTGGTAGACCAATAATAAGGTGGGAGAATAACGTATTATACAGGATAGGGATGAACGGAGAGTTTATGTCCATGCGGCAATGAACCTACGGGTTCCATAGTGCCAGTGAGTTAGAGTTAGTTATGTATAATTTAACCCTGGTGAAGTGGAAGGGAAGACCTTACAGTCTTTCCATCAGGTAAAATAAATAAGCATTTAATGGAACATTTTAATCGTATTGTACCTAGCATTCAACTAATCTTGTCAGTCAGAAAGTAAAATAAAGCAAAATACTCGTATCTCTATCCGGAAGGTTGCCAAACAAAATTTTAGCGGCTAAAACCGTCGCAGTGAGTTTTAATAGTGTTGCAGAGCGTAGCCTTAATAAAGGAAGAATTCACTTGTTCCAGCTGATGAATTATGAGATGAGAGAATGGTTGACAGAGCATCACTTTGTAACGAACATTCCGCAGGAAGCTCCCCATGTTACGGAGCCCCAAGCAGTTTCCAGGACAAAGGGTAGAGAAAGGTTAGCGGAATACCGGAATTAAATGGCTGACGTCACATATATACAACACGACGAACCTAGTCTTAAGTCTAGGAAATAATATGCACAGGCAACATGAACCAGTTTTATTATCCTACGATTAAACTAAAAAATAGGTTGTTTAATTGATTTGAGGTCATTAGAATGATTTTAAAACTTTTGCTTCAGGTTAAATTCTTAGAAAAAAAATTGGACCATAGAGAGATGAACAGACAGGCGAATGGAGAAAACTGACAGTGAGCTACATGATCTTTATAGGAAACGAGACATGATAAAACAGTTAATTCTCATACACTGTGAAGGGTAGATTATGTAGAACGAAAGGGCAGTGAAATACACGCATGAAAACTCTTTGTAGGCAAACTCGATGGAAAGCTCCCAGTAGATAGATAAGAATGAGGTGGGAAAATAGCATTAAGCATGATTTGAGATTGGGATCGAAAGGGGAATGAAAAACGGACATGGAAACTCGGTAAGAAAACTTGACTGGAAAGCTCCCAGTATGTAGACCAAGAATGAGGTAAGAAAATAACATTAACCATGACTTGAGATTGGGATGGTATGAGTATGGGAAAAGGGAAGCGAAAATCGCAAAACTGTATTTGAGATAATTCAGGAAGAGAATACTTGGATATAAACCAATAATATATTTTTAAAAAGTAAGAAGTAGATTATACAGGGAATCATTGGAAAACATTAGCTCAGGATACGAATGTATGGAGAGCTTATGCGTGCGCGGCCATGAACCTATTGGTTAGATAGTTCCAGCTAATAATAATAATAATAATAATAATAATAATAATAATCAACTTCACGGCATAGACCTCTTGGCCTATACCAGTTCTTCATTCTACCTCTTTTTCGATCTCCCTTGGGAGTCCTTGTCTACAGATGCTAATTTCCAACCTCTTCTAGGTTTTCACCTTCTTCCATTCAATCTAGATGTTGAATCAATTTTGTTCTGTAAGTTTTAACTTTATCTAGGAGGGGTGTAATTTGCAATGATTTACGTTTATCTTCACTTCTACCGTGGTATTTTAATGGACATTCTTATACAGCTTCTAAAAATGTAATTTCCGTTGCATTTATTGTCCTTTCATCCTTTTTATTCAACACCTGTATTCATTGCCATAGAAAAATGATGGTACAGCCATTGTTTTGTAAAATCTTAATTCAGTGTCATTCCTTGTTTTGTATAATAATAATAATAATAATAATAATAATAATAATAATAATAATAATAATAATAATAATAATAATAATAATAATAATAATAATACTAATAATAATAATACTAATAATAATAATAATACTAATAATAATAATAATAACAATAATAATAACTTATTTATATACAGAATTTTAATGTTTACACATCTTTCTGTGCCTAAAGTTTTATTCTTCTCCACTCGTCTCTCTCCATCCAATCAATGTCCTCCAGTCCTCTTGCTCTCATTCCAGTTCTTATTTCCTGCATCCACGAGTTTCGAGGTCTTCCTCTCCTACTTCTTCCAGGTGGACACCATTCCAATGTTTTCCTGGGTAATCTTTCTTCTTGCATTCGTCGTACGTGCCCAGACCAATTTAATTGCTTATACCGTATATAATCTGCTACTGAATAACCAATATTCTTTTTTTTTTCTCTTATGACAGTATTTCTTATGTTGTCTAAGTTAGAACATCTTGCTGCTCTCCTCAAGAAATCCATTTCCATCGACATAAGTTTTTGTTCTAAGTTTTGTTGAATTTCCAATCTTCAGCTCCATATGTGACAGTACTTCTCATTATTGAATTATATATTTGTAACTTATTTTTTCCTGGTTATATGTCTGTTCCCTAAGACTCTATTCATCATTGCTGTTACTGTTCTATCTTTATTTATTGTGTTCTTAATAGCACATTCTTGTTTATCCTCTTTATCTAATTTTACTCCCAGATACTCAAATTCTTCACATCCTCTAATATACCCCTTTTCATCATCTAATATCAAATCTTCGGTTTCGGCTCCACATCCCATATAAAATGTTCTCTTCTAAATTTATTTTCAAACCCCGGTTATCCTATTCGTCCAATAATTTTCTGAACATAAACTCCATGTCTTCATATTCTTGAGCAATTATTATCTGGTCATCCGCAAATAACAGTATATATATTGTATCTGTTGATCCATCTCCAATTGGTACTCCCATTCCTGAACATTTTTTGCTCCAGTTTGACAGTGCTTTATGTATACTTACTTACTCACTGGCACTATCGAACCCGTAGGTTCATGGCCGCACGGACATAAGCTCTCCATACATCCCTATCCTGAGCTAATCCTTTCCAATCATTCCCTGTATAATCTACTTCCCTCAAATCATAGTTAATGTTATTCCCCACCTCATTCTTGGTCTACCAACTGGGCATTTTCCCTCTGGCTTCCCTACAAGAAGCTTACATGCAAGTCTTTCATTCCCCATACGCACAACATGTCCTGCCCATCGCAGTCTACGAGACTTAACTGTTCTTATTATATCTGGCTTCCTATAAAGACCATGTACTTCATTGTTATGTAGTCTTCTCCATTCACCTGTCTGTTCATCTATCTTTGGTCCAAATATTTTCCTAAGTACTTTATTCTCAAATACTTGTAATCTCCTTTCCTCTCTTAAAGTAAGAGTCCATGATTCGCACCCATATAATATAACTGGTAGAATAATAGTTTTATATATTTTCAGATTAACGTTTTTTTGAAAGGAGTTGGGATATCAAGAGTCTCTGCAATGCATAATAGCATGCATTTCCAGAATTGAGCCTATGTTTAATTTCTTTGTGCATCTCATTCCTATTTGTGATCATTGTTCCTAGATATTTGAATTCAGCCACTTCCTCAAAATTTCCCTCATTTGTCATTAGCTGTCCATTTCCATTATATAATGAATTTCTACGTGTGACCATATATTTAGTTTTATTGATATTTACTTCCAGTCTTAATTTCTTAGTATTACTCAATACTGTGTGCGTGTTGTTCTTTAGTATCTCCTCGCTATCGGCCAACAATACTACATCATCAGCATAAACTAACAGCTTATTAATACCATTGAGTTGTAAGCATTCCTCATTCTCTAAAGACTTAATGGCATGCTCTAGTACAAAATTAAATAGTAGAGGAGATAGTGCACCTCCTTGCTTCAACCCATTCTGGATTTCAAAAGTGTCCGAAAACTGTTTGCCTACACGCACCCTACTCTTTGTGCCATTTAGACACATTCGTATAAGTCTAACTAACTTCTTAGGAATTCCGAACTCCAGCAGGATACTATATAACTTCTCCCTCTTAATTGAATCATATGATTTTTTGAAGTCTACATACAGTTGATGTACAGTACCATTATACTCCCATTTCTTTTCTAAAATCTGTCTTATACTAAAAATCTGATCTGTTGTAGACCTGTTTCTTCTAAATGCACATTGATGATCTCCTAGAATGTCATCAATATAGGGAGTAAGTCTGCTTACTAATATATTTGTTAGAATTTTGTACGAAGTTGAAAGTAATGAGATGCCCCTGTAGTTGTTGCAATCAGTTTTATCTCCTTTCTTATAAATTGGTACGATAATTGACTCCTTCCATTCATCTGGAAGAGCTTCTTTTTCCCAAATCATACTAAGCAACCAGCGTACCTCGTCCATCAATTTTTCTCCCCCTGATTTTATCAGTTCTGCTGGGATCTCATCTGAACCTGATGCTTTATACATCTTCAATTTTTCAATCGCCATTTCAACCTCTAATGCACTTGGCTCTGCGACTAGCATTTCTGCTGTCTGTAAAATATCCTCCTCAATGTCCTGTTCTGTTTGTACATTTAATAACTGATTAAAGTAACTTTTCCATCTATTTAATATACTCCTGGAATCTGCAATCATATCCCCATTTTCATTGCGAATTATGTTTGTTCTAGCCTGAAACCCTTTCTTCTCTATACTAATTCCCTGATATAATTCTCTAATGTTCCTATTTTTTGCATTCATTTCAAGATCATTAATCTTCTCTCTCAAATATTCCCTCTTTTTAATCTTTAGTAGCTTGGTGGTTTCCCGTCTAATACTACCCATTTGCTCTAAATTTACCTCATTTGGCTCATGTAACCATTTCATTTTTGCTAGCTTTCTTTTCTTTACAATGTCGGCACATTCCTCATCAAACCATTTCTTGTTTTGCCTCTTTTTTAAACAACCAATGCTTTCTGATGCTGACAATTTAATAGTATCTCTTATAGCCTCCCATTCTTTGTGCTTTATGTATAAATATCTTAAATAATGTTGATGATGTGCTACAACCTTGACGAAGGCCTTTTGTTACTTTAATTTCTTCTGATATGTATTTTCCAATTTTAATTGTAGATACTGCATTTTTATAAAAATTTTTATTGCATTAATAATTGTACCGATTATGGCCATATCCTCTAATGCTTCCCACAACTTTTGTAAATGTACAGTGTCATATGCAATTTACAAATCCACAAATGTGAAATGAACTTGTTGGTTGTTATTATTCGTCTTTTCAATCAATTGTTTTACCACAAATATGTGATCAATTGTAGATCTCTTAGACCTAAAGCCTGCTTGAACTGCATTCTCCTTATGTTTATAATTTTCTTCTAAATAGTATTTGGTTATTTTTCCATATATACGGCTAAAAACATTCATTACGGTGATTACTCTGTAATTATTACACTCATCCTTTCTTCCTTTGTTATGAATGACTGATATCAACCCAATTTTCCGTTTTACTGGTACATCTCCTCCATTTAGGAATCTCTCAAAAAAGCTCCTTAACAATTCAAATAATTTCCTTGTACCATATCTTATTAATTCTGGCTGCACTGCTTCTCCTCAAGAAATCCATTTCTATCGACATAAGTTTTCGTTGTATTTCCATACTTTGGCTCCATATGTCACAGTATTTCTCACTATTAATTATATATTTGTGACTTATTTAACAATAATAATAATAATAATAATAATAATAATAATAATAATAATCCATCCATCCATAGTAATTCTACTCGAGGGCAGGTCTTTCACTGCAATCAAAGCATTTTCACGCTATGCTTTGCAGTTTTACTAGGAATTATAGGTGTGGTAGCTTCCCGTTGCTTTCTACACCGGTGAAGGATGATGATGATGATAATGACAAGGATGATGAAGATGGGATGATTTTCGGGGACCATTGGGCCTTAAGCTTCCTGGCATTTGTCTTACAGGTGAGGAAAAACCCCGAAAAAAACCTCACCCAGGAGCCTGTCCCGACCGGGAACAGAACCCGGGCCCGCTGCGTGACAAGGCAGCACGCTACCTCGAAACTACAGCGGTGGACCTAATAATAATAATAATAATAATAATAATAATAATAATAATAATGCTTTATTCTTGCAGAGCTAGGATATAAAACCTTCTCTTCCACACAAGCACCATAAATATAATGAATACGAATATACTGGGTTTTTAAAAACTTTACAATTAAATGTATAGAAGAAATATATTTTACGAAGGCGATGGAAACATTAAGGACTGAAGCATAAATGCTTAGCTTTAAATATTGATAGATTACTTACAATATTCTGTTTGATGGCTGCACGTTAACTGTGTAATGAACCCTCCACTAATGAAAGATAAATGACTGACCGAAGCGTGAACACTGACTCTTGTCACAAAGCAGAGAACCCAATTAACGCGGTGTCTATATTTTATCACAACCTGACATTCTCTTCATTCTGCATGAAGAAGAAAGCAATTAACCCCGTTACAGTTATTTAGAAGAATAGTTACAAAAGTAGAGGACATGTCGGTCGTGTTCTATGAGCACCGATTTACTAAACATAATTTTGCAAGGTATTGTCTACACTATTTTATCTACGATCGCACTATTTTAGTATATGTTGTATATTTAGTATATTTAATAAAATTCATTTATTGCGGAAGTGATATGTTTAGAGAAACAGTAATGTGGGCCTTGGAAAAAATAAATAAATAAACGCGATAAATCAACAAATATTGTTATATATATATATATATATGTTGTCGCCAATACCAGGTGAGAAGACCAGAAATGTCCAAAAGGACAAATTGGGGCAATAAAAATGTACCGTAAAATACAGTTTGATGGTGAGATATATATATATATATAACTGTATTTTACGGTGTTTTTTTATTGCCCCAATTTGTCCTTTTGGACATTTCTGGTGTTCTCACCTGGTATTGGCGACAACTATATCCCACTTCTGAGGTTGGGGCGCCTGGAAAGCGGGGTTACGTTGCCCCGATGATGGGTGATGATGATGCTACTGGTGCGCCAGAAGAGTCCCTAATCCTAATCTAAGACGAATTTGAAAGATGATGACTGCGATGACCATATGATGATCGGGGACCGTTTGGGCCTTAACGTTTCCTGACATATGTCTTACAGGTGAGGAAAAACCCTGATAAAAACCTCACCCAGGAAACTATCCCGACCTAGAATCGAATCCGGACCCGCTGCGTGACAAGGCAGCTCGCTACCTCGAGACCACAGCGGTATGTTGAACTTGTATGTTTTGATAGCGTGTTTTGTTAGAATACAAAGTATAGGTTTTATTGCCCAGCAACTACGAATTAAAGCTTCACTGACTTATAATCTAATATATAAAAATTGTTGTTTGTTTGTTTATTCGCACTTTATGCGCGGCCATGCCGTTGATTCGATTGTGATGGGTTTTTTTTGCAAAATGTTCAGGAGATTCCCGGGATGAACATAGGCTATAAGAGAGTTGTGATACTCAACTCCTACACCCTTAAAAATTACCCTTTGTAGTAAAAAAAGTGAAAAAATCCCTTTTTGACGCTTAAACGGCTTACGCTGCCTAAACCACAACAAATACAGAAAAGTAATTTACACAAAAATGAATATCTCAAACTCTATACAAAAGTCCGCGACAGCATATGTTTATCTTTTACGGATAAACTCACAATAGCCATTTTTGTCTTTCACTGATGCCAAGAAGAATGGCGTAAGTAGATTGCCGGATAAGCGTGCACTGCCTGTTGTGATGGGGTTTTTAGCAAAATGTTCAGGATTTTCCCGGGAAGGTTATTGGCTACAAGAGAATTTGAATGCTCAAGCCCTTCACCCTTAAAAATCGCCCTTTGTAGTGAGAAGTAAAATAAAAGTGGCTTTTTGTACGTTTAAATTGCTTACGCTGCCTAAACCATAATAAATACACCAAATTAATGTACACAGAATTGTGTATCTTAAAACACTCTACAAAAAAGCCGCAACAGCATATGTTTATCTTTTAGGGATAAGTCACAATAACCAGTTTTGTCTTTCATTGATGCCAAGAAGATTGGCATTAAGTAAATTCCCGGGCAGCACGGATAACCCAAAATAACGAATTTTGTCTTTCAGCTCATTAATGCCAAATACATCGGGTTACGTAGATTCCAGGGCAATGACGGGTATCAGCACGGGGTATCTAAAAAATAAAGATATAAATTTATAATTATTATTCCTTTTACTTACTCAACTAAACGTAAAAGCACATTTTAATTTATTTAGGCATAGCAGCGTACTCCGGGTATTAGCTAATAGTAGATCTTTTTTTTTTTTTTTCATACGTACTGTCTCTTTGTATGTTTCTGAATTTTGTCGTCATCATCATCATCTTCTTCATCTTTACGGTATAGGCTCCATGACCTATTCCGGCTGAATATCCATCGCTTTCTTGGTCTGCCAAGATCTCTTCTCCCTCGTGGTTTGTACATCCAAGCCTGCTTCGGAAGTCTGTTGTTATCCATTCGTTGCAGGTGTTCAGTCCATCGGTTCTTTTAATAATATATTTGATGTATAATTGGCATTACTCCTAACTCTTCTCTTATAGTTTCGTTCCTTATATGATCTCGTCTTGTACATCCCTTAACTGCTCGTAAAAATTTAATTTCTGTTCTGATTTTTGTCCGAACAAAATATATAAAACTGAATGAGAAGTTGAGGTAGAGTTAAAAACGGCAGATATATTTTCAACGTGGCCTTGATACATCACAACGCTTTCTGGAAAAATATTTCAAGGTAGGTTCCGGCATTCAATAAAATACTGCAAATAAATTTAGTTCTCGATTATCTTTCATTGGAAATCAACGAAACTTTATAGAACGTATCTTCAATCCTTCCATTGTAACCTCACGAAATGTCATTGTTTTCCGAGAAATAGCTGTGATGTATACTTTAGTTTTAAAACGACGGTTGCTCGTGAAACACGTAGAAAGCAGAGAGATCTGTGATTTAAGATCAGGGTGATCTGACAGTCTTGTTAATCGGTGGCATTCTGCTCACACAACAACTGACAGTACTCCTATCCGCTCCTTAATCCTCGTAGACATTTCATAAGCATCAGTGAATGTCTCTTGCTCCGTAGAAAGAAATTCAATGAAAGCTCTCTGCTTTGTACGTGTTTGAAGAGCAGCCGACATTTTAAAACTAAAGTACATCATGGCCATCTGTCAGAAAACAATGCAAGTTCGTGGCGTTATAAAGGAAGTATTGAAGATATGTTCTGTAAAGTATTGTTCATTTCCAATGAAAGGCAATCGAAAACTAAAATTATGCATTACTTATTGTACGACCCAGTACATTGGTTAGCACTTCCCTTGTAGATAGGGACTGTCTATCGAATCATTTATCTTGCTTATACAGGGTGAAAATTATTTAAACCGACAAACTATGGGAGGTTGTAGGGGACACCAAAACAAATGTTTTTCCCTAATTCAATTTTTTCCTATGAGGATTATTTAAACCGGTAGAGGGCGTATTACGCTCTTCAGTTGTCATGACTGCAACTGCTGTTGATGGTAGGAATTGTTTTGTCCACCAGTGTAGTAGTGAATTGTATCTGTTTACTAATGGAGCGATACACCTGGAGTGAGTACACTTATATGTGTGGGCCGATGTTGTTGGGGACTGTTTAATTGGGACATATATCCTACCTAGGCCAATAATGGTAGGCACTATTACAATTTTCTCGCCAGAGCATTGCCAGAATTGCTGGAAGACGTCCCGCTCCCTACAAGACAACGCATGTGGTTCCAACATGACGGGGCGCCGGCACATTCCAACGATTTTCATAAAAGTTGATTGGTAGAGGTGGTCCTGTACCATGACTTGCTCGATCCCCAGATATGACCCCTTTGGACTTTTTTGTGTGGGGAGAGATGCGCAACCTTGTTTACACAACTCCTGTTGCATCAGAAAAGGATCTGGTTGCCCGGATAGTAGCAGCAGCAGGAGCGATTAACGATACTCCTGGAGTTTTTGCCCGTGTTAGACAGAACATGATCCGCCGGCGTAAACCTTTGTTTACATGTCAATGGAGGCATTTTTTAACGTCTACTGTAATTTAAGTAATTGCGTTGTGTTAATGTATTGTCTCTTGGTAATAAAAAATTCAAAAATGTTTGATGGTTTAATTAACTTTGCGGTTTAAATAATCCTCATAGGAAAAAATGACATTAGGGAAAAATATTTGTTTTGGTGTCCCCTACCACCTCCCAGAACTTGTTGGTTTAAATAATTTTCATCCTGTATACATTTTATTAATAGTTTTAGATTTAATTAATTTAATTTGATTAAAGTATGGTTGAAGGATTATCATTTACTAGCTATTACTCGGCGTGAGCTGCTACGGCTAAACAAATTAAATGTGTTTCTATATTTATTGAATATAAAGAAAAATAATTATAACTTTATATCTTAATTATTTTTAGATACTCCGTACTGATTATCCGGCGTTGCCCGGAATCTACTTGTCCCGATCTTCTTGGCATAAATGAGAGTTATTCGTGAAAGAATACCCGCCGTGCGCTGCTACGCTTGCCCGGGAATCTAATCAACCTGATCTTCTTGGCACGAATGACCTGAAAGATAAAAATAGTTATTGTGAGTAATCCGTAAGAGATAGACATCTGCTATCGCGGACTTTTTTGCAGATTTTTTTAGAAATTCAATTCCGTATACATTAATTTGGTAAATATGTTATGGTTTAGGCGACGTAAGTCATTTAAGCGACCACAACATTCCAAAAAATACGATTTTCACTAGAAAGGATGATTTTTAAGAGCGAAGGAGTTTAGTATTACAACTCTCTTATAGCAAAAACGTTCCCGCGAAACTCCTGAACATTTTGCAAAAAACCCACATCACAATCGGATGAATGAAGTAGTAGCAATGCATAAAGCACAGACAGATATGCATACATTCGTTTATATATATATATATATATATATATATTATTTTCCATTAACTTGGTTAAACCTCTCATATTATAGGTATTTTTATATGCCCCACGTCGCGTCGCCCGAGCCTTACAGGGACACCAAATGTCGGGAGAGGCATTTTAAACTTTGAATCACACACATACTTTTTTTCCGGCACGAGGATATGAGAGGTTGGACTTAGAAAAAGTGACACAGATAAGCAAGGTTTAATGATTTTTAAATAAAATTACAAGATTTTTTTTAACTGGGTGGATTATAATCTAATTACATCATTAGTTAAATCCATAGAGCAAGTTGGCAGCAGTATCGACCTGAGGAGAGATCGATTAATGAGTTCAAACATTGAATACGTCATCATTACATGAAAATCTACTCGCAATCTGATTAAATCTGCTTCGCCAATTTTAAACCAATTCCACAGCTCTCCACATGCACCAATCAAAACTAGTTTGCACTTAAAAAGTATTAGAAAAACTACTGAACAACATAAAATACAGAGTGTTCCCCAGAATGGACCTAATTCCAGTTGATTATAAATATTTAATCGCCGAAAATATAACGAAACAGAAAGTGTCATCCCAAAGGCAAACTTAACAATTCCTGGAACTGAAAATCACTACGTCTCTGTGCAGTTCTATCTACGTATGATAATCTATAATAGCGTAACAGCCCAACCTTGAGACGTAGCCCCATATTGAATTTTGGAAGATGGAATTGTATTTATTATTTAGACTGCATAAAGAATAATTTAGAAATGGAATTAATTAGTTTAGGCAACTCAGTACCAAATCATCATGCCTTAAACCACTCCACTATGGCGTGGGACAAATATATGATAATTTTATCTAACCTGGTTCATTGGTAAACAAAACTTTCAAGGCCATAACTCTCCCAGGTAAATGAAGTTATTGTTGTTATCATCATCATCATCATCATCATCATCATCATCATCATCATTATTATTATTATTATTATTATTATTATTATTATTATTATTATTATTATTATTAATATTATTATTATTATTATAAAAACACTTGCGGACCCGGCAGACGTTGTCTTGCCCGAACATTCAATTCTCGTCTCATGGCCGGACGATAAAAGTATAAGTCACTTTTTTACCATAAAAGTGACTAATTAATAAGTCCACAACAAAACTCCTCACTGCCATCTGTTGTGACTCGAGAACCGTACATTATGACGTCACATTGTTGCGCGGTATATGTCGGTAATGCAGATGATTATACATCTGATATAAAAAAATTCTATAACCCGATCGCAGTGCCACCTACCGGGTCCAATTGTGAATCCAAACAATCCAGGGACCAACTAACACACACACACACACACACACACATACACACACACAAAAGTTCATCAAAATCGTTTAGGCAGCTTTTAATTTCGGATTTCAAATAAATTTCCACTTCTAATTGTCTGATTTCGCTCAATTTTATATAATATCTACATCGGTTTATTTTCATACGATATACTGAGTTTCGTTGTCAAACATCGGAAATTGTGACTGCTAGAGCGATTTTAAAAATGTTCACTTCAGGTGAACTCCTACGCCAACTGTTTTTAGAGGATCCAATTATGAATCTAAAATATCCAGAGACCGACTCAAATAAACACAAAAATGTGCATCAAAATCGGTGCAGTCGCTTAGGCAGTTTTTAATTTCGGATTTCAAGTAAACCTGCACTTCTAATTGTCGGATATCGCTAATTTTTTTTGACAATACCTATCTCGGTTTATTTTAATAGGACATACTGAGTTTTGTTGTGAAACATTCAAAATTATGACCGCTAGAGCGATTTTTAAAGTTTCACTTGAGGTGAAATCCTACATTTAATGCTTTTAGAGGATCCAATTGTGAATCTAAGCCATCCAAGGACTCACTCAAACACACAAGAAATTTCATCAAAATCGGTCCAGTCGTATAGGATTTTTTTTTAAATTTCGGATTTCAAGTAAACCCCCACTTCTAACGGACGAATTTCGCTATTTTTGGATAATACATACCTCGGTTTATTTTAATAGGATATTCCGAGTTTTGTTGTGAAATATCGAAAATTGCGATCGCTAGAGCGATTTTTAAATTTTCGTTTCTGGTGAACTCCTATACGTAATTATTTTAAAACATAATAGATAACGGAAACACTCGCCGCATCTGAAACCCTGTATTTACAAACCAATTGATTTACACATAATTATTTGCAGATGACCAGTTGGTTATAGCACACGATTATGAGGTATATATGAGAGGTAAACTCATAGAAGAGGATATTAATGGGGGTTTAAAAGTAAATTTAAATAAATAATTTTATTTTTCTTGTGGTGATGAAAAGAAAGATTAAGTTTTGGAAGATGGAATGGGATGTATCAAAGGATGTGAAGAATGTAATTACCTGGGGATCAAAATTAACTCAAAGTATACCCAGGAAAATGACATACAATTTAGAATTAAAAAGGCAGATCGGTAATATCAATGTTAAACGGAGTTTTGTAGGATAACAACATACGAATAGATACCAAATTACAAATGTATATATCCATAATTGGAAGCATGCTAACATCCATATGCAGAAACTTGACAGTTGAATAAAAATGTGAGTTTAAAGCTTATGTCTACTGTAATGGATTGTATTAGACACTCAACTTGACATTATAAATTGGAAAAAATCAGAATTACAATCACCAGATAACACATCAAAGTCCAAAATTCTATTAGATTTTGTGAGATACGGACAGCTAGAATGGTATGGCCATATACGCACAATGCCAGAGACAAGATTACCCACAAAAACTTAGGAATGAATTCCATCTGGGAAAGAAGGTCGACCTAGATTATATGAATGGATGATATCAGAAGAGGTATGAGGGAGGTAGGTCTGAAGGAATTGGAATGGAAAGATAGAGAAGAATGGAGAAAGAAAATAAAAATTTAAAAAATTGGACACACGAAGATGTTTTTACATTGTAAACGTGTTTATAAATAATAATAATAATAATAATAATAATAATAATAATAATAATAATAATAATAATAATAATAATAATAATTATTATTATTATTATTATTATTATTATTATTATTATTATTTTGAATGTAAGTTAAGAGTTAACAAAATTAATTTACAGTTGCAATAAAAACTGTACAACGGCCGTTTTAAATTAAATTAGGAAAGAGATGTTACTAAATTGAATATAATTTTATCATAAAGCAATTGTTTGTGGTTTCATAAAAACGTTTTGTTATGTTTTGGTATTTTGAATTAGCAGAGAACATAAACAGGGGAGCTGCAGTGAAGAAGCGGTTATCAACGTAGAATAGAATGAAGAAGGCACGTGTACACGGGGAGACAAAGAGAAACTAGAGCAGTTGTTTGTGTGTTGGAGACATCAAAATTCAACATTGTTATGAAAGTAGGTTCCATCCACCACGGCCTATATTCTGTCTCTCCCACATTTTATTTGTAAACTGTTTAAGCTCTTTCTTCTCAGTTACCGAAACACTCTACTCTACCTCTAGTGAATCCCGAAGTGACGAAGCTATTG
The DNA here is from genome assembly GCA_030220185.1 of Diploptera punctata. NCBI lineage: Eukaryota > Metazoa > Arthropoda > Insecta > Blattodea > Blaberidae > Diploptera > Diploptera punctata. The sequence goes on along the minus strand of JASPKZ010002677.1, from coordinate 4,078,016 downwards.
ACGTCGTTTTCGTGGAAACATTTATGAACTCCTTTTACAAATCTTCACCGATTATGTCCAGGAGACGTCAAAAATGACATAATGTGGTGTCAAGGTAGCGTGCTCACTTGTTACGCAGCGGGCCCGGGTTCGATCCCCGTTTTTCCTAACATGTAAGACAAATGTCAGGAAGCTTAGGGCCCAACGGTCACCGAAAAACATGCGGTCATCATTATCATCACCATCCATCACCGGTGTGGAAAGCAACGGGAAGCTACCACACCTATAATTCTCTAGTAAAGCCGCAAAGCGTAGCATGATAATGTTATGATTGCAGTGAAAGACCTGCCCTCGGGCAGAATTACTATGGATGGATGGAGATATATATATATATATAATGTCCACCGCTGTGATCTCGAGGTAGCGTGCTGCCTTGTCACGCAGCGGGCCCGGGTTCGATCCCCGTTCGGGGTAGTTTTTCTGGGTGAGGTTTTTATCGGGGTTTTTCCTCACCTGTAAGACAAATGTCAGGAAAACTTTAAGGCCCAAACGGTCCCCGAAATCATATGGCCATCATTATCATCATCATCCTTATCATTATCAACATCACCATCATCCTTCACCGGTGTGGAAAGCAACGGGAAGCTACCACACCTACAAATTCCCTAGTAAAGCTGCAAGCATAGCATGAAAATGCTATGATTGCAGTGAAGGACCTGCCTTCGGGCAGAATTACTATGGATGGATGGATATATATATATATATATATATATATATATATATATAGAGAGAGAGAGAGAGAGAGAGAGAGAGAGAGAGAGAGAGGATGAGTCTATATTCCCCTTACAGAGTTTGAGGACTTATAGAGGGGACCGAGACAATTAAATTTAACTTAGGAACCCATGTCCGCAAACATACTGTTTTTTTTTCCGTTACACATATATCATTGCAACACATGTTGCTCTCTCCGATTCCTAATATCTGTGAACTGCTTATACGAAGGGCTCGATGTGGCGACCACTGACTTCGATACAGATGTAGTACCTCCGTGCCACGTTCTCGTATACACGATCACCAATCCCTGGTTCTCCAACATCCGCCGCAACTATAACTCGTACTAGTAGTCTTCCTTGGGTTCTACAGGGGTCTCGTAAATTAAGGTAGAAGTCTAGCGGGGTCAAGTCGGGAGAGTGTGCAGGCCAAGCGATTGGGCCTGCCATTGCACAGTAACATCACGTATGCGTATTCTGCAAACCTGTATGCCATGGATAACATCAACACAGTACCGATGAAGTGCGTGTATCTTGAATTCTGTTGTGTACTGTCGTAAATGATTACTACTGCACTGTACGGGTACAACGTCTCTGGGTGGATCACACATTCAACGGAATAGCATGTAAACAAACTTGCAGTGGCCGTGGAACATCAGGTGAGCGGGAATGATACCTTAGTCAAGACCATCCTAGTGAGTGGCTCCGTAAAAGTATGTGAGGTGATTTTGCGCGTAGCGGAAAATCAGTACGTTTCCGAACACGAGTTCCGATGCTAAACTTAATTGTCTTGATACCTCAAACTATGTAAGGCAAACTTATACTTACCCTGTCTATTCTTAACTCGTATCCAACACAAGATCGGGTTGAGGAATGAGATGGCGAGAAACCCCCACATTTATAGAGGTCTGTGAATGACAAGGATTCCGACTGACCACTCCTGACGCACCGTCACAGGGGCGGATGAATGAATTGAAACTAAATAGATGAGATGAGTATGAAGAAATGGTGGAATCAAATTTGTGGCAGGGGAAAACAGGAGGGACCCCCAGAGAAACCTGTCCGAGCTCCGTTTCGTCCACCACGAAACCCATTTGGAGTGACCGAGACTCAATCTCGGGTCCCCTGCGGTGAGAGGCGAGCGGCGAAAGTCTAACCCCTTGATATATATATATATATATATATATAAATAAGGAAAGATTATTCATAATAATAAAGACAAAAATAGACTAAAAATAGGAGGAAAATAATAAGAAATGTAATTAGAAGTTAAAGGAAATGTTTGTTATATATTACGTGTCACGTTGTTTGTCCGCGATGGAATCCTAAACTACTGAACCGATTTTAATAAAAATTTTGCACACTGTGTGCTGTTTGATCCAACTTGAGACTTAGGAAAGTTTATAACTAAATTTATAATCGCATTGTTTTTATTGCAAATTATTTGTTTATTATTTAACAAAGATTTATAATTATCTGTGAGTTCCATACGATTCTAACAGATGGCCGTGTAAGCTAATTGGTTTATTATTTAACCAGGTAGCTGTGCTTTTTGTTGCAACCGCGAATTTCAATTGAATTACAAATATTGATTATTTCATCACTTAAGTGTGTTTGTGTTTATTTTATTTTCAATATATTGATAATAATATTAATTTCGTGTGTAAGTGTTAGTTTTAAGTAATCTGGCTGAAAGACAGCAACTTAATTTAAATTCAACTGGACCGAGAAGGGACATTGAACAATATGGCGAATCAGTTCTAGAGACCATGAATGACAAGATATCAAGTGAATTTCTGCAAATTGGTATAGGCCTATGTGACATAAATCTTACATTTAAGAAGAATGTCAATTTAAAAACATATGAAAGTCCTAAGGAACGGAATAACAGAACTGTAAGTAAGTCTGTTAGTTATAATAATATGCCTTATATTACAGAAACAATCTCCATGCCTCAATTAAATTAAAACCAAGATGACTATAATATATCACAAGATGATATTACTATACAGAGACTTCTTGATGACGATGAGAATCCAAACTGCCAACAAGTTCGTAGAAAAAAACGAAAGTATAATGAAATCAGCAAGCCTCCTCAAAATATTCCATCAATAAATGTGTATAATACTCGTACTTATGGTACACTTATGGATGATACTGAGAATGCAGACAACATAAATTCATCTCAATCAACAAAACCACTTCCACATAAACCACCACCCGGGTGTAGTTAATGTACCAGAACTAAAAAATTGTGTAAAACAAAAAAAAAAGTATGATTTAAATTTCTCACTTAGTTTACTACAACATAATTTAACGTATACCTTACCCACGGTAACGCGTGGCCGGGACTTTGTTATATAAATATATAAAGTCGGATAGTTACACTATTTATAACTCAAGAACGGCTGGACCGATTTTTATGATCTTTGATTTGTTGGATTTGTTTCCGCCCCGAACAGCAGATAACTATTAAGACATCGGAAAAATGAACGTAAAAAGATTTAAAGCGATACGACGTTCGCCGGGCCAGCTAGTATATATATATATATATATATATATATAATATTTGTGTGTTAACGCTCTAGCGGCCGCAATTTTTATTTTATTACAAGCAAACTTGGTAGGCTACATAGCAATCAATTTTAAAAGAATCTAAGGTCGAGTTCATTAACCAGCAGAATTGTACCTTTCACCTTAAACGAAAATTAAAAAATCGTTCTAGCGGTCGCAATTTTCGATATTTCGCATTGAGGAAGATATTCTCAAAAAATCAGCGAAATCTATTACAAGTGAAACTCCAAATTAAAAACGTGCAGTAGTCATAAAACACAAGTTGTAATTTGTTCGACAGATAAACTACGGCTACAAAGTGCAACTATGGTTGCAGTTTTAATATCGGACCAGGACAACAGTATCTCTAGTTGCACAGAGATATGGTCTTACTAACTCACTGGAACCCGCAGGTTCATGGCCGTGGACATAAGCTCTCTATGCACCCCTACCCTAAGTTAATGTTTTCCAATCATCCACTGTATAATTGACTTCCTTCGAATCGTGGTTAATGTTATTCTCCCACCTCATTCTTGGACTACCTACTGGAGCTTTCCCTCTCGTTTTCCATGTCCCTCTTTCATTCCCTATCCCTTATGCTGTTTAGAATTGTCAATAGTTTTAAAATTCACGCTGAATCATATTGAAGTTTTTTTTTTGTAATAAGTTAAAAACAAAATTAGCACCTGATATAACAGTCGTCCACAATATTAATAGTTATACACGCAACAAGGGAAGTAAGTAGTATAGGGAAGTAAGTAGTACGTTACTTGTCGGGGACGTGTTTGAGCCCGAGCTTTACCGAGGTCTAGCAAATAAGTTCGAGATTAGTAATGTATTACATATTTTCCGAATTGCGTATATAATTTTGTTCACTCCTTTACTAATGATTATGTTCAATTTTTATATTTCGTGTGAATTTATATCTTGGTTTGAAGAGTTCAACTCTTTGATAGCTAGGGAATGTTGATAAAACAACTTCAATTGTTTATTGTTGTCTGAATTAGTGGTAGACACTTTAAATAATAGTTTCAGACTACATAATTACATATATGATTGTGATGTAAAGGAAGCGGCGAATGCTGCGGTTCATTTTCTATTACCAGCATAGTCAAAAAAACGGATATGAAAAAGTATACATAATATTTGAATCAGTCATTTCGAAGAGGGATCATCTACAGCTGATCAAATTTTACAGAAAAAGGGAAAAATTGATTCAACTTGTTGAGGATAAAGCATTGAATCTGAAATTGCTACTGAATAAAGTCAGGAAGTGGTAAAGGAAAAGTGTAGTTGATCCGTCTCACGCGGAAACGATGGAAGTAGATGTGTAAACATGGAATAACGAAAAAGTGAATTTCAGAAAAATAGTAGATGATCCCTTTTGGAAATGACTCATTCAATTAAGGACTGATGTAAATTTAAATACTTGTAGTACATTACTAAGTCAATTACTTTTCTTCCCTAGTAAGTGGAGCTATCACATGCCGTTCTCAATGGATACCAAGACCTCTCTGATAAATTCAACTTACTTCCCTAACACAACGATAATTAGGTCATTATTATTAGGCCTATAGGAGTGAATAGTTGTCCCGAAAACACATCTAACCAACAAACTACAAATTATTGGAAAAATGAAAAAAAAAAAAAGTATAATGTTCATTTTGAGGCTATTACCTTTATTATATCATATATATTTAATCTCTCATCCTATTGGAATTATATGCAGCCAATTTGAATGCAAAATAACATGCTAATAACTAAATACTTCTTCTTCTTCCGTATGCAGTATTGGGTGATGATGCCCGTTCTGCGACTACAAAAACTGATCTTTCCATCGGTTGAAGGGTCTTCCGAGGTCTCTTTTGCCTTTAGGTTTGAGGTGGTAAATCATCTTTGGTAAACGGGAATTTGACATTTTCTGGACGTGTTGGAACCATTTAATCTGATAATTTTGTATATGTTCCACCATTTCCCTACTATTCCACTGCATCCTTAACTCATCACTCTTCATTCTATCTCTTAAAGTTACTACTGTTAGTGATCGGAGGAATCTCATTTGTGAACTATTAATGCGGGATTTATCTTTTGCTCGAAGTGTCCAGCATCCACTTCCATATAGTAGAGCAGGTTTGGCTATGGTATTATGAAATCTCAATTGGATTTCTTTCCTCATTTGTTTTCCAAAATTTCTCCTAATTACACCATTTAGTCTCTTATATTTTTCTAAATTTGTTTCCACATCTTTTTGATTATGAAACTGTGATATATTATTACCTAAATAATTAAAGTGTGCTACTTATTCTATTGGTTTATTATTTATTATTTTTACTCTCGAAAGTCCCTTTCCAGTGATTGCCATGGATTTGGTTTTATTTCCAGATATTTTCATGTTGTATTTTTCTAAGGTTTTCTGCAATTTAAACACTGATCTCTGCAAATCATCTTCATTCTCTGCTAGAAGTAGCCTACTTGATCATCTGCGAAGATTATTGTTTGTATTTGATTTCCTCTACATATTTTTACTCCTGGGGGGGGGTTAGTTTTTTCCACTCCTGGACAATTTCTTTCAGATATAGAATAAACAGTAATGGAGATAGTCCACATCCCTGTCTTAAACCTGGTTAATTTCAAATTTATCTGTTATTTTCCCATGATCTAACTTTACTTTTATAAATGTAGTTTCATATCTTCTTCTTCTTCTTCTTCTTTTCATATGATAGACCTAGTGGTCTGTTACGGTCTCAATCCAACGTTTGAGGGTCTGCACAAAGATCTCTTGCCTGGTGGCTGGTAATTTAAGATCTGACGTGGTATTCTTGTTCTGCTCATTCTTCGTACGTGAGATTCCCAGTTGTTTCTGAATTTTTGTACATATTCCATAACTGATTCTCTTTGTAATTCTTTGAGAATATCAGAATTCCTTTTATGGTCTGTCCTTGAATAGCCCACAGTACGTCTCATGTGGTTTCATATAAACTTTTTATAGCATTTATTAAATTATTGGGGACTTGGTAGCTTTTCAATATTTATCACATTATGTCCCGTTTGACTATCATAGGCCTTTTCAAAACCTAAAAATAATATATATAGGGGGATATTAAATTCTTTCCACTTTTCAATTAGTTGTTTTACAACAAATATGGCATCGATACACGATCGACCTTTTCGGAATCCACATTGTTCCTCTCCAATTTTATCTTCTGTGATTTTCTGAAGTTTTTGTTTTAAAATGGATGTAAATATTTTAGATGCTGTTGTCAACAATGATATTCCTCTATAATTTGAACAGTTAATTTTTTCTCCTTTCTTATGGATGGGTATTACTAATGATGTTTTCCAGTCCTGAGGTATTATTCCATGTGCCCATATATCATTAAAAATTTGTACCAATCTAATGTAGAGTGGTTTCCCACCATATTTCCAAAGCTCCATTGGTATACCATCTACTCCACTAGATTTTCTATTTTTCATTTTCTTTATAGTTTCTATCACTTCATCCAATTTTATAGCATTATATTCTTCTGTGGGACAGGGAGGTGTATTTGTTTCTTCTTCCTCTGCATATAATAACTGTCTGAAATGCTGTGTCCATTGTTCTGCTGTCATTCCATTTATAGCCAATTTATCCGTACACTCTTCTTTTAATCGCTGGAATACTTTGAAACCATATCTTTTTGCTCCTGTGACATCTCTTTCTATATTTTTTTTATAAAACTTTCCCATCCTTCATTTTTTAATTTTCTGACTATTGCTCTTTTGTGTTTGTAATCTATTCTAACATTAATAGTCCCAGAATTAAGCCATTTTAAATAAGCTACCTTCTTATTACTGATTGTTTCTTTTATTTCTTCACTCCAAACTTTCAATCGATTTTTTGGTCTGTTTTTGGAGGTTCCCAAACATTCATTTGCTGCTTTTTTTATTGATTATTTTAATTTTATCCAATCTATTTCTACATCTCCAACTCTTGGTTTCAAGTTTTGTTTTATTCGATTTTCATATAGCTGTCTTATACTATCTTGTTCTAATAGCTGTACCTTGTATTTTTCGTTTTCTGATTTCTTTTCTACTTTCCTTCTAAAATAAGGTTTATTCGTTCTAATTTTCCCAACCACTAAAAAGTGATTAGAATCTATTTCTGTCCCCCTATAAACTCTCGTATCCATTATTTGTGTCCAAAATTTTTTGTTTGCTATTATGTAATATATTATAGATCTCGATCCCCGACTCATCCAAGTAAATTTATGTATGTCTTTATGTTTGAAAATAACTAAATACTGTATATACAATTTAATACAGAATTGAGTGCAGAAGTGAACTATCTCTGTAGAGTGGAAAAATGATCTAACACATATTAACTAAAATTCTATAAAATACACACTGAACTTTGATTCAGATGAAAATGTTTTAACTTAATCAGTTTTCAGTTTTTATTTTTAATTTAATGTTATTTCGTTGCATTCTTTGTGTCCTCCTTATTTTCACTCAATTTCTCTAAGATTCGATTGGAATTCACGGAATCGTGGTGGAATGAATTTGCACATGTGCAATAATTGTTTTCTGCACTGCTACTCATGACTTGACTAACTGCTTCCGCATTTTGTTACAGATATGTCACCATTCGCTTGAAAGCCAACTTTTAAAAATAAATAAACAGGTCTAGAAGAGAGTATGGATAATTTTACATGCACCATGCCGTGATATTCTCCGGATAGATCACTAATCCACTGAAAACTCAACTTTAGATTTTTTGAGGGTTAGATTTATTTTCGGGGCAACTATTCAATTCCTTTATATTGTGAAGGCCTTTCAGAACTACTTGTTCCATATTCAGCAATTACCAACCCAGCTGCTGAAGAAGGAAAGGCCTTTACGATTTTAATGTTGAGGACGATTGTTACCTCTCAGTTAACTAATTTTATTATTTAACTTGTTCAGAATTGAGCTTGTCCTTGGTTAGGATCAGACGCGAAAAGATGTGGATCCCAGTTGAGAAACCCTTCCACGAAAATGAAAGAAAAGCGCGGGTGAAAAGAAATGAGACATCTAAGGAATTTTTTTTCTCCGATCTTAGAACTCATCGAGGCAGACTGGTTAGAAGGAATTTCTTTAGTCTTTTTTTTTGTGGAGTTTCGTGCCAAAAATCGATTCTTTCCGAACACAAGAGGTAAATTTTCAAATGAATAATGACGTAAGCACGAAAGAACTCGCGAAATTCAATTAATTTCAGGAGCAAATATATAGTAACGGTGTTCATAAAAAGTTTGTGCTAATAAGCATTTTTTCTCAAATATTTTCCATATAAAGCTAATGGAAATTTTAGTAAATAATCTAGTTAAATTTAGTAAAAATCCATTTCAATATTTGTTATTCATTTTCTTTAAACGAATTCCGTAGAAATGAAGATATTCAGTTTGTTCACATGAAAAGACTTAGAAGTGATTAGGACTAGTTACAAAAGCAGAGGTTTAGTAACGAGATGATCAAGTTACAACACGACCGAATGGAGTGTAGCGAGTTACTAAACGTAATAATGTAACGTGTTCTCTACAATATTTTATCTACGTCCACAGTACTTTAGTATATATATTTAATGAAATTTATTTATTGTGAAAACGATATGTTTTGAAAAAAAAAGAGTAGTATGAGCTTTGGAGAAAAAAAAAACATGATCAATCAACAAACATTGTTGTTATATTTTGTAATTTCGGGTGCTATTTTCATATGTGAATTTAAAGTAAAAATAAGCAGAGAAAGTGATTTTCACGGTTCATCAAGGAACATTTTAAAAGCAGTCCGAAGTGCAACTATTAATTTGCATCCAGAAAAGTCAATTAAAGTTTATTTATGTAGTTATATGAAATCATTATTAAAGTGTATTTTACTTTTTGTTGAACCTGTATCTTATATTTTGACATCGTGTTTTGTTAGAATATAAGGAATAGGTTTTGTTGCCCAGTAATTATGAACTAAAGCGTCACTGGTTGTTATATTAGTAGAAAAAATATTTTACACGTCTTCACCGACCTTATCTAGCAGACACAGAAAATTACAACAAATAAATAAATAAATATACAGTATATTTTTATGTGTGTGTGCACGATTGGCTGCAATGGAATAGTGGTTATGTTTTTAACTCTAATCCCGAGGGTCGGACTTCAAACCCGGCCAGATCAATGTATATTTAAGGTGGAAAAATCCAAGGAGCAAATCCTCCGGGAAGGTCTTTAAGCCGTGGGTCCCGAGCCTGAAGCATGTAACAGAATCTTAAGCCTGAAAGAAGAGGCCTCTAAACAACATTTGCGACATTCCTCATTCTAGTAATATCTCGGTTGTTGAGTGCATGTCTGGAAATAAACATAATTAAATTAACTAGGTCTAGAACTCCTAACAAAGCAGAGCCTATGCCACAGTAGATACATTAGTTTATTTAATACAATTAAAAATTATTAAATAGTTAACTAAAAGATCCGTCTCCTCAACTTAAAAATATATGGATTGTCTGTAGCGCAGTGGTCTCGTGCCTTGTCACGCAGCGGGCCCGGGTTCGATTCCCGGTCGGGACAGGCTCCTGGGTGAGTTTCGGGGTTTTTCGTCACCTGTAAGACTAATGTCAGGAAGCTTAGGGCCCAACGGTCCCCGAAAATCATCCGGCCATCATAATCATCATCCTTCACCGGTGTGGAAAGCAACGGGAAGTTACCACACCTATAATTCTCTAGTAAAGCTGCAAAGCATAGCATGAAAATGCTATGATTGCAGTGAAAGACCTGCCCTCGGGCAGAATTACTATGGATGGATGAATGTAGCGCTTTTTGGGTAACTATTTTATAATTTTACATTATAATTTTTAATTTTATGAACAATACCTCAACGGAATTTCATCATGAATTTTATTAATGTTGATTATTTAATAATATAAAAAGTCAATGGAAAAAGTGTCAGTATACATTATTTAAATTATTATCAAATTTACAGCAACATGCAATAGGTAATACGTAAATGAGTATTATGTGTGGTTTATTTCCACTGCATTTAAGTAAACTGACGTAGAAAAATTAATGTCTCCAATTTAAGGGTAAACAAATCAAATAGAATATTCCGTAAACCAACAAAACCGGACCAAAATTCGACTTGCTGAGAAATTCTCTTAATTTTGCCAGTGCTTGCCTAAGGGATTTTTTTCTCAACATCAGAGTCATTGGAATATTTTCCTTTTTACTATATTTCATTAAGAGAGAGAGAGAGAGAGAGAGAGAGAGAGAGAGAGAGAGAGAGAGAGAGAACTTGATTGTTATAATACACAGAATGAATATAAAGTCGTCTTAAAGTCAATCATGCAGCAAAGGAAAAGAAAATCTCTAAATAAAAGAAAGTGAACATAAACATTGATTTATTTCGACTTTCATAAAGGCAACTAAGGAACTGTGCAATAATACGATTAAGCTGCAACTTTCAAGTTTGGCACAAAGTTAAGAAAACTAGCGCCTTTATTTAACGCTTCCGTGAACTTTTACAACTTTCAGTTTAATCTTTCGCCCTCTATTCTACTTAGTTTTCATCTTTCTCATTTATTCATTAACTACTTATATTTATTCATTAAAATAATTCAAATGTTTTTTCATAAAATATATTTTCTCTTTTTCTTCTTAGCATGAAAGCTAGGACGCCATTACACGTTTCTTCCTTAATCTTAGTTTTTTTTTTATATTCATGTGTACGATTTATTTGTAATATTTACAGATTAGATCACGCTACACCGTCCCTGGAACAATTGCCATGGCTTCGACAATAAGATAGTAGATCTGTCCATTTCTTACCTCTTCTCTATAAAATACTATGCACATTACCACATAATTATTTATCACACCGCTTCGTTAGACTCTCTGATACACATAAAGTAGACACACGATCCCATCGGCAGTGTCCTTTACATCCCTCCTCATCACACCTATTACTCGCAATCTTTTACAGTTTCTCTTGTTAAAAGACGGAATTATATTAATCATCGTCATCATCATCAAGTATATATGTAGAAAATAAAATAACAATAGAAACTGGAGTAAAAAATAGAAAAGAATATAACAGCAACAATAAATAGAGGTGTAAGAAGGGATGTCCGCTTTCATCCTCCCTTTTTAATATTTATATTGACGATATCATATATAATTGGCAGATAAATTTGGACTCACATTTCAAAATAAGAAATACGATCTTAGACACCTTACTTTTTGCAGACGACCAAGTTCTAATATCTAGCTCAGAAGATGGTCTACAAAAATCACACTTTCAATTAAATAACATTATACGGAATTATAATTTCAAAATATCAATAAGCAAAACGAAAATCTTAGATTTTAAGGGATCAGATACCGTAAGAGCTAACATAATTCTGGACGGGAAACCCACTGAAAAAGTGAACCATTTTAAATACATGGGTTATAACATTTCTTATTTTAAAAATGAAGATCTGTTTAACAAACTTAATAAATTTAATTATATATGTGGCACAAATAAAAGAATATTTAAAAACAAAAGAAAGGAAACAAAACTAAAATTTTATAAATCAGTGGCTGTCCCCTTACTATTGTATGGTAATGAATTTTGGATTTTAACTAAAAGAGAAGAGAAGATCATAAAAGCAGCTTAAATGAGATTTCTGAGAAGTGTGGCTGACTGCAAACTTCTAGATAAAAGAAGAAGTGAAGATATTATAAATGAGCTAAATATGTTTAAACTTTCAGATAGATTAAAATAATATAGAAACAACTAGAAAGAACATGTTCAAACAATTAAAGATCGTCGCATTCCAAAACTTATATTTAATTACAAACCAAAATGAGACCGGAATATTGGTAGACCGAAAAACAGATGGATTCAACTTTTTGAATGAGAATCTATGAGACCGGAATAAGATACATGGGCTTAATTCGTGATTTTTGTTGTTGATGATGATGTTCATCACCATCCTGACAGGTCATGGTCCTGGAAGAACTGTTACGATCTACTGAAGTTTTCCTCCCACCTCTTAATGGATCGTCCCAATGATCTCTTCCCATGTGAGATGTAGTTTAAGATTGCTTTGGGGATTCTTCGTCTGGGCAATCTATTAGCGTGTTGTTTTCAATTTTCTTGACATCTGTGGATATGGTCAAGGACTGGGTCTACGTCGAGTTCCTGAAAGATATCGGAATTCCTTTTCATATTCCACTTAGTACAGTCTGTTGTTCGGCTCGTGAACTTAATTCACTGGCAGTAATCCTCCTCTCGTCTGTCTTTCCGCAGGGTCCACACTTCACTGCCATAACATAAGATAGGTCTTGCCAGTGTTTTATATCCTACCTTTTCGTAGTACATATTATTTAAGCAATGTGAACTTAAGGGATGGGCTACCAATTAGCACTGGTCAGCTTGGTGGGTTATAGACCGATCTTGTAGTTTTTCCTTTTCTAGTGCCAGATCCCACTTTTTTTACTTTCATATCCAGTCACCCTTGATTGACCTCTTGCTTTCTTCGACCCTGATGGTATTAAATATTCGAGGCCGAAAATTTCATTCCTATCTTTCCTATATCTATTTATTTTCTTATGTAAGCTTGTCCAGAAACTTTGAAGTTGCAGCCCCACTATGAACTAACCTTCTCCTGGCTAGCAACTACTTGAAGGAAAAATACATTGTTTTAAAATCTACAATGAAGAAAAACCGGACACCTTTCATTTATGGCGAAACTAGCATGACTAAAGACAAGACATGGAAGAATTATATTAGCGAAATTTAAATTCCACTCAAAACAAGGCTATATATAAACCAATATCAACAATTCTGATGTAACTGAAAGCCTCCAAAATTTACAAGTAAATCGCGTGATCACGGTGAATCCCATCACTAGTTGACTCGAAAGGGATGATTATGTCATAGAATTCAAATGCTTGAGCAATAAGACTGCATTATATTCGCTGCCAGGCTATAGTCTGGTAATGAAGATGGGTTGTCTTTAAGTTAGCCACTAACAGCTAATTACAAACACATGCAGCAGTAATGCGCACACATTATGAATGATGATGGAAAGGATATCCAGTGAGTTGAAAAGACGTACGACAAAGGCAGGATAGGTAAAGTTGGTTTACAGTCTACAAGGGGAGCTACTGCTGTGAAATTAATTATGGAGATTAAAGCTACGTATCTGGCAGGCTTATTACTCCTCTTCAACGTCCTGACCTCTCTGACCTGTTATTGATTAGTAAAGTGTCTCTCAGCGTTCATCAACTGTCAACTTCTCCATCCAGCCTTACATTAAATATCCCAAACTCATCAATTACTACTTCAACATCTGTATAAACAACTTCGAATTGTATTAATTTCAGGACACCAATAATTAATTAACATCTTTATATTATTTATAAAGTAGGATGTTCTATGCCACCGTGCAACCAATGAATATTCTATCGGAAAACAAGTGACGTTCAGCATCGTGTTGGCCAATGCAATAACATATGTTCCAGCTATAGCCAATTGCCAATTGTTTGCTCACATAAAAGGTGATTCTATCTCAAGATTCAACCTACAACAATGGGCAACATAGGGTCAGAAAATGGCAAATTAGTGTCAAATGGTCAAGTTAGTTTTGGTTTGGGGAAGTTAGGTGTAGAAAATGGGCGAGTTACTACACTTGTTTGTTAGCGATTTTTTGATACGTTGGCTACACTATCTGAGCAATGGCTAATATAATTTTACATTGTGCAAATATGCTGATTTTAGGTTAGTTTGAGCCGAACTTCTCACTTTATTTTAAGGCATTTCTCACTTTTTTAAAATCAACATATATATATATATATATATATATATATATATTATATATATATATCATACACAGTGTGCAGCATAATTCAGTTAACCACTGCACATGGTTGCAAGAGAAAAAATCAGATTGGTTGAAACTGGGGTTTGAATATGGGACCTACAGAATATCATCTCAAACACTATGTATTAAAATACCAGTTTCAACCAAAATGATTTTTGTCTTACAACCATGCAAAACTGTTAACTGACTTATGCCGCAGCCTGTATTGGAACAGAATATATATGGTAGATGGATGTTTAGGCGTTAGGAATGAGAAAGGATTCCTCTTCTAATCGAGGACTTCGGGTAGCTCAGTGGGTTGCGGTAGGATGAGATGCTATTGGTCCCGGGATACGCAAGGATTGTGCGGACACGATTCTATCTCGTTGAGAAAAGACAAGTTGGAGATGCAATAACAACATTTATTTTACGTAGCACACACAATATAACAAATCAAAGTATGTACGATTAGCGCTATCATATAACTACACTTTATGTTGAGTAGACGGTTGAATTCTTAATTACACCGCGCCTATTTTATATTTCCGATGGTCGATAGACTACGAATATATGTGCTCGCATTAGCACGATGAATATGTTAAGTTTTACTCGTGCCAGTGGCACCACGAGAAGAGAAGATTTACTCGTGCCAGCGGCACCACGAGAAGAGAAGAAGTGAAGTTTAGTCTGTAAATTTTGTTATGAGGTTAACACTTACCCCCACTCAATATAATTTGCGACCATATGATAACGCCCTCCTTAAGATAAAATATATTAAACCAATTGGTGCATTTGTCTATAATTTCGGGTGGTAGGGTTCTGGACCCTTTGGTTCGTTGTGACGTCAACCAATGTTACAGGACACTCCTACTTTTGAGGTTGGCTAAAATTGGGACATAAGTTTACACAAGCAGCCCGGGAATCCCGACTAATTTTGTAAAAAGCTTCTACTATTGTTTAGAGTGTTCTGGTGTCTTCGTTCGCCTTTAATTGGTTTGAATCATCTTATGACAAAATGCCAGTTTACTCGGTTTCCCAAAATTTCATCAATATTTTTTTAAATTGAATTTAGCTGTCTCGTGTACATTGTCAGTTCTAACAGGCTGAATAAGATGTATCCAAACCTGTGTACTGGGAATAATTCTTTTGATCTTTATCTTGTTCAACGAATGTCTCGAGCCCATCAACATACAATAGGGTGCGTTACAGACATCTATCAGTCTTTTCCCTTCTTCTTCTTCTTCTTCTTCCGAATGCAGTATTGGATGATGATGCCCGTTCTGCGACTACAAAAACTGAACTTTCCATCGGATGAAGGGTCTTCCGAGGTCTCTTTTGCCTTTAGGGTTGAGGTGGTAAATCATCTTTGATAAACGGGAATTTGACATTCTCTGGACGTGTTGGAACCATTTAATCTGATAATTTTGTATATGTTCAACCATTTCCCTACTATTCCACTGCATCCTTATCTCATCACTCTTCATTCTATCCCTTAATGTTACTCCCTATATCACTCATAACTGATCGTTCCTATTTCATATTCATTTCAAGGACTTACCCAATTCAAAAAAATAATTTTATAATTATATTCTATGTATTTTTCTGATTTGTTTAAAATATAAATAATGATTTATTCAATTAATTATTTATAAATTAATTTTCCCTCCCCCGACTATTAATGATGGGTTGCTTATTTAGGGAGGAGGCTGAGTGAACGTCGCGCCTCAGTATATAAGCGAATGTATGTATGTTTGTGATTTACAGACTATTTAATCGCTCATCATGAAAATTTGTACCTACAGGTTTTCAGGTACGGCCACTATCTATTATCCTGTAACACCATTACGTGTAGGAGTTCACCTGACACGAAAATTAAAAAAAAATCTCTCTAGCGGTAGCAATTTTCGATCTTTATCAACGAAACTCAGTTTATAAAATTAAAATAAACCTAGGTAGGTTTACCTGAAATCCGAAAAAAAGAATTGACTATAACAACAACCATCTTACGTTCGTTGTAATAGTATATTTCTACACACCTACAAGATTTAGGTATGGCGACTGTTTAGTCGCTATCTATTATACTATAAAATCATTATGAGTAGGGATTCATCTGAAAACAAAATTTAAAAATCATGTTCAATTTATTTAGGCGTAGCATCACACGCCGGGTATTAACTAATGTTTAATATAAAATGTATGTAAAAACCAAATTTTAATATGTTTAATATTACATATTTTAATAATTTTTCACGTATCCCTACATATTTTACCTCATATTATTACAAAAATATGTATATATTTTGGATGTTAATATTACATAAAACTCCTAGACTTAGTTATTGGTCTGGTTAGGCCTATCGTGTTCCTTTTTTTTTTTTTTTTTTTTTTTTTTTTTTTTTTTTTTTTTTTTTTTTTTTTTTTTTTTTTTTTGGAATATGGACGAAACCTGTTCCTGTATAATAGTGTCAATCCAGGATAATTTAAAACAATAACATGTTTACTTATGGCAGTCGTCCTCAACAAATTATATTTGCATAAAATATTCAGCTAGGCCTTTCGGAACCGGTTCTATTTTCATAGTAGTTCATTGAGTATTGGTTATGTTTAACGAATATATTGTATAATGGGTTGATCTGGTAGGGCGTGTTTTCGTTCAGCTGGTTATCGTTTCTTGTTTGCTTCATGATTTCTATTTCTTCTAATATGTTTATTTTCCGGGTTTTGTTTTGTCTATGCATTATTGAGAGGGTACTGAACTGATGGCCTGTGTTTGTAACATGTTTAGCAAAACTTGATATCCTTATGATGATCTTGAAGTAGATTTCCGGGCTATAGTCTTGAGGCTTGAAGTCGCCAGAGACTGTGTCCGCCATCCTCAAGGGTTGTCAAAACCACGGCCTACAGCCCGGAAATCTACTTCAAGATCACCATAATAACTGCGGCCATGAATGCCTAAGTCAATACATTGATTTGCCTTCGTTTTTTATGAAATCAGCTCAAAACATTAGCTGAATCATGAAGCTATGTTATCCTTCTAGGATAACGAGCAGCGGAAAATATAATTTTGAGAAAGTCAGCTAGTCAAATTACATATTTCGGAACCATGTAACAACAGAGGAACACCATAATCTTATAAAATTTTTAATTTGTTTCTTTCCCCTTGTATTTAAAACAATTTTCAATTGTTCCACCACATGTATCTGAATTTATTCAATTCATTTTCGAAGAGAATGTCATATCTTGTCTTAAACGTTCGTGTTGCCTCGGAGGTGACCCTGGCATTGGGCTGATCACTCATACATGGAAATCCTCCATATATTTTTGTGTTCATAAAAGCATCTGTTTGATTCAAAGTTAAATCCTCCGCCTAAAGGTTGTGTCACTCTAAAGACCGGGTGGTGTGGGTCATGTAAAATTACATGTAAAGAGAGGGATTGAACTAAGGAAGAGAGAGAGAACAAGTAAATTAGAGATCTTCCTGTCTCCGGTAAAGTACAGCTCAGTTAACTAGCGATATTTTTATTGTTTCTTGATTTAATTAAATTGAAAGTGGAATAAAGCAAAGCATAATAAAGGAAGAGAAATGAAACCACTTTGTGAAGCAGTGATCCGGAAATTAGACCGCTAATTGGAGAAGTGGACATCCCTGGTGAACCGCAGGCCTGTATTTGTGTTTCAATCAGAGCAGGCAGTACTTGGAAGTAGTGTTTGCTCTCTCTCTCTCCCTCTCTCTCTCTCTCTCTCTCTCTCTCTTCCACTGAATAAAACATGTCCACAAAAATTTACACAGGGTCAAGTATAAAAAAGAGGTGTGGTTTCGCGATGGAAGACCTGCAGAGGAGAATCATTGATATTCTCTTTTCCTTTTGTTTTCTCAGCTTTCAACAAATCCACGTCTCACATTTATACTACAGTCTGTCGAACGAGAACTTGCACTTTCATTGGAACACAGCGAGAAAAAGCCTAAATTGTTACGAACATCGTTTCGCTTTTAGAACACTGTTTTAATTGTTTAAAGATTAAACTTCACACGAATCCCAGATCTTGTGGTCAAAACATGTGATTACAGTTCATGAGGTCATGAGTTCGTTTCCATAGAGATCATAATATTTCCTTAAAGGAACATGTTCAGGTTAGAGTAATATAAAATACAGTGTCCATGAAGTCACTATCCTTTTTCCATGAAAACGCCATTTTTTTTATTTTCTTTACATAAATTGTTAGCTTAGTTGCAACATGTTTAGCACAGAAGGGCGGGTTGCCTTTGTTTGTGAACGGGTATGCGGATTGTCATATGAAAACGCCAGAGATGAATTTACTCATAAATTCCGTAAACCAGCCCCCAATAAAGACACACATTCGCCTGATTGGAAACAAATTTAAGTTTACCGGCAGTGTGTGTGATGAAGTACATCATGGACAACCACGCGTATCAGCAGAAGCAGTGCAGCAGGTTCAAATTCCCAGTGATAGTCTGAACGCGTCAACTCGACGCCTCAGTAGGGAGTTGAAAGCTCCTCGCAATACAGTGTGGAACATTCTACGTTTCAATCTGCGAAAACGTCCATATCACGTCTGCTGATTTACGGAATCGTATCACAGAAGCAACAGGCTTTTTACGGTTTTAATGTTATGGTCTTAATTTCGTTTCACAGCTAAAAGATGGAGTATGTTTTTTTTTTCCTCCTAAATGGCAGTCGTGTAAAAAGGCAGTAGAATATATGTAAAACTTCTCAATAACATTGATTTTTATTGCCTTCCTTCATTGAAACGTAGGCCCACTGTTACACCTTGTACCTGTCATATTCATTATATTATTCCTCAGGAACTAGCAATTCTTCAAATTTCTCATTTTAAATTAAGCATATTCATTATTTCCCCAAATAAAGGATATCTTCAGAGTCAACAAAATAATATACCATTATTCTTAATTTTCATAATTAAACTAGCTGTTTTTAAGCAATGATGAACTATTTTTAAGAGAGTGCTCACAAGTATTATTTTTTTCTACTATTTGTTCTTAAAGTTCATATAAAGGTACAGAAAAAAATATATTTAATTCACTTTATTCTTGACTCTAGAAAATGTACCTCCTTACTTGAAAGTAAATTATATATATATATATATATATATATATATGTATGTACGTATACAATATCCTCAACTTGTGTCCAACTTAGGGTCGGGTGGAGGGATAAGATGAGACGAAGTTCCTTATATAGAGGTCCGTTAATAACAAGGGTGCCAACCGACCACGCCTGACGCACCATCACAGGAGCAGATGAACGAAATGTAACGAAATGGGTGAGATGAGTATGAAGAAACGGTGGAATGAAATTGTGGCAGGGGAAAACGGGAGTAAAGCCACAAGAAAAACCTGCCCAAGCTCCGTTTCGTCCACCACGAAACCCACATGGAGTGACGGGGACTCGATCTCTGGACCCCAGAAGGTAAATAAACCCACGGCTAAAGAGTATATTTTACTGTTTTAAGCATCACTAACACTACTGAACCCGTAGGATCATGATCGCGCGGATATAAGCTCTCCATGCATCGCTATCCAGAGCTAATTTTTTCTTATCATCCCCTGTATAATCTACTTCCCACAATCGTGGTTAGTGTTATTCTCCCGCCTCATTCTTGTACAACTGATTTTCATAGAATGAGTTTATATGCTCCTTTTGCATTCCCCATTCCTGCTACATGTCCCCATCGCAGTCTACGTGACTTAATTATTCTTATTATATCTACTTTCCTATAAAGACCATGCAGCTCACAGTTATTTCGTCTTCTCCACTGATCTGTATGTTCATCTCTCTTTGTTCCAAATATCTTCCTAATAACTTTATTCTCAAATACTTGTAATGTTTTCTCCTCTCTTGAAGTAAGGGTCCATGTTTCGCATCCACATAATACAAATGCGTGTTGTAAATTCTCATTTTATTTTTAATAGGAATATTCGACAATACGGCGATTCTTCTTCAACCTAAAGTGATTTATTACCAGAGGTGTTTGTCTAAAGCACCTTCTTCCCTCAAATCTCTAGCTTCCATACTTCTCCTCACTCCATCTATCAAACGTTCTCTAGGTCTGCCTCCCCCACTTCTTCCATTAGCTTTCCAATCAAGGATCTTCTTTGGTATTATATCATCTTCCATTTTTCAAACGTTTTTCTTCTATTTTTTTCTAATATGTTTTTTTCAACTTGCATAATTCCCCTTATTGTGCTGTTTCTGACTTTATCCCTTCTTGAAATTCTTGTCGATCGCCTCCAAAAATCCATTTCTACTGCTAACAGCTTGATGTCTACCTATGTCCAGGTTTCGAAATCCATATAATAAAATGCTTTGTAACAGAGCTTCAAATATAGTTATCTTCGTACTGAATATTATATTGATATTCCAAAGTACTAAGTTCAAAATACCAATGATTCTCCTTCCATCAGTTAATCAATCTTCTTTCAATTTCTGTACTTTAATTCTAATTTTTATCTAAAAATAGATCCTAAATATTTAAAACCTTTAACATTGCGTAAACGTCCACCGCTGTGGTCTCGAGGTAGCGTGTTGTCATGTCACGCAGCGGGCCCGGGTTCGATCCCCGGTCGAGGCAGTTTTTGTGGGTGAGGTTTTTATCGGGGTTTTTCCTCACCTGTAACTTTAAGGACCACCAAACGGTCCCCGAAATCATATGGCCATCATTATCATCATCATCATCCTTATCATTATCATCATCCTTCACCGGTGTGGAAAGCAACGGGAAGCTACCACATCTACAATACCCTAGTAAAGCTGCAAACATAGCATGAATTCCTGAATTACATTAATTTTATAACGAAGTTTTTTTTTGTAATTTTATCCGTATTTTCATTTCTATGGTTTCGACAGTTTTGCTGTTTGCATTTCACGTTCTAATATCAATTAAATATGTGAGAATGGAATGAACAACAGTTCTTTTTTTAATTATTGTTTTTGTATACTCGTCATTCACAATTAAAATTGAAGAGAACTGCAAACGATTCTGTAAATGCACATTATTTAACGTAAAAACATATAAAAACGTTTAAAAATTAAAATAACTTCAACATCACAAAGAAACGTGTTTACTGAAACAAAATATAAACTGAGGTCCAACAGAGGCAGGCTAACAACAAACTAAGCAACTAAATAGATACAGGTTTTTTCACGTCTAGAAAATAGCATTGCTCTTATGCAGTAATTCTTGCTAGTAAACGTGTGCTTTTATGTCAGATTCGATCATTAGTTAATTCATTTGAAATAAATCATTTAGATAAAAAGATTCAACTACAATTTTTTCAAGAAAGTGGGTGCTCGATTTATGAAAAAAAATATCATTATGGAAAGTATAATTATCACCCATATATTAAATAAAGTTAAGGGGTGAACTCAATTACCAGAAAAGCGGCTACCAGAGATGCTTGGAGATAATATATCCATCTCTGTCACTCTAGACAGGACACACATTAAGAAAAGGCCATAATTCGATTGAAAGAATTGTATTGGACTGAAACTCCAAAGGACACAGGGGAAGAGACAGACATGGAAGGGAACCATCATTGAATAAATTGCAAAGGAGGGGAAAACCTGGAGGAAATTGATAAAGTTTGGTCATAATAGGATCCATTGGCGATTCTTTGTGGATCCCTGTGCTCCTGTCAGTCAGTCTGCGGCGTCAAGTGGCAACCGCGTTCCCATAAGAACAATAATATTTTGTTGACATGAAAAACCCTGTAACACTAACGAGTCAGCATCACACTCTACACACAACCCTACAATCAGCTGTTTTAAATTTTACCATCCTGCTATTTCAAATCGCTGTTAACATTGTTGTCCCACCTCACTTACTCGGTGTTTATCTTCTGGTTTTCATTTTCATGTCCGCCTTTTATTCCTCATTCTTACCTCAAGTCCTACCCCTCGAGTCTACAAGGTTCAACTTTTCTTATTACATCTCGTTTCCAATGAAAATAATTTGAATCTATGTTATAAAATCTTCCTCTTTCACTTCTCTGATCATCTCTTTCGTCTAACAATTTTCCTAAGAACTTTATTCTTAAATACTCCTCCATTAAAGTACGAGTTCATGTTTCGCATCCATATAATATAACTGCGAGAATAACAGTTTATGTATTTTCAGTTCAACGTTTTTTGAGAGAAATTGGGACGATAAGAGTCCCTGCAATGCATAATACCACGCATTTCCAGTATTGGGCCTATGTTTAATTTCTTATATTTCCTGTTTGTAATTATTGTTCCTACGTATTTGAATTCAGACACTTTTTCAAAATTTCCCTCATTTTTCATTAGTAAGTAAAGTGATCCCACAGCAGACCCGGAGGCCCTTGGGGTAGTACGAGGTTAAGGCTCCCACTTTTTCTAGACAATCGGCACTTTATGTCAGCCGGGTTGTCAGCCCTGCGTGACGGCCGCCTTTACCCCCAGAACAGAGTATGGTACTCATTTGTGTTAGAGGCTGAGTAGACCCAGGGCCATAGTGCCGCCAGAGGTTTTGGGTCAGTTTAAAAATCCTGACCCCAACGGGACTTGAACCCTCGAACCTCCGGCTTGTAGCTCAGTGCCTTAACCACTACGCTACGGCGTGCCCCCATTTTTCATTAACTATTTTAATATATAATATATTTCTCTTAGTCCGCCACTGTGGTCTCGACGTAGCGTTGCTCCCTTGTTACGCAGTGGGCCTGGGTTCTATCCCAGGTCGGGATACTTTCCTGGGTGAGGCTTTTTTTCACGGTTTTTCATCACCTTTAAGACAAATACTAGGAAACTTTAAGGTCCCTGAACATCATATGACCATGATAATCATCATCATTCATATTCGCCTTAGATTAGGTTTAGGATTAAGGACTCTCCTCGCGTACCACAGTCAACATCACCGATCATATCATCGGTGCAGCGTAACTCCGCCTTCCAGGCGCTCTAACCTCAGAAGTGGGTTACAATTACGCAAATGTCAGGAGACAAACACCAGAAAACGTCGAAATAACAAAAATGGGATAACGAATAAAATCAATATATATTTCTTTGTGTAACCATAGACTTGTATTTAGTTTTATTGGCGGCTATTCATTCAAATTACTATGATCCTAAAAACTGAATAACGTTTTCTCAATAATTAACTATCATCGAAAAAGGATTAGAGTGCTCATGGAATTGACAAAATGGTGATTTATAACTAGATAACTGTTGCACTGGGTTATTATCCAACTAAGCCAATTACCGTGTAAATTCAGCACCTCCAATGTAAAGTATCACAATTGGGAGAGAGCCATTTATCGATTTATCGAAGCTTTATCTTCATCAGAATTCCCGTTTAATTGATTTTCTTTATTCACTAGGAATAAACGGAGACAAAGCTTACATAATGAAATTACGAACGAAAACGTTATCATGGCGAATCGGAGGTAATAGAACAAGTTAATTTCTATGTAACGACTTCAGACCGCAAAGATAAGTGTATATGTTACAGAAGTTATGTGAGAAATAAAACAGGGCATTCAGTGGTAATGACAACTCTGTTTGTAAAACAGTGATCCTAATTGTGACAATTGTAATCTTGTAGTGTCTAGTTGATCAGTCTTTTTTTGTGTAAATCTAAAATATAGAAAGTATCGAAATAGCAATATTTTGCGAGTACATTCACTGTTTCTCATATGTAGTAAGTAATACGACCCTAAAAACATGTTCAGTAGAATTTGTTTAAATTGAGTAATTGGGAAGTGCTCGAACATCCAACAAAATCACCAGACAGGAGTCCTTGGGACTGTAACTTAATCTCAAAGATCAAAGAACCTCCACGAGGCATTCGATTTGAATCAAGAGTTGATACCCAGAAAGTTCTAAATCGATCAGTGGAAGAGATAGCCAGAAATGGTGCTGCAGATGGAGTGCAAGTATTTCAAGGATTTGGAAACGAATAGTTGACTTGACAGAAAAGTATAAATGAAGTTCACAATGTCAAAGATAACTTAAATAGTTTTTTTTTGTAATGTTATAGCAGTGTTGCCAATACGTATCGAATGTCCTAGTAGATTTACAATTTCGACAAATAAAACAAAAAGAATGACCTTTCAAGGTAAATATACTGTCAGAACAAAAAATATAATTAATATAATTAATATAAATAATATTATATAATTAATATAAATAATATTATAGCAAGTAACAGCTCTTAAATTCTTAGGAAACATATGTCATATTAAATACAATGTTGGTATCTGGTAAATCAGTCGTCCTCAACAAAATTATTAAACTTCATCAAGTAGTTCTAATATGGAGGCCTTTCAAAAACAAGTTTCATCCTCTGCATTTTAACTGGTACTGATACTATTTATAGGTTGTACAACGGGTTTAGGTCTGCGGGTGTGTTCTCATTGAGTAGGTCTGTATTCTTGAAACACGTGTCAGTTATAACTAACTCAGCGGGCACTATCAAACCAATAGGTTCATGGGATACTTTCCACGGTGGGGTAGAATCTTGAACGCCGATGTCATGCTTGCAATGAAGTTGGTAATCTTCAGTTTAAGCAACTGTTGTTCAGATAGAAAATGGTACTTGCAGTTAACTGATAAATAATGTAAATACATATATAAATATAATGTATATAAACATATAAAAATAAATAGATAAAAAATGTAAATAAAAAGACTAGACAGTAGGCTAACGTGAGAGACAAGTATACTCCCATATCTTCTTAAGCTAGTTTCTCGGAACATTAATAATAATAATAATAATAATAATAATAATAATAATAATAATAATAATAACAATAATATCAACAATAATAATAATAATAGTTTTATTTTACCTGGCAGAGTTACGGCCTTAAGGCCTTTTCTACCACTCAACCAGGTTAAAAAAATACAAAAATGATTCTTACATCTAATTACAACAAAAATAAATGACATACTATGTCTACAATATAATTATTATTTATAAAATATTTTGAATTTAATCTAGTTTTAACAAATGAGATATAAAATATACAAGATAGGAAAATATTAATGACAGAATAAATTTAACTCTAGAGAAATATTACTATTTGACAACAGATAACTGTCCTTGATATCTTGAGGAAGGAAATTCCAGAAGCGAGCAGCAGAGTGTGTGTGTGTGTGTGTGTATGTGTGTGTGTGAGAGAGAGAGAGAGAGAGAGAGAGAGAGAGAGAGAGAGAGAGAGAGAGCACTAGGCCCATAGCGACCGCAATTTTCGCTTTTTCGAAACCAATTCCGCCATTATACCTACCAATTGAGAAAATTAACGTCGATCCCGTTAACGAGTAAAATCAGACTATTTGGAGTTCAAATTAACCTGGAATGAAAATTAAAAAATCGCTGTAGCAGCCGCAATTATCCATTTTTTTAACAAACGTCGGTATATTTTACTGAAATAAAATGAAAAAAAAATTATCCAAAAATCAGCTAAATGCTACCATTAGCATTGATTTACCTGAATTTTTAAAATGTGAAACCCATTAAGTCTAGGTGATTTTTTCAGGAAACCACCTTGTTTTCATTTTCTTACTGGCAATGATGGAGTCGTGGTTTGTGTGCAAAACTACAAAGAGCTCTTTTGTACAATGCTGCTAAGCTGTGATATTGGAAACTACCGTTCTGACTGTTCATAAACAGTTGTATTATGGATTTTTAAACTTTTTATCGACATAAAAAAAAGGAAATGCATTTTCATTTATATTGTGGAAGGAACCTGCTTGGCGTGATTTTTTTTTTTCCATGAATAGAAAAATAAACATATGAATACTAAACAAACACACATACATGGCTACACACCTATATTCATATATAAAGAAGGCATAAAAACAATGAATATCTGTAAGTCTAAGTCTACAGTACATACAAAATAATACACATCTACACTCAAATATAAAAAAGTGTGTAGGCCTATAGGTATAAAAAATATCTCATTTTGTATATAATAATTTTAAAAAATTGTCTGAGAACAGATTATAAAAAAATCACATATACACACACACACACACACATATGTATGCGCGCGCGCATACCACCCTCACCCTTGCAGATATCAAATTGCTCTATCAGGCTATTCAACTTATTAACACTACTTATTATACAACATAATTAAAGATCTCAAAAAAAATATATCAACATTCTTGCAGCTCAATAGTAGATTAGCTTTCCGTATATTTTCAATAGTATATTCTCGTAAAACTGCTGTTCTACGTACTTCTTCCGTCTTTACTAACATTTAGTAATATTTAAATATTTTTCAACAATGCTTATCACATTATTGTACAATTTTTACTTGTTTATTTATTTACGTAAAATATGGTAACTTTATGACATTTTTAGACAATATTGTGATACTCCCTAGCTATTTTCCCTCTTCTTCCAATGTCACCACCATCAACAACTCAATTACACTATTTTGTTAGGTTAGTACTATTTTTGTTAGTTAAGCACGCTAACGTACGGTGCTGAAACTTTGCATCTGAATAAAAATTTGAGTTTAAACATATGTCAACTAAAATTTATTGTTTTAGACGCTCAACTAGATATTCTAAATTGGAAAAAATCAGAAATACAATCATCAGATAACAAATGAAAATCAAAAATTCAGTAACAGATTTTGTGAGATACAGACAATTTGAATGGTATGGTCATGTATGTACAATTCCAGAGAAAAGTTTACCCAGACAGACAAGCTTTAGAATGGATTGGACGTGGAGAAGGAAAGGTAAGTCGACCTAGATTTCGATGGATTGATGAGGTAAGAAGAGGTAAGAGGGAGATTGGTCTGGAAGAATTGGAATGGGAAGATAGAGAAGAATGGAGAGATAATATACACATTTAAAAAGCTTTGGGCACAGGAAGATGTTTTATTATATTCTAAACTGTTTATAAATAAATAGTGTTAGGTTAGGAAGAGAGAAATATTTCTACTTCTTCTTCTTCCTTCCAAGTATTAGGCCAAGGCCTCTTAAGGTCCTATAGAAAATTTTCCCTCCAGCGTTTCATAGGACGGCCCAGAGATCTTCGTCGTCTTGGTATATAATTATAAAGAGCTTTGGGGATCCGATTTGAACTCATTCTTTCAAGATGGTGTTTCCAATTTAGTTTATTTTATTAATATTCCAAAATTGGCATAGTTTTTAATTCTTTTAAGACATCGGTGTTCCTTTTCCGATCCCATCTGGTGTAACCCGCTGTCTGTGCATTAATCTCATTTCACAAGCCGTTATTCTGCTTTCATGTTGTCTTTTTAGTGTCCATGCTTCACTACCATAGGTCAACACTGGTCTAGCCAAAGTGTTATATAAACGTAATCTGGTGTCTTATACGAGAGAAGTTAGTGTACATCAATTTGTAATAAGCGTTTGGAAATTTATTTCGAAGGTTGGTCATACCGATTTCCTCACCAAGTGCTGCCATCTAGCGACGACTCTATAGACTTTCTGCCGAACTTCAAAGATATGTCGTTCTACCTAGCAACACTCTATAAACTCATACGCATGTGCACTGTCATTGCGTAGGACTTGGAAAATGTATTGGAAAAGCTAACTACTATTTTCTTTCATTCTTGTCATTGATAATACATATTTCCTCATTGATCCCCAATTTTGTTGTCTATAAATTTCCCTACTGTGCCCAAAAATGTGCATGTTTTCATTTTACTCTCGATCCGTCCTAAAAGATCCCAACACGCCACTCTCCCATGAAACGGTATAGGCTATAATTAATGCAATACAAAAGAAAAAAATAGGGTTAACGGCCGCCATATTTGTTTACTAGTAAACTAGATACGTGTGGTTTAATTACTAAGAGAATGATGCATTCTGCAAACCAGCAAAAATCAAAACATAAATTCTACTTTCTGAGAAATTTTCATAGTTGTCGCAAGTTACACCTACATGGACAAAAAACTTATACTTACGGTTGCAAGGTAGTCTAGGTAATTCTGTTGTAATGTATCTAGTCAAAATCGAGATCATTCTCAAAATAATATTACAACTTATATATGGAGTCAGAACACGCTATCAGATCAAAATGATAGTGTTTTGTTTCACAGAGTGTACACATATGCAATACATCATGAGGGCATTGTACGTGCCCCTGTCATTGTACTTGCCGCAACCCGCACAAGTGGCGTATTGCAGGAATCCCATAGCGCCTGGAGTCCTCTCCACCTGTGGGATCACTTTTAAAGGAGCACGAGTCTACAACTTTTCAACTTATTACAATTTCTGGAGACTAGTTCTGCTACCGATTCAGTCCCATGTATATTTTGCTAAATTATTCAGTCTATATTAACGTTACGTTTGTTTTATTATTATTATTATTATTATTATTATTATTATTATTATTATTATTATATATTTATTAAGGATTTTCTCTGCATTAGAGTAGTTATCTTTCAGCCCAAATGTATTTTGCTCCTCCACAGATTTCTATCCTCTGATCTTCTTCTTTGAGATATTTGCTAATCATGTTTCTTCTTACTTCATCCATCCACTATTTCCTGTTTCTCCTTCCTACTCCTACCATTGATCCATGTATAATTTAATTTTTTTTATATTTTACACTTTCATTACCAAAGCAGTTTTCTTAATCAAATTATAGCTAATTACTATTATTATGATTATTTTGTTATCATTATTATTAATTTTGTTTTTCTTTGTTATTTGTATATTGTGTAAGCCTATACCTATTAATTATTATTAATCAATGTGTAGATCATTCATAATAGTTTTTATATAATAATAATAATAATAATAATAATAATAATAATAATAATAATAATAATAATAATAATAATAACAATAATAATTCATAGTGTTATGCTCAAGAACAGGTCTTTCAATGCAAACTCAGTATTCTCCACTCTTTCTTTAACTCAGCTTTCCTTTTTGTATCTGCATACAAAACATTTATTTTAATATTGTCTATCATCTGATGTATTTTTCTGCCTCTAACTTTCTTTCCGTTGACCATTTCTTCTAGAGCATCCTTCAGCAGGCAGTTTCTTCTTAGCCAGTGACCAATATAATTTATTTTCCTCTTCTTTATCAGTTCCAGCATTCATCCTCTTTCACCCACTCTGTCTAGCACATCTTTATTTCTTACTTTGTCTGTCCATGTTATACGTTCCATTCTTTCCATATCCACAAATCAAAAGCTACCAGTCGCTTTTCCTCATTCCGTCGTAATGTCCAAGTCTCTGCACCATACAATGCTACACTCCACACAAAGCACTTCACTGGCCTCATCCTTAATTCTTTTGCCAAAGGTCCGCAGAAAATGATTCTCTTCTTGTTGAAAGCTTCTTTTGCGATTGCTATCCTCTCCTTTACTTCTTGACCGCAGTTCATGTTGCTACTGATAGTATTTTTTTTTTGCTTCTTATCGCCTCAATTTCTGCATGGCTTGTATGTCCTGAGGAGTTTTCTGAACTGAATAATTCTACTATCGGTTATAATAACGAAAGGACATCGAATAATTTTTTAATTCCAAGAATTACGTTTTGTATTATCTCAGAAAACAAATATATTACAGTTATAAATTGAATATGTTAATACTCCGAAAATATTTTTATAACAGGGAAATACGTAAAACAAAGATTGCTCGGAGCATGTTAAAATGAAACATAAATCTCACTGGAGTATTTGATTGATTTATGTAAGACAACCGGCTGAAATTTCCCCAGTGAAATGTAATCTTGCATGCATGCTGATTGAAGTTTTCTTCCCTTAAGAACTTGAAACCTGTCTTGTTCTTTCAACACTTGATTCTCTTCCTCCTTTCCACCTCGTTGGATAATACTTCAACCTCCACATATTTTTTAGCTTCATTTTTTGGCGTAATTTTTCACGCTTCCTTTTTTTATATTTTCCATACCATTTTCCAGAACAATGTCTCTTATCTCTCACTTTCCACCTTTTATAACAATTTTTATTCTCTTTAAGCGAAGATTAAATATCCCCAAACTCTCCCCGCTGCACTCTATAACTACATGTATGTATGTACGTATACACATCATATGAGTATAAAATTTAAACTATGTAGGTTGTGAAATATCTTATCAAAATGAAAAATATGTGAAAAAGAAGATAATATAATTTACAGAAATTTTAGAAATAATAAATAATACTGTAAAAGCTAAATTTGTATAAAATCTACAAGAATAAAACGTAAATAATACTTGAGCATTATCCTCTCTTTTACCCGTATACGGAAGTGAGAGATGGACATTAAGAAAAAGAGACAGGAGCAGAATCAAAGCAACGGAAATGAAATTTCTCAGAAGGACTGCAGGTTAGACTCTTTTAGATCGAAAACAGAATGAAGACATTTTAGAACAATTAGAAGTAGAATCAGTAGAAGAAAAACTCAACAGATATAAATTAAATTTGTTAGACCATGTAAAAATAATGGATAATTCAAGAATCCCAAAAAATGATGAGGCAATATAAATCCAAAGGACACCGTCGACCAGGAAGACTTCTTAAAAGACTGCTAAATGGAGACGAAACAGGTCCACAAAGGCCAAATTCATGACGGATGATGATGATGACGTCCCACATGAGGATATATATGCTCCCTAGCGGTAGTTTCTTAAATAGGTATATTTTATTTATATTTATTTACCTACAGGTATCGAATGTCGTAGCCGAGTGGTTGAGGTAAGAAGCCTTGGTGCAGAGCTACGGGACTTGGGCTAGTTCGAGTCTCCATGGAGGAAGACATTTTCTCATGGATTTCGGCCGTATGGGATCGGTGCCCACCCAGCATCGTGAGGAATTTGGGTAGTTATAATAAGTAATGAGTACACCGCTGTGGTATCGAGGTAGCGTGCTGCCTTGTCACGCAGCGGGACCGGGTTCGATCCCCGGTCGGGACAGTTTCCTGAGTGAAGTTTTTTTACCAGGGGTTTTCCTCACCTGTAAGACAAATGTCAGGAAACTTTAAGGCACAAATGGTACCCGAACACCATATGGCCATCGCAATCATCATCAATCATATTCATCTTAGATTAAGTTAAAGACTAGGGACTCTCCCGGCGCACCACTATCATCATCATCATCCATCATATAATCGGGGCAATGTAACCCCCGGCTTCCAGGCGCTTTAACCTGAGAAGTGTGTTACAATTACGCTAATGCCAGGAGAGAACACCAAATGTCCAAAAAGGTCAACCTGGGGCATTAAATAATAATAATAATAATATTAATAATAATAATAATAATAATAAGTAATAGCTCCAGGATGAGAGAAGCTATAACGGCTGAGGAACACGTGTCACCCTACACTGCGAGGATGAACTACCTCTGTGATTAACTCACGTCGTTGTGAGGCCTGCAGCCGGCTGGCAGGCCAAGGGTCTTCTAGGCCTGTCGCACCATGGAATTTTATTTTATTTAGGCCCTACTTATATATATTAACTGGTGACATGTGGTTAGCACATCGCCTCAATGAGACATCTAGTAGGCAACTAAGGTATTACTTGGATGGAAGAAGGTTGGTTAAATTTGCACAGAGACGTTTTTTATTCAGGCTTGCCATTCTTTACGAGATCTTCAGACTCGGGACATATAGCTTAAAGTTCATCCAGAAGGATTTGACCCTTGGTATTTCCATTAAAAAATCCATCGACCTCGGCCGGGTTTGAACCTGCAACTCTCGGAACTAGATGCAAGGAACATAACCACTAGACCACCATCGCCGAGACTCAATAGCTTGGCAGAGAAAAAGAACTGCATTGATAATACATTCTTAACAACGTCGCCAATATTGCTATCTAAATAATTAAAAAGCCACTCTCTCCTTTACTAACATAATAATGTATTTGAATTTTTAAAAATATATTACATAATTTTTCTCACGTGTAAGACAAATGTCAGGAAGCTTAGGGCCCAACGGTCCCCGAAAATCATCCGGCCTTCATCATCATCATCATCATGACCATTCACCGGTGTGGAAACCATCGGAGAGGGAAGCTACAACACCTATAATTCCCTAGTAAAGCTGCAAAACATAGCATGAAAATACTATGATTGCAGTGAAAGACGTGCTCTCGGGAAGAACACTACAAGAAAAAAATTAACGAAAACGGTATATTAAAGAGAAAACTTTACATTTGTTAATTGGTCTTCTTTATTAATTGTATTTAATATTTTCGGTCAAAAAAGAGATAGACAGGTGAATGGAGAAATCTTCATAATATTGAGCTACATGGTATGTATAGGAAGTCAGATATAAAGGTACGTACACACCTGCGCGCCGCAAACACGAACAGCGCGCGCGCCGCACCATGTTCGTCAGATTTGGACGGGGTTTTAAGGTGCGCGCGAACGGCGCGCGCGCGTCTCTCACCACGATCCACTCATTGTCGGTTTTTTCCACGAACACTTTGATGGTTCGCTGTTTATATTTGGACGGGTACCTGAGAGGTTCGTTGTTTTCGGTGCGCACCTATTATTTGAGTATGGAGTGGTAAGAGGAAAACATGTTAAAACTTATTGATATTTATAGAAGCAAGCAATTATTGTGGGATCCTCGACATAAGGATCATTTTTAAAAATCATTGAAAGGAGATGCCTGTTTTTTTTCAATGTTATGTGTTTTTTTTTTTTCGTGTGTGCTGTAATTGTATGAATAAATTAAAATTATTTAGAAAACATTATTTATTTAAGACGTTCATTTCATAATATTATGTATGAAGTATCACAAAACAATACAATATATAAACACATTTATTACTAATTATTTATTTATTTCTTCAAAGACTCCAAAGAGCAAGATTGCTCATGTTAAGGGGCAATATACAAAAATAATGGCCATAAAACAATTAACAATAAAAACAAGAAAACAAATTCAGGCATAAGTTTAAGTAATACAAACTACTATAGATGCACAATATATATATATATATATATACACATATAAATACAATATTTAAACAGGATAATATTAATAATAATAAAATTAACAAAATTAACTAAGAAAGCAATGAGAAATTTTTTTTAATACCATTATAAAAATGTTTAACATTCGTGAAATGTTGATATTCAATAGGTAAGTTATTGTAATGGTTGATTAATGCATAACGAATCCCTTTATACCTTTTTTTTTTGAGAAACTAGTATCTTTGTGCAATAAAGTACCTCTAGTATAATAATCATGTACATCTTTATTAAAAATTAAGGCCATGTTATGGTGAGATAGATTCTTAATAATTTTAACATATATATACAAATCATATATTTTTAAATTCCTTTAATGCTATAATATTTGAAAAGTATAAATAAAGTTATAAGATGTAATAAGTAATAAGCGTGACCAGACGTCCCGATTTTGGCAGGACAGTCCCGATTTTTAACAATTTGTCCCGCGTCCCGCGGCATTTTAAAAAAAGTCCCTATTTTTTGGGAAAGAATGCAAGACAAGCGGGAGAACGGAAAGGGAATATACGGTTTTCGCTGCCCATGTAGCTATTTCACCAGGATATGAGTTTTATATTATTTTTGTTAATTTTGTAATGTTAAACTTTAATAATAACAAATCATTGTTGAGAACTGCTTATCAAAGTTAACATTGTTGATTCGACCACCATTGTTTGGTAAATAAAGTGCGGACAAAAAAAATCGCAATTGAGTGTTGAGACTTCGAAAGTTATTTTATGTGAAGTATAATTTTTAACAATTCTTGTGAAAAAATTCATGACCTTTTAAACAACGACAGCAATCTACTTAAAAAAATCACTCAAATGAGAAATATGCCAAAGAATAAAATAATACTGGTACTATACATAATTTTGTAATGTATTACATTTGTAAATTATACTTATGTTGATATTATTTTTGCGTTCTATAAAATTTTTGTTGCTCCATAGAGTATCTTTACATTTTATAATCAAAATAGACCAACATATTTTTTTCATATTTCATAATATTTTGGCGAAATGTTCATATTTTAGTAAACATTTAATATTCCTTCATATTCTTCAATTTTTTAAAATAAAATTTCAATAACTGATTAAAAACATGTTTGAAGTGATTGTAGAGACATGGTTGGTTACACCTGCTCTGCAAAATGTCTACTGAAGGTTTGTGGGTTTCCTATGGATCGCAGGAGGTTCGTTGAAATTAATAATTTTGACGAACATAACACGCGCCGTTCGTGTTCGCGGCGCGCATATGTGTACGTACCTTAATAAGAACAGTAAGTCTCGTAGACTGCGATAGGCAGGACATGTAGCACGAATGGCGAATGAAAGAGGCGAGTGGAAGCTTCTTGTAGGAAAACCAGAGGGAAGACGCTCAGTTGGTAGACCAAGAATGAGGTAGGAGAATAACATTATCCAAGATTTGAGGGAAGTAATTATACAGGGGTGATTGGAAACATTAGCTCACAATAGGGATGTACGGAGACCTTATGTCCGCGCGGCCATGAACCTACGGGTTCGATAGTGCCAGTGAGTTAATTAGTAACAAATGTCAAAAAGCTTAGGGCCCAACGGTCTCCGAAAATCATCCGGCCATCATCATTTTCTTCTTAACCATCATTCACTGGCGTGGAAAGGAAGGGGAAGCTACTACACCTATAATTCCCTAGTAAAGCTGCAAAACATAGCATGGAAATTGTATGATTGCAGTGAAAGACCTGCTCTCGGCCAGATCACTATAGAAAAAATAAGAAAACTTTATATTTCTTAATTGGTTTTTGTTATCAATTTTATTTAATAGAATTACCTCATATATATATATATATTGAATTTGAGTTACAATTGTGGTTCAATTCATAAGACACTTCAAACGAATTCGGAAGTGATTTTCACTGAGGTTCTTCTCCAATTATTCTTCAAACTGAAATTGAATATTGGTAACGATGTTTATAGACGTAGAAGGAAAGTTTGGGTGGCATCTAAAGGAAAGTGGTTTGGAATGACCACATCTGTAGAGTTGGCCACGGGAGGATTTATCCTAACATTTCAGTTAATGGATTAGAGAGCGCTCTGTGAGACATGTTTCCTATATCAGTAAGCTCTTACCAGGAGTTCTTGTGAATGGAAGTGGCAGAAATCTAATACCACACAAACAGACTCTTGCTCTTTGCCAAAGTACTCACTGCCCGCAATTCCTTAAGCTCGGCTCAACAAAATACACACATACAAAAAAGTCCGCAACGCAGGTACTCTGTCAACTGAACCTTATCCGCTCTTAGAGTGATCCTAACATAAACAAAAGTCAACTGTATCCTTCCGCCACTCGCCCCACAATTACTGTCACATTGACAGGGAGCACGTGTGAAGTATATAGGACATGTGATTATTGAATGGGTAGATTACAACAAATCTGGTGAGGTTTTTCACTGAACTTGTGAAATGCATATAAAATAACTTTTTTTTTCTACCACTAGTCAAAGATTTGCCAGACTTGTGCTTTAAAAATGTTGATGACACAACAACAGAAGACTCAACACCTTAAAGCCATTTTGTTGCATAAAAATCGATTGAAGCATAACTCAAATGCACCATCTATACATAATAAACTATTTAAAGTTGTAATTATTGATTGGGTATGTTTAGATTATTTTCTGTGTTTTGAATATTATTTTCATTCACGAAGAATAACAAGTATGGTAATAAAAGATTCCGGGCTATGTGGCCGTGGTCTATAACTGGCGTTTCTTCCAGATGTTTCTCCCTCAACTGCGGAGGGCATCTTCAGTGGCGAGCGCTTCCAGCTGTTGTTTCTCTGTCGTAGACTCGACTGCGAATGTTTCGCAGTCGAGTCTACGACAGAGAAACAACAGCTGGAAGCGCTCGCCACTGAAGATGCCCTCCGCAGTTGAGGGAGAAACATCTGGAAGAAACGCCAGTTATAGACCACGGCCACATAGCCCGGAATCTTTTATTACCATGATTACCGGCCGTGAAAGCCTGCATTCCACTAATAACAAGTATGTTCAGAGGACTAATTTTTAATTTAATTATTGCTTCTATATTGTACGACGGTGTCCATGACCAATGAAATGCGACCAGGTAACATGGGTTTGTTTTGATGAGGATCATTTTAAAAGCGAAAACATTTACACAGATGCCCTACTTCGGCAAGTCCGGACTATGAGGAACGAGAGAAATGAAGTTTTAAAAATCACTCTAGCGACTGTAATTTTTGGCTGCTCGTGATGAAACTCGGTATGTATCATTCAAATATAACCAGAAAGTTATTCACAAAAATTCAGCAAAATGTGATAATTAGAAATGGAGGATACCTGAAAGCCTGATGTGCCCACCATGTTTATTTTCTTATAACGAGAGTGAATATAAAAGGCATGCATACTTACTTGGCCGTCACACACAATTTATTGAGAAAAACTACGATTTTGAGTTTATAATTAAATATGAATGAAACTATACTTGGACACACATAGAAATACATTATGTAATGGAAAGTATAGTTGATAACAACTGGAAAATTCTGAAGAACTGGCTGAGCCTAGGATCAACTACTGTAAACAGGAATGGGACGCATAAGGAAATTAAAAATTGGTCCAATTCTGGAAATGCATGAAATTATGCAGGGACTCTTGTCATCCCTCTAAAAAATCAAACTGAAAATATATAAAACTGTTATTCTCCCAGTTATATTATATGGATGCGAAAGATGGAATCTTAGTTTATGGGAGGAGAAAATATTACGACTATTTGAGAAAAAGTTTTGGACCAAAGAGAGAGACAAACAAGCGAATGGAAAAGACCACATGACACTTAGCTACATGATCTTTATAGGAAACCAGCTTTAATAAGAAGAGTCAAGTCTCGCAGATTGCGAGGGACAGGATATATGGCACGAATGGGTAATGGAAGAGAAAATCAGAAACATTTTGTAGGAAAATCAGAGTAAAATGAGGCGAGAGAATAAAATAAGTCATAATTTGAAGGATGTAAATTATAAAGAGGAAAATTGGAAACATTAGCTCAGGATAGCGATATATGGGGAGTTTATGTCCGTACGGGAATTAACCTCCTGTTTTGATAGTGCTAGTAATTTACTTATTGAGTACTTTACTTTGTTTAGACAGATCCTGCGTGACGGACTTCTATAGGAAATGTATTGAATATTTGATTAACTAACAAGTAGTCAGGATTTTTGTGCAGTAAAAGGTAAGATTCCAACATAGTATAATGACAAGTTAGAATTACGACTCTTATTTTCTTTAACACAAACAAACAGTTGAATATTATTACGAGAAGTAAGACTTCTGACTCTTTTTTCTTTATTATTTTCCATACAAACAGCTGAATAGTATAATGAGAGTCTGCTCCGTGGCGCAAGCGGTTAGACGCTTGCCTCTCACCGCTGGGGTCCCAATATGGAGTCTCGGTCATCCATGTGGGTTTCATGGTGGGCGAAACTGATCTTGGGTAGGTTTATCTCGGGTTTTTCCCGTGCCACAATTTAATTCCACCATTTCTCCATACTCATCTCATCCATTTCGTTTCATTTTATTCATCTGCCTTCGTGAGAGTGCGTCGGCCTATCGGGCGGCACCGTTCTCATTCACAGACCTCTATATAGAGGGCTTCATCTCAACTCATTCGTCGACCCGACACCGAGTTGGACACCAGTTGAGAATAGTAGTAGTATAATGAGAAGTTAGACTTCTGACTTTCTACATTTTGGTTCCACTTGCAAACAGTTGAATAGTATAATAAGAAGTTAGACATCTGTCTTTTGTTTTGGTTTCATACACAAACAGTTGAACTTTATAATGAGTAGTAATACTTCTTACTGTCTTTTGTCTTGGTTTCACACACGAACAGGTGAATGATATAATATCATATCTGCTACAATCTTATTTGTTATTACTTAAAAATCCTATCTCTACTAATAAGATATTCCCCACGGTGTAAACAGTGATGTCAGATCTCATCAATCTCGCGTAGTGGAGAAACCAATTAGCTGCAGTAAGTTAACTAATTACATAGTTAATTTCCTATCAAGGTCAACGAGATCACCAGCCACATGTAGCATGTGTGTGTACATGGACACAGCAAAGCACGTACTGTTCCGTAACACCAGATGGCGCATGCGGTTATCTAATGAAAACGCTTTGCTCACAATTCCACTGCTTCATACAATATTGTTCGTATTCTAATACCACATTGCGTGCTTCGGGTTTTGCGATGGCGTTAATGTGGTCCATTTTAAATTTACGCACCACTTCGACAGACCACTTTTCGTAGATTATGTATTCTTGTACTGTGTACAGATATGAGTTAGGATGAGTGTTTGTTTATGCAGTGTACAGTTAATACAGTATATTTCATTGTTACATTTACAGAGATTTAAAAAAATGTCATACAGAAACTGCGTAAACTAAGCGAATTCCTTAGTCAGTAGAAGTTATGGTTCGATTTAGCAGGTTTACGCAATATATCCAAACTAACTCACTGGTACAATCGAAACCATATATTCATGGTTAATATATTCTCCCACTTCATTATTGGTCTACCTACCAGGCGTTTTCCCTCTGGTTTGCGTACAAGAAGTTTCCATGTTCCTCTTTCATTCCCACTCGTGCCACATGTCCTGCCCATCGCAGTCTACCAGACATAATTGTTCACATTATTTCTAGTTTCCTATAAAGATCATTCAGCTCGCTGTCCTTCATTTTCCTGTCTGTTCATCTCTCGTTGGTCCAAAAATTGTCCTAAGAACTTTATTCTCAAATACTGGTAATATTTTCTCACCACTAAAAGTAATGTTTCGCAACCAAATAATATAACTGGGAGAATAACAGTTTTATATAACACCATGGTATATTCACGAATTTAGGCATTTGTTGACCTATTTCGGTCTCAAGAGAAACACCATCCAAAAGTAATTTGAGTGGACAACCTTGTCTTCTTCTTCCTGCAGGTTGATATCAGTTTTATATAACTTATTTTCAGCTTAACTTTTTTTTTAGAGAAGTTGGAACGACAATACTCCCTTTAATGCATGATACCGTGCTTTTCCAGAATTGATCCTATGTTTGATTTCTTTCGTATCTCATTCCTGTTTATAATGATTGTTACTAGGTATTTCAATTCATCTATTTCTTCAAAATTTCCCTCATTTGTCATTAACTGCCCATTTCCACTATATATAGTGTGTTTCTAAATAAATATTGCTGACTTCTAGGGGTTGTAGAGGGAACTTAGTAGATACAGTTTTGATAAATAACTCATGTCCGGAAATGTACCATTTCGATGTAAAATAAGTTTGAAGATCGAAACACGATGGGTTGATATCGTGTGTCTTTTGTTTCAGAATAAGTATTACAGACTTCTAGGGGTTGTACTACGCCTGTCGAGTCGGAGGAAGATCTTCTTGCACGAATTCAGGTGGCATCAAGTCTTGTAGTACGTGTGTATGAAAACATGCGTGGCAGGTACACGAACAACAAGGTCGCCACGTGGAACCACACGGGTAGTACAACACATAAACGTCTGAAATACTTATTCTGAAACACAAGAAACACGATATCAGCACAATGTGTTTCGATCTTGAAATATATTTTACATCAAAATGGTACGTTTTCGGATATGGGTTCCTTATCAAAACTTTATCTACTAATGTATAACTGTAGGCTTTCACGGCCGGCGTCTTGATCCCTATTAGGTTCGTCTTCCGGGCATATAGGCTGTGGTCCAGTCGTTCTTCTACTCGACGTTTCGTCTACTGCTGCGGTAGACATCTTCAGGAGATACTGCGTGCTCTCTGTGAACTCCTCAACAGTCGGCTGCAGACTGGCTGGTCGTTGGAAACTCCCTCCCTATTTATAGGCACGCCCCTGGTGGAGAGGCGGTTTTCTGCGCGGTCCGTGTTGCGTGCTGTTTTGCCCAGGCTGTCGCTAGCAGAAGTCATAGGCTTCGTTGTCGTATTGTGCAGTGCCGGGATCCCGCATTATCTCCTGAAGATGTCTACCGCAGCAGTAGACGAAACGTCGAGTAGAAGAACGACTGGACCACGGCCTATATGCCCGGAAGACGAACCTAATAGGGATCGTTTATCTACTAAATTTCCTCTACAACCCCTAGAAGTCTGTAATACTTATTCTGAAACAACCTGTATAATATAATTCCATGTGTGAACATATATTTAGAGTAGGGCACCACTAATTAAACCATGTGAGAGTACAGAGTATTTCCTTCATATATTAAACAGAGAAAGTGCTTACGTAGCAGAACCTGTGTAACCTCAAATTATGTTCCCTACAGCCAGGAATGTCTCATAAGAGAAGCTTTTTAGGGGCAACTCAAAAGGATGTCGTTCTATAAAGACTGAGAAGGCTTTATATCGTTGTGTAGCAGAAATTCTCTCTCTGAGGAATGTAGAGAGTATGGTTCGGGGCATGCACCCTCTAGTTGTAACCCAAATATTTGTATTATATAAGCGGTGGGACATACTACTGATTCAGAGCAAAAGTACACTAACTCCACGTCTTTGTACACACAATATGTTAAAATTTGTTAATCAACAAATAATTATAGGGACTATTTCAAAACTGAACATGAGAGACACGTGAATGGAAAAGACTGAATAATACTGTGCTTAAAAAACGCCATGGCGCGACAGGCCTAGAAGGCCCTTGGCCTATCAACCGGCTGCTGGCTTCACATCCGCACGTGTTAATCATCCAGCCTGGGTAGGAGTGTCGTGTGGTCAGCATGTCGTGTTCCCCAGACGTTACAGCTGGTTTTCTCAACCTGGAACCGCTACTTATTGTAGCTACCCAATTTCTCACGATGCTGGGTGGGCACCGGTCCCATACTACCGAAATTGCATGAGCAAATTTCTTCCCCAATAGAGACACGAACCAGAGCAAGTTCCATAGCTCTGCTCCAAGGCATATTGTCTTAACCATTAGGCTACGGCGCGGAACACATGATCTTTATAAAAAATGAATAAACATATAATAAGAACAGTATTAGATTTCGCAGACTGCGATTGGCAGGACATGTGACACGAACGTGGAATGAAAAAGGGGAATGGAAACTCCTATATGGAAACCAGAGGGGAAACGCCCAATTGGTAGGTCAACAATGAGGTGGGAGAATAGTATTAACCATGATTTGATATAGGTAAAATACACAGCGGATGAATCGAAAATATCTCATAATAGGGATGTAGGAAGAGCTTATGTCCTCTTCGCCATGAACTTTCGAGTTTGACTTTGCCAGTGAGTTATAATTATTGTAATTATCTTATTCTTCTTCTTCACGATTTAGACTTATTTACTAGCCTGTTCCGGCTCCAAAATGCCGCTCTTTCCATCTTTGCCTTGGTCTTTCCAAACTTCTTCTTCCTCGTGGTGAATAGTTGTATGCTGCTTTTGGTATTCTATTCTCAGCCATCCTTGCCAAGCGTTCTTTCCAATTTGTTCTGTATTTCTCTACTGTTGTGTTTAATTCCTCTATTTTAGTTGATGTCTTATTTCTGTGTTATGTTTTTTGTCTGTTCTTTGATATCCTGCTATTGGTCTGAGGAATCTCTGTAATTATCATTATCGTTATTATTGTTATTATTATTATTATTAATATTTGTCTAATGCCACCAGGTTGCCTTTTATGATATTTCTGGCTTTCTCCCCTGGCATTGGCGGAATTGTAATCCACTTCTTAGGTCGGGGCACCTGGAAGGCGGAGTTACGTTACCCCAATGATAAGATGGGCGATAAATGATAATGAAGCGCCAGGAGAGTTCTTAACCTAAATTTCAGACCATGGGCAACCACAGGAATAAATCCCTTTTAAGAAAAAAAAACTCCTATGGTCTGACTGGGAGTCGAAACCGGGACCTCATGAACAGTAGTCATGTAACGCTGACCACTAACCCATGAGGCTGGTCTCATTATTATTACCATTATTATTATTATTATTATTATTATTATTATTATTATTACTAGTTGTAGTAATAGTGGGGGGCACGCCGTAGCGTAGTGGTTAAGGCACTGAGCTACAAGCCGGAGGGTCGAGGGTTCAAGTCCCGTTGGGGTCAGGATTTTTAAACTGGCCCAAACCCTCTGGCGGCACTATGGCCCTGGGGTCGACTCAGCCTCTAACGGAAATGAGTACCAGACGCTTGTTCTGGGGTAAAGGCGGCCGTCACGCAGGGCTGACAACCCGGCTGACATAAAGTGCCGATTGTCTAGAAAAAGTGGGAGCCTTAACCTCCTACTACCCCAAGGGCCTCCGGGTCTGTTGTGGGATCACTTTACTTTACTTTAGTTGTAGTAATAGTATTCTCACTAATACTATTACTAACTCACTTGCACTATCGAAACAGTAGGCGACATAACCTCTCCATACATCCCTACTCTGAGCTAATGTTTTCCAATCATCCCCTGTATAATCTACTTCCCTCATATCATGACAAATGTTATTCTCCCACCTCATTCTTAGTTTACTAACTGTGAATTTTCCTTCTGGTTCTCCTCCAAGAAGCTTTTATGCACCTCTTATTTCCCATTCGTGCCACATGTCCTGCCCATCGCAGTCTACGAGACTTAACTATTTCTATTTTATCCGGCTTTCTTTGAAGACAATGCAGCTCACTGTTATGTAGTTCTCCCATTCGCCTGTCTCTTTCATGACTCATTGGTCCAAAAATTGTCCTAAAACTTTATTCTCAATCTCCTTTCCTCCCTTAAAGTTAGAGTCCATGTTTCGCATCGATATAAGTGGGAGAATACTTTTGTATATAGTTTCAGTTTAATGTTTTTTGAATGGAGTTGGGATGACAAGAGTCCCTGTAATGCATAATATCATGTATATAAAGATTTGAGCCTATGTTTAATTTCTTGTGCATCTCATTCCTATTTGTAATTATTGTTCCTAGGTATTTGAATTCAGCCACTTCTTCAAGATTCCACTCGTCTATCATTAGTTGTTCATTTCCATTATTTGATATATTTCTATGTGTGAACATTATTATTATTATTATTATTATTATTATTATTATTATTATTATTATTGCATTACTAGCTAATACTCGGCGTGCGCTGCTACGCCTAAATAAATGAAAATGAATGTGCTTTTATATTTAGTTGAATAAGTGAATGGAAAAATAATTATAAATTTATATTTTCAGATACCCCGTGCTAATTACCCGGGTTCTACTTATCCCGATCTTCTTGGTTTAAATGAGCTGAAATATGAAAATTAATGTGTTTTATGTTTAGTTAAATAAGTGAAAAGAAAAATTTATATCGTAATTATTTTTAGGTACCCAGTGCTGTATACCCGGCGTTGTCCGGAATTTACTCAACCCGATCTTCTTGGCATAAATGAGCTAAGAGACAAAATGCGTTATTGTGAGTTATCTGTAAAAGAATACCCGCCATGTGCTGCTAAGCTTGGCAGGAATTACGTACTTGTTTCGATCTTTTTTGCATCTATGAAAGACAAAAATGATTATTGTGAGTTGTCCATAAGAGATAAACATATGCTGTCATGGACTTCTTTGGAGAGCTTTCTGAGATATTCAATTATGTGTATATTAATTTTGTGTATTTGTTATAGTTTAGGCAGCGTAAACCATTTGAGCGTCCAAAGAGCTACTTTTTTCACGTTTTCCACTACAAAGGGCGATTTTTAAGGGAGTATGAGCTGAGTATCACAACTACCTTATAGCCTATGTTAATCACGGGGACATTACAATTGGATCAACGGTATGGCCGCGCATAAAGTACGAACAAACAAATACAAACAAATGCAAACAAACAAATACAAACAAACATTCATTTTTATATATATTAGATTAATACTAGTAAAATTCATATCAAATTCCGTTGAGGTGATTTAATTTTTTAACTCTCATCATATTAGATTATTATTATTGTTATTATTATTGTTATTATTATTATTGTTATTATTATTGTTATTATTACTGTTATTATTATTGTTATTATTATTATTGTTATTATTATTGGTATTATTATTGTTATTATTATTGTTATTATTATTGTTATTATTATTGGTATTGTTATTGTTATTATTGTTATTGTTATTATTATTAATATTATTATTGGGATGCGCGGTTGCGTAGTGGTTAAGGCACTGCGCTATAAGCCGGAAGGTCGAGGGTTCAAGTCCCGTGGGGTCAGGATTTTTAAATTGACCCAAACCTTCTGGCGG
The DNA here is from genome assembly GCA_030220185.1 of Diploptera punctata. Taxonomy (NCBI): domain Eukaryota; kingdom Metazoa; phylum Arthropoda; class Insecta; order Blattodea; family Blaberidae; genus Diploptera; species Diploptera punctata. The sequence continues at coordinate 4,033,669 of JASPKZ010002677.1, read as the reverse complement.
CACTATGGCCCTGGGGTCGACTCAGTCTCTAACGGAAATGAGTACCAGACGCTTGTTCTGGGGGTAAAGGCGGCCGTCTCCCAGGGCTGACAACCCGGCTGACATCAAGTGCCGATTGTCTAGAAAAAGTGAGCCTTAACCTCCTACTACCCCAAGAGCCTCACGAGGCCTGTGGTGGGATAACTTTACACTTTCTATTATTATTATTATTATTATTATTATTATTATTACATTAAGAAGGATGTGCAGAAGGACAACTTTGGCCAAGATATTAGGTGACTGTTAACATCTGTCACATGGCCTCATCCCATCTCGTGAGGGATTGTGGCACCCGTCTTTTCCGGGTTATCAAACACAAGAAAGTAGGATTGCGCGACCTTTAATAACACGGCAGTCGGGGGAGTTTCAAAGTTATACCCAAGTCGACTTATGAAGTGAGGAGGCACTCTGGCGAAGTCAATAAGTCTTAAGCTGGGAATTTCCTGGAGTCACCATCTTCATATCTGTCTCTTTCTCCAACAGACACAATCCAAACCAGTGTCAACTGCAAACTTTGCACAAGTTTGCCAACTTTATAGATACTTCGTTGGAGGAAATACTATGCAAACTCCAAGATCTATTGTAATGCCTTAAAGACGATGTTTTCTGGATGAAATAGTTTGTTTGAAAAAAAGCAGTCAACCGTGAAAAACTAAATATATTAGAAATTATCTCAACCACATTCATCTAAGATCATACAACCTCTGTAAGGGTGACAAGTGGTCAGTTTGTTGAGTCCCCTGTATAATCTACTTTACTCAAATAATTGTTAATGTTATTCTCCAACCTCATTCTTGACTGACCTACTGGATGCTTTCCCTCTGGTTGTTCTCCAAAGAGTTTTCATGCGCCTCTTTCATTCCCCATTCGTAACACATATCTTCATCACTGTAAACTTGACTTAACTGATTTTTTTATATCTGGTTTCCCATAAATACATTAGCTCACTGTTATGTAGTCTTCTCGGTTCAACTGCATGTTCGTCTCTTTGGTCTAAACACATTTTTGAATAACTTTATTCTCAAATACTCGTTATATTTTCTCCACATTCAAAGTAAGAGACCATGTTTTACACCCATATAATATAACAGTTTTATATATTTTCAGTTTAATGTTTTTGGGGAGGAGTTGGGACAAGATTCCCTGTAATGTAAAATAGCTCGTATTTTCAGAATTAAGCCTATGTTTAATTCATTTGTACACCTCATTCCTATTTGTGATTATTGTTCCTAGGTATATTCCTTCAAATTTTCCCTCATTTGTCATTAACTGTTAATTTCTAGTATATAATGTATCTTCATGACAAATAATACAATTAATAATAATAATAATAATAATAATAATATAATAATAACGATAATACTAAATATTGCAGATTTACGTGCATGCAGCATTTAATTTTTTCCGCCCTTTCTTTGTTATCGATTTTGTCATTAGTTTTGTGTACTCGCCTAGCAAGCATCTTTTCTGCAGCATTTTGTGGAATAGCTGTCGGTATCTGCACTTTATTATTTCAAAGTGCAGACTGAAGTCTCGTGATAATGATGTCAGATCGTAAAACTCCTCGCAAATCGACGTCGTTTTACCTACAAACTGCACGTTTACACTTCCAGATGGCTGCAATACGAATTCCTTCTAATGTTACCCATAATTTGAGCAAAATGAGCGCTGTGCTCACTTATGGTACCTCATTTTATCATTATATATTTTACAAGAATCATTACCAGAACTACAATGCGGTTTCTTCTCTGTATTTAGCTACCTTCCACACCTCCTAACCAAGTTTACTGATTGTACAATCCATCCAGCCTAGTTCTTCACTTCCTATTCTCCTTTTATTGTCTAATTTTGTACTACACCATCTTCGTCGATATATCGTTCGGATTCAACCTTTACATCGGTCCACCGATATCATCCTACAGATCTTAATTGTTCGAAGTGAAATTCGAGATTTATAAAGTTGATACAGATCTTATGTGAGCGTTTTTCTACAAATGTCCCCTTCCTTAACAGGAAGGACAGAATAACAGTAAGTACAAGGAGTACAACAAAAGGAGAACAGGAAAAACAAGAACAGCAACAAGGAGAACAACAAAAAGAACAGCAACAACAAGGTGAACAGAAATAACAAGGAGACGATTAGAACACGGAGAACAACAAGAACATAGAGAACAACAAGAATAACAAGGAGTACAACAGAACAACAACCACAACAGAGAACAACAACCAAAACGAAGAAAAAAACAACAACAAAAGAACAAAAACCACACAAAGAACAACAACCACAACGAAGAAAAAACACAACAAAGAACATCAACCACAACAAAGAACAACGACCACACCAAAGAACAACAACCACAACAAAGAACAACAACCACAACAAAGAACAACAACCACAACAAAGAACAACAACCACAATAAAGAACAACAACCACAATAAAGAACGACGACCACAATAAAGAACGACGACCACAATAAAGAACGACGATCCCAAAAAAACAACGACCACAACAAAAAACAACGACCACAACACAAAACAACGATGGCAACAAAAAACAATGACCACAACAAAAAGACAACCACAACAAAGAACTACCACGACAAAGACAACAGCGCCAACAAAGAGAACGGCAAGAAAAACACGAGAAATAAGAACCAGAATAAGAAACATAAGGATTAGAATAAGAAATACAATATAAAGAAGAAGTAAAAGATCAAGAGCAAGTAGAATAAGAATAACAAATATAAGAACAAGTACAATAATATTAAGAACAATGAGAAGAAAAGAACTACAAGATCAAGAAGAACCAAAAAAAAAAAGGAAGAAATGTATTTAGTGTACCTTTTAAACATATATTGTTTACGAATACATATACATACGAGGGCGGATCGGAAAGTAACGCACAGTATTTTTTTTTTAAATTTTAATAGTAAAAAAAAGGAAAAAAATCACAAATGAACTTACATCTTTTACCTACTTTTCGACATAGTCACCAACTTTCTCAACACATTTTTCCCATCGTGTTACCAGTTTCAATATGCCCTGTTCGTAGAAGTCCGTTTGGTTGGAGTGTAGCCATCTGCGCACTGCTGATTTCACTTCCACATCTGTCTCAAAGCGTTTGCCGGTCAGGAATTTCTTCATGGGACCAAACAGATGAAAGTCCGATGGTGCAAGATCCGGACTGTATGGTGGATGTTGGAGCACCTCCCAAACAAATTCGGCGATTTTCTGACGAACGACAGCAGCAACATGGGGGCGAGCATTGTCATGAAGAAGTTTAACGTTAATGTTGTGACGTTTGTCACGAATGGCACGACGCAACTTCACCAAAGTTTTAATGTAGGCCGCAGCATTCACAGTGGTTCCGTGTTCAGCAAAGTCCACCAATAAAACACCATGCATAACCCAGAACACTGACACAAGCACTTTCCTGGCAGATTGAGTCACTTTGAATTTTTTTCTTTACTGGGGAACTAGCATGTTTCCACTCCATTGATGCCTGCTTTGTTTCGGGCGTGTAGTGGTACGCCCACGACTCATCACCTGTGACGATTCCTTCCAGAAATTCATGTCCTTGTGCGGTGTACCGCGTTAAGTGGTCCAAGCTTGCCATCATTCGCTGGCCCTTATGGTCGTCTGTCAGGTTCTTAGGCACCCAGCGAGCACTAACTTTACGGAATTTCAAATTTTCATGAACAATATCGTACACCGCACCATAGGAAATGTTGAATTTCTGCGAAAAGGCTCGCAGTTGCACACGCCGGTCGTTCAGAATTGCCGCCTCAATGCCTCTGACATTCTGCGGGATTGCTGCTGTTGTCGGCCGGCCGGAGCGTGGCGAATCACTGAGGTTCACGCGTCCCTCTTGGAAGAATGTGCACCACCTGGAGACATTGCTACGGTCCATACAATCATCCCCATATACGCCACGCATGTCCCTGTGAATTTCACTGGGTTTATGCCCTTTGGCCCACAAAAATCGAACAACACTTCTCTGTTCCTCACAGGTGGACGACTGTAGCATGCGCGCCATCTTTGTTGCATAGTTCAAGCTTCTCTCGCAAGAGGTGACCTGTGAAAAAAATACCATCTGTAGTGAAAACTTCAAACTATATCTCTGTGAAATTTCAACATTCTAGCTGCAATACCAAGGCAGAAAAAAATTATTGTGCGTTACTTTCCGATCCGCCCTCGTATATAGTCCACCGCTGTGGTCTCGAGGTAGCGTGCTGCCTTGTAACGCAGCGGGCCGGGGTTTGATTCCAGGTCGGGACAGGTTCCTGGATGAGGTTTTTTCGGGGTTTTTCCTCACCTATAACACAAATGTCAGGATGCTTAGGGCCCAACGGTCCTCGAAAATCAACCGGCCATCATCATCATTTACCGGTGTGGAAAGCAACGGGAAGCTACCACATCTATAATTCCCTAGCAAAGCTGCAAAGCATAGCATGAAAATGCTATGATTGCAGTGAATGACCTGACCTCGGGCAAAATAACTATGGATGGATATAAACTGCTCAAAACAATTAGAGGAACACTATGAAATATGCAAATATTTTTTCATTGGATAAAGTTACAACCATGAAATTAATAAAGTACATTATTTGTGGTTATTTATTTATTTATTTATTGCTCATGTCAGTAAAAACAAATGAATAACGCTGACAATTAACTTTTCAAATAATTCCGCTATGTAAGCAATTGAATCTTGTGCTTATTTTTCAAAGTTAAACACTCGTTATATAGAGTTAGTTTCGTGTATGGCCTCAACAACATTCGATGACACTTTGGCACCTTCGTGGCATGCTCCCAATAAGATTCTGGATTTCCTCTTGCGGGATATTCTCCCATTCCTCCTTCAGAGCATCTCCAAGTTGCTGCAGAGTTTGTGGAGCTTGATGTCGGTTCCTGACCTTCCTGTCTAGAAGATCCCACAAGTGTTCAATAGGGTTGACGTCTGGGCTGACCGCTGGCCACTCCATTACCTCAATTTCATTCGTCCTCAGGAAATCCCTGGTGACAGACGCAGAATGTGCCCTGGCATTATCCTGCATAAACAGAAATCCAGGGCCTACTCCAATGACAGCAGGTACTACATGCTCTTCCAGAACGTGCTCGATATACCGGACAGCATGCAGTCGCTGGGGAACAAGTACAAGGTCCGTACGATTGTTGTACATAACTCCGGCCCACACCGTTATGGAACCTCCTCCGAATCTATCAATTTCCTGTACATCCTCTGCAGAAAATCTTTCTCCTGGCCTTCCCCACACACTCAATCGACCATCACAACGTGTAAGACGATACCTGGATTCGTCCGAGAAGAGCATAGACTCCCACTGGTTCAGGTTCCAATCACCATGGTTTTCAGCATACGTACGTCTTGCTGCCTTATGCCCATTTGTTAAGCGTGGTTTTTTAACGGGCCTTTTTGGACGAATATTCTCTTTCCTTAATTTGTTCCTTATGGTTTGGTTTGAAACCCGGATTCCGGAAGCCATATGAAGGTCATTCTGCAGGTCTTTTGCAGTTTTTGTGCGCTGTCGAAGAGCAGAACGAACAACTTATCTGTCATCCTGGGGGCTTGTTTTAAATTTACGGCCATGGCCACGTCTTCTACAATACTGACCTGTCAATCTGTGCCTGTTGCGTAACCTGGACACCACGGAAGGAGAAACCCCAAACTCTCTAGCCACTTGTCGCAGAGATTGACCTTGTCGTAAAAGATGTAGAGCATGATACACTTCAAACTCATTTAAATGCCTCATTTTGTCAGAGACTTCAATAAACAAGGCAATAATCAACATTCGTCACTATAGCAACATCAGGAAGCTTACCAATTAGAAGTGGCCAGTGCCTTCCAAAATAAAAAAAAATCTCTATATTTGTTATTGAGGTAATTTCTCTGTATTTTGGCCATGGATCTTTAAAATTTGTATCCAATGATAAAATTAATAATTCAATTTACATATTGTCCAACTTTCAGCATCACTGCTTTAAAAAACAATTACTTATTCAATTTATTACAAGTGTTCCTCTAATTGTTTTGAGCAGTGTATATATATACCGCGGGCTTCCAATATAAACCCGGACCGGCCTCACGGGGTTTCACCCGTCAGGCTCTCTCCTCGTCCGCATTTCACTCTGCCAGCCGCTCGTCCTTGAACTAGTCAGTTTACTATAGTTCGACAAGATGAGACGTCAGCTGACATTAGAGCAGCGCATTTATGTGTGTAAATGTTATTATAAATACGAATCAGCTCGTCGCGTTCGCGAGGAATTTATTCGGAACTTCCCTGGACAATTCCAGATCGACAATCCACGATCTTGTGACTAAATTCGAGACCACTAGTTCAGTACAAAATTAGAAACACTCGCTCCACAGATCTAACAGTGTGTGATTTTTATTTGTGGGGTAGCCTGAAAGACAAAGTGTACAAAACAAATCCGCACACATTGGAAGAACTGAAGAACAACATAAGAAATGAAATCAGAAACTTGACAGTGCCCGAACTACAGCGTGTCAATCTAAATGTGTTTACTCGATATAATGCCTGTTTAACTGCGGGAGGACAACATTTCCAGCATCTTCTGTAAGGTAAGAAACAGTTCAAGGACGGGTAGCAGGCAGGGTGAATTGCGGGAGGAAGAGACAGCACTGCATGCCGGGTGAAACTCCCTAAGGCCGGTCCGGTTTTATATTGGAAGCCCGTTATATATATATATATATATATATATATATATATATATATATACTAGGTTATACCCAGCGTGCGCTGATACTCCTAAATAAATGTTAATGAGTTTTATCACCAGCCTTGAGCTATTATGCTTGCCCGGGAATCAGCTTATCCCCGATTTTTTTGGCATTAATGAAAAACAAAAATGGTTGTCAGTTATCCGTAAAAGATAAACATATGCTGTCGGAGACGTTTTTGTGGAGTTTTTTGAGATATTATATTCCGTGTACAATAATTTGGTGTATTTGGTATGGTTTAGGCAGCGAAAGACATTTAAGCGTCAAAATAGGGACTTTATTCCAAGTTTTTCGCTACAAAGGGTGATTTTTAGGGGTGAAGGGGTTGAGTATTACTACTCCTTTATAGCCTATGTTCATCCAATTTTGCAAAAAAAAAACTATCAAAATCGGATCAACAGTATGGTCTCGCATAGAATACGAACAAACAAACAAACATTGATTTTTATATAATTAGATATACAGCTAAAATGTCCTTTCAAAGGTAGGCCTGTTACATGGATATCATTTACAACTGAACATGTTTACTCGACGCATTTAATGGCAGACACTTGTGTGGTAGCAGTGACATGAATTTCTGTTAGTGTGACGAGCCTTAATGCTTACGTAACACCTGGTGTATGGTAACGACAATTAAAAGCGATTTACACCGGCTATCATTACAATTACCTACTGTGCATGTACCTTCCTAAGTGATATGGTGTTTCCATGGGGATTGCGTAGGCTTACAATAACCACAAGATTTACACGTTCCACAGCTTCAATTAAAGCTTATTTCTGCTTGGCAATGTATACGCGTGGTACCTATTATATTTATTTTTTTTTGTTGTTCCATGGCATCACTCTTGTCCTACAGTCGGATACAAGTCCACATAAATCCGATAAAATCAAGACCATCAACGTCTTAGATACAACAACTAGTAGCTCATGGTGATTGAAGTTAACTTCCGAAAGGCCTCCAAAATAATATTTTAAATACATTATTTTAAGAAAGTTAAGGACGACGGCATCTGCAAACAGGTACATTTTAAATGTTTATCCGATAATCAAGCCAGTACAGGGGTGACATTTAGTCAGTGTCGTGTTACCTGGTCGTTATAGCTGATTTTCTCAAACTTTAATAGTAATAATAAAGGCAAATCTGCAATATCAAAATTAAATTATGTTTTATGGGATAAGAATATAAGTTCTAAAAAAATAATGAGAACAACAACATACGGCGCAGACGAATAGCGATTAAAATCTAGAACAGTAAGTAAATTAAATTCTGCAGAAATGGATTTTTGGAGGCGTTCAGCTGGAATTTCTAGATACAGCGTAATTAAACAAAAGACGAATGTTCAAACTTCAGTTGTGGATTTCATATAAAAAACAAGCAATTAAAATGGTGTGATCATGTAAAAAGAATGGAAGAGATTCCCAAGAAAAAAATACTAGAATGGGTGTCACTTGGTAGCAGAAGAAGAAGAGGACAGCATGGTGTATTGAACAGCACGAGGGGGAAAAGGATTGGACGATGGAGATTGGAATAACAGAGATGCGGAGGAAAATGACAGTAGATAAATTGGGCGCAGGAAGATGTTGTGAAACCTGCTAAATAAATAAATAAATAATCAAGTTAGCTTAATATTGATAATCATGGAGATATTTATAAACCTAAGTGATCACATTAACTGAATGGTTACCCGAAAAGAGAACTAACCAACAAAAATTCGAAAGTTGAGGTTTCAGTGGATTAGTTATCTATCCGTAGAGTATCACAACATGGTGCATGTAAAATTATCCATACTCTCTTCGAGACCTGTTTTATTTATTTTTAAAAGTTGACTTTCAAGCGAATAGTGATCTATATTTAACAAAATGGCGGAAGCAGTTAGTCAAGTCATTAATACCAGTGCAGAAAAATAATTATTGCACATGTGCACATTCATTCCACCACAGTTCCGTGAATTCTAACCAAGAATCTTAGAGAAATTGAGTAAAAATAAGAAAGACACAAATAATGTAACGTAATAACATTAAATTGAAAATGAATAGTAAAAACCGATTAAGTTAGACATTTTTCGAAGTCAGTGTTTAATATATATTTTATATTTCTTTTTATAGCATTATTAGTTAAATATGTGTTAGAGCATTTTTCCACTCTATAGAGATAGATCACTTTTGTACTCAATTCTGTATTAAATTGTTAATATTTAGTTAGTATTTTGTTTTTGCATTCAAATTGGCTGTGTATGATTCTAATAGGATGAAAGATTAAAATGTATATGATATAATAAAGGCAATAGCCTCAAAATAAACATACTTTTTTTTTTCGTTTTCCCGACAAATTGTAGTTTGCTGGTTAGATCTCTTTTCGGGGCGACTATTCAATTGTTGATTTATCTGAAATACAGTATGCAGTTTCTTCTTTACAACCGTATAGTCTACTTCATTAATTTTTGTAAAAATACTAACTTCACCTCTGTGCCATATTATATCCCTTCATATATAGGCCTATGAAATTTTTGGTCATGGTAAATTGTTGGTGAATATTAGATAGAATCGATCAATACATGTACAAATAATTCAAACATATTTTCATAAGAAGCTGCACAAAAGCTTCATTCTTTCAGAATTCGCTAAAAGCTAATATCAGGCTGAACGACTGAATCTGTTTTTCATCACGAAGTTCACGTAACGCTTAGTGAGTAATCAATGTTTCTCTTGAAAGCAAAGTTAAGCTGTTCCAGCCCAGCCAATCAGCGTTTTCAGCGTCCAACCGCCGATAAGAGAATAGCAACGACGTTCGAAACCGCAAGAAAAAAAAGAGAGAGAGAGAGGATCGTGTGAACCGCGCACTTAAATTCACATGTAACTGCGTTTTCTGAATCACCATACCAGTCGATACAGTGGCGTGCTGCACTACCGTACATTAACACGCGACAAATAAATTATTACACTTTTTCCCTTTCCCTACTCAATATAAGTGTGTTCAAGGGCAGTTCGTAAATATTATTTCTTGGGTAAGAAATATCAATAAAATTAAATGTATGATCACACATAGAAATACATTAGGGGCCTACATAGAGGAAATGGACATTTAATGTAAAATAAGTAAAATTTTGATCAAGTGGCAGAATTCAAATACCTAGGAATAGCAATAAAAATTACAAACTGCAATGAGCTGCGGGAGAAAATTAAACGTAGGCTCAATTCTGGGAATGCGAGGTTGAGCGATTGTTGATATCCCAAATCCTCTAACAGTATGTAACCAAAAATACATAAAACGATTATTCTTCCAGTTATATGCAGTATATGAAGCAATGTTTCTTACTTTAAGGGAGAAGAAAAGATTATAAGTAGGCTCGGAAGTTGAGGAAAAAACATTTTTTATTTCAAGTGTAAAGACGAGACCCTACTTAATATACTCGTATATACTTTGGGTCATTGTAGGCCAGAAAATGGTGGATTTTACTTGTCATTTTAGTCCTTTTTCGACATTTTCTGGCTTATTGGTACTTTCTTAGCCTTTTTTTAAGGTCTTTACGGCGTTTTTTTGCAACTTTATCTTGTTTTGACTACACTTATACCATTTGCATAATTCAAAATTCCGCAGAGCATAGTCTCAATTCCACCTTCTTTTAAAAACACTATCTAGTTTTACTTTCCAAAGACTTTTTTGTTCAACGAGAAATTATCGAACCTTCACAAAATATCCCTTTATTTTTAACCAGCCTAATGACCGCCTGATATCAGCGGGTTCCCTGAATTCATTCTAGGTGGGAAAAATCATTCATTCTACGTAAATTCTCCAAGAAATTTATTTTTCATGAACAAAGAATTATATTCTCAAAGTATGTTGAACTAAAATATATATATATATATATATAAAGTATGAAAGAAGATACTTTTTCAGTATTTTTTTCGCAAATTTTGTTGCATTTCACTAGAAGTTTGTACTTTTAAATATATTTTATTATATTCATTAAAAATGCAGTTAAAACTAATATAACCACCTAATTTTAATTGCGTTTTTACGTATTTTTTCTTCAATTTTAGGTATTTTTTAGGATATCTTTAAATCATTTTAAAGGTCTTTTATAGGTATTTTACAGTTCAACTTCCGAGCCTAATAATAAATATCTGAGAATTAAGTGCATCACCCTCTTAGGCACCTCGTTTGTATCCATTGTTTGTACGTGTCCAGCCCATCTCAATCTTACTTACTTACTCACTACCACTATCTCAATCTATTTGTTTTTATTAAAGCTACAATATCTGGTGATTTATAAAACTGGTACAGTTCCGAGTTACATAAATTATGATTAACAAACTAACTCACAGGCACTATGGAAACCGTAGATCCGTGTTCGCGCGGACATAAGGTCTTCACACATCCCTATCCTGAGCCAATTTTTTTTCTAATCATCCCCTGTATAACCTACTTCCTTCAAATCATGCTTAACGTTATTCTTCCACATCATTCTTGGTCCACCAACTGGGCATTTTCCCTCTGGTTTTCATACAAGAAGATTCCCAGCCCCTCTTTCATTCCCATTCGTGCCACATATCCTGCCCATCGTAAATACATAAGACTTAACTGTTGTTATTATATCTGGTTTTCCAATAAAGATTATGTAGCTCACTATTATGAAGTCTTGTCCATTCACTTGTCTGTTCATCTCTCTTTGGTCCTAACATTTTCCTAAGAACTTTATTCTCAAATACTCGTAATATTTTCTCCTCCGTTAAAGCATGTGTCCATGTTTCGCATCAATATAATATAACTGGGAGGATAACAGTTTTATATATTTTCAGTTTAACGTTTTTTGAAAGGAGTTGGGACGTCAAGAGTCTTTGTAATAGCTCGCATTTCCAGAATTGAACCTATGTATAGTTTATTTGTGCATCTCAATCCTGTTTGTAATGATTGTTCCTAGGTATTTGAATTCAACCTTCTTCTTCTTCCAATGCCGCTACTTCAACCACTTCTTCGAAGTGTCCCTCATTTGCCATTAGCTGTCTATTTTTAAAATATAAGCTATGTGTGAACATATATTTAGAGATTATAGTAAATAGTTGAAGTAAAGAAGTGGCGTACTATAAGGAGAGAGTTGAGTGTCTGCAGGTTGACAGAACACCTTGCAATGACGTAAGCACCAATATGGAAAGGTCGCTTGTGCAGGCATCTCGACACAAGAAGTCACAGTTGTGTGTCGATTTTATCATCTTGGCTGGCGCTTCACCCTTTAAATTGAGTTTACACTGCAGGGTGCCTAGAGTAGAGGGGTAATAATATAATGGCACACCCCTCCTCGCTCCCATATAATGGATGCATGCAAAACTTCGCTATCTAATAACACCTTCATAATTATTAGACCAGAGCCATTATCTTAATACAGACATTTTATTTAAAACTCATATCTCCCCGGTATAAAATTACGCGCCTGATAATCACGTTTAAAAGTCGTTAACAGTTAATAAACCTAGTGCAACTACAATTTCCTCTGCGTGTGATTACGTTATTTAAAAAAACATCCGTCAACAGGAACTGTAAAAAAAAACTACGCTAATTGATCAAGATATCGAATTCATGGTCAATGCCGCATTACGAAATGTACATTTCTTCTGTCAATTATAAATTTATTTTTGCTCTAACCTTCGCTTGGGCATTACCTTAACATGTAATCTACACGCATTAATTGGCGTTTTCCGTTTAATGTATTATTATATTATTATTATTATTATTATTATTATTATTATTATTATTATTATTTAATACACAAGTGATCTTCTTGGTGATAAAATATTAAAATATGTATACAGTCAATATGCCCATTTCACCAATTAATGTTTTAAAATGGTCAACAAGTTTCCACAGCCAAGCTGTCATTCTCAAGACCAGATATTGACTGAAGACAAAATTGATAATAAATAAATAAACAAATTCAGTTAAAAACAAATATATATTATATATATATATATATATATATATATATATATATATATATAGGTTCAAAATACAAATAAAGTTGCTAAAAATTGCTGACCTTAATATTACAGCGAATGAACACAATAATGGAATGACAACTGTCGCGACTCGATGATGAATTAACGGCGTCAAGTAGCGCAGATTGTTGCTCTACGATTGATTTATACTCTCGTTGACATCTTATAATTGGATACTTATCAATTTCACTGCATCGCTTCCTACATTCTACACCAAACGCATAAAATATCATCCTCTAAACATCTAATGGCCAAATTGAATTTACATGAGACAATGCACCTCCTTGCTTTTAATCCATTGTCAATTTCTAAGCGTCTGAAAAGTGTTTAGGTACCCGCACCCTACTCTTTTTTTCCATTTAAAAATATTCAATAATTCTGGTTTTTTTAACGAATTTCGAACTCCGGCAGGATACTGCATAAAGTTGATTTCCTGTTAAATCGTACACTTTTGTTAAGTATAGGCCTACATTTAGTTGATTTAGTGTTATCATATCCCCACTTCTTTAGTAAAATCTGTCTTATAGTAAAAGTCTGATTAACACATTTCCTCTAAATCTATATTCATCATCTAATACTAAGTCATCAACATAGCGGGTAAGTATGCTTACTGTCCTGCGCCGTAGCCGAGTGGTTAAGGCAAGAAGCCTTGACGCAGAGCTAGGGGACTTGCGTTGGTTCGAGTCCCCAAGGGGGAAGAAATTTTCTCATGGAATTTTATCTAGTATGGGACTGGTGCCCACCCAGCACCGTGAGGAATTTTGGTAGGTACAATAAGTAGCGACTCCAGGTTGAGAAAACCAGCTATAACGGCTACGGGTCCCGACATGCAGACCACGTCGCCCCTACACTGGCTAAATGATCGTCTACAACTGTGATTGATACATGTGGATGTGAGACTCGCAGCCGGCTGGTACGTCAAAGGCCGCCTAGGCCTGTCGTGCTTGAAGTTTGGAAAGTCTGCTTACTAATAACACTGGCCAACATAATTTTTGTCTCATGAGTACCAATAGTTGTACTTAATGCAGTTTTTTATCGTGTTTTCAAATATGTATCCGGAATGTCTCCATCACCCACAGTTTTATTTATATCAATTTCAATTAATGGATTTAAATAATTGTTTTTAATAAACTTTTTTCGTCCATTTGTCCATTGTATAATAAAACGGGGAACACTTTCATCGGGAGATTGCAACTATGGAAAAGAGATATCAAGGCAAATGGAATCCTAATATGCTTGGCCGATTATTGTTGGATCATTAAGAGGGATGCTCCACAGGTGAAATATAGCAGCAAATTGTCATTTCTTACTTTCTAGGCGAGTCCGAAGGTTCGAATATTGTATAGTTACGAATGTAGAAAATATTATAGTGCTTGAAATTATAAATGCCTGTCTCTCGGAAACCTTCCGTGATGGAGTAAACCCGATATCATATTTTAATTCAGGAGAAAAAATACTGTCAGAATCACACATTTTTCTTTCTGAGACACAAAAAAAAAGTTTATTTTTTGTTGCTCAGTGTAATTATATGTTAGAATTTTGTACGGAGTTGAAAGTAATGAGATGTTCCTGTTAGTCTTATCTCATTTCTTGTACAGGGTGGACCGCTTGAATGGACCTAATTTCAATTGCTTGTTACTGGCAAACGGTTGAAGATAGAAACTTAAAACAACGTTCATATTACAGAAAAACTCACCAAGTTTTGATATCCAGATCACCACATCTCTATATGAGCCCCAGCAGTCACTGTGACGATATCAAAGCGATGAACAATTTCTTGCCAAGTACGTTGGAGTATGTCTTCTGGAATGTTCTCAATAGCCTCTATGATGCGCTCACGAAGATCACGAAGGTCTTTGACTGGGGTGGTGTAAACTTTATCTTTGACATAGCCCCAGAGAAAGAAATCCAGTGGTGTTAAATCGGGAGATCTCGGGGGCCACGCGATTGGTCCTCCCCTACCAATCCAACGGCCAGGGAAAATGTTGTCCAAAGTCGTACGAACTTCATTGGACCAGTGGGGAGGAGCACCATCTTGCTGGAAAACGATGTTAGGCTGCAGTTGTTCAATTTGTGGAAAGAAGAACTGCTCCAGCATGTCAAGATATGTGGTACCACGAACAGTTTTCTCGGCGAAGAAAAAACGGTCCAATGACCTTATTATGTGACAAACTGCACCAAACATTCATCTTCGGACTATCACGAACATGCTCTTGAATAGCGTGAGGATTCTCCGATCCCCAGATCCGCACATTATGCCGGTTTACCTTGCCTGACAAATGGAAAGTGGCTTCGTCCGAGAAGAAAATCTTGGTCATGAAGTCAGGATCAGCGCCGAGACGGTCCAGCATCGTATTGGCGAATTCCACTCGTTTCGGCATGTCATTCGGCTCCAGACGTTGCACTAACTGCACTTTATATGCGTGCAGTTTGAGGCGTTTGTGGACAATCCGTTGTAATGTCGATTTTGGTATTTGAAGTTCCCGCGAAGCTCGTCTACTTAATGAAGTTCCGGGGGCTTCGCTCAAATGCGGCTTGAACATTTGCTAAACCATTGTCCTCGGATGCTCCTGCGACCAACACCATGCTTCTTCAACACAGATCCTGTAGCTAATAATGTATCACGCCACTTCTTATGCTTCTAGCAGTTGGAGCATCACGGTTAAACACACGCCGGAACTCCCTTTGAACTCTAATGATTGATTTAAACTCCGCATACCACAAAACAGCTTGCGCTTTCATCTGCGGAGTCGCCATTTTCACAAACAATTAAATCTAAGAACGAGAAACGTATCTTTGTGCCATCTACCGACAGGATTCGAAACTTGGTGAGTTTTTCTGTACTATGAACGTTGTTTTAAGTTTCTATCTTCAACCGTTTGCCAGTAACAAGCAATTGAATTTAGGTCCAGCTTGCGCTTTCATCTGCGGAGTCGCCATTTTCACAAACAATTAAATCTAAGAACGAGAAACGTATCTTTGTGCCATCTACCGACAGGATTCGAAACTTGGTGAGTTTTTCTGTACTATGAACGTTGTTTTAAGTTTCTATCTTCAACCGTTTGCCAGTAACAAGCAATTGAAATTAGTATATTGGTACGATATTTTATTGCCTTCCAATCATTTGGATGAGCATCTTTTTCCCAAATCACACTAAGCAACATACTTATTTTTGTCCATCAATTTTTCTCCCCCGATTTTATCAGATCTGCTGGGATCCCACCAGAACCTAATGCTTTATACATCTTTAATGTTTGTATCCCCATTAAACCTACCGCTAATGCACTTGGTTCTGTGACTAATATTTCTGCTCTCTGTAAATCATCCTCTTCAATACCCTTTTGTGCATGTACATTTAATAGCTGATAACACTAATTATTTCAACTAATATACTCCTCCGCGTGGCCATGAATCTACGGGTTCGATAGTGCCAGTGAGTAAGTAAGTATCTAAAATACTCATGGAATCTACAGTCATATCTCCATTTTCATTCCTAACTAGCTAATACCTGGCGTGCGCTGTTACTCCTAAATTATTTTTAATGTGTTTTTACCACCAGCCGTGCGCTGTTATACTCTACTTTTTTGTAGAGTTTTTTTTTTTTAGATGTTCAAATCTGTACATCAATTTGTGTATTTGTTACGGATTAGGCAGCGTAAGCCATTTATGCGTTTTTCATTACAAAGGGTAATTACAACTCTCTTATAGCCTATATTCATTGCCGGAATCTCCTGAACATTTTTCAAAAGCCCCATCTCAATCGGATGAACGGTATGGCAGAGCACGTTTTCCCAGGAATCTACTTACCCCGATCTTCTTGGTATAAAAAGAAACTCAAAGCGCGACAGGCCTAGAAGGCTTTTGGCTGACCAGCCGGCTGGTGGTCTCACATCCATATGAGTTAATCACAGAGGTAGACGATCATCTAGCCAGTGTAGGGTGACATGTGGTCAGCATGTTGGATCCTCCAGCCGTTATAGCTGGTATTCTCAGCCTAAAGTCGCTACTTATTGTAACTACCCAAATGCCTCACGATGCTGGGTGGACACCGCACAGTGCGCCGGATACGAAATCTAGCTGGAAAAAAGTATTTTACTCATTCTCGCCAATTCAGCTTTCTTCACTCTAAAATTATTGCCAGATGACTGTTCTTCACTTATCTGCAAAGGAGGGTAGATTTCTAAAATTTATTTAGACAACATAAACATCGGAAATGCCGATAGTTAAGAACTCATCTGGTCCGCATCCCAGTTGTGTACCGAGCTGTAGAAATAAATACGTTTTGCATTAAAGTTCAGTGAGTTATTCTTCTTATTATATATGGATACTTTACCTCAAGGTTTGTACTTTTCATTGATATATTTAACATGTTTCTATACAACCAGATATTGTGTTAAATACACGTGGAATCATACCTTCGAAACACTAAAAAATTCACACCATCGTTTTACTTTAAATTAAGCTACGACAAAAATTGTTCTGAACAGTAGAACAAATGTTAGTTAGAATATAGAGTGATTTATGCACTTAAATTCCCGCACAATAACATGTGTGCAAATTATTGCGTTTTTTGTAATTAGCTTTATTATTAGAGGAGCGGCCGGGAGCTGAGGCCTATCTTCGCGCGCAGAGAATTGTTTGACTTAATATATGAAGAAAAGTGATCGATAGAGGTAACAATAATTAAATTAATAAATTAGAGTTAGGGGATATTCGGAGAAATTTTTAAAAATTGTTTAAAAACATTTTTAAAGCGATTTTCTAGAACATAGGAAGTTGTGCGAGAGAAAAAAAAAAGTTAGATTTCTACTGAAATATTCTGATTGGCTAAACGTAAATGTAAACTTTCCCGTTATTAAGAATTTAGAACACTGATAGTCGTTGGAAAATCCTGTTCCATCTGCTTATGGAATTGTAAGACCCAAAATATCTTCCGAAGAGGCTGGAATAAAAAGAAAAAAAAGTCTTATTTCTGCTGAAATGTCTGTCTTGGGAAAGGTAACATAATAAATTTGCTTCCCTAGAAGTATTATAGGGTGGATGAAATATCACAACCTCTCTTTATGACACCTAGTCTCATGTTAATATATCGACATATTGATATTTTATTGTCAATAAAGACAATGCTTCGTCCGACATAGAAGATGGGGGAGTTGAACGGGGTGATTTGTAATGTTTATTATCATTTTTAAGCTATTTTTGTGTTTTTTTTAGTAATGTCTTTAAAATATCAACAGTATCCCGTTTACCATATGACCAAAGTGATATTTCTGTT
Source organism: Diploptera punctata (assembly GCA_030220185.1). Lineage (NCBI taxonomy): Eukaryota > Metazoa > Arthropoda > Insecta > Blattodea > Blaberidae > Diploptera > Diploptera punctata. Next base: position 4,015,603 of record JASPKZ010002677.1, on the reverse strand, counting down.
GCAAGAGCGAGTTCATCGCGAGAGAATTCCTGCTTAAGTGAACATTTCTTCTATTCCAGCCTCTTCGAAAGTTATTTTGGGTCTTCCAATTCCATAAGCAGATGGAACAGAATATTCCAACGACTCTCATTGTTCTAAATTAATTGTTAATAACGGGAAAGTTAACATCCACTCCTAGCCAATCAGAATATTTCATTAGAATTTTTTTTTCGCGCACAACTTCATACGTTTGAGAAAATTGCTTTTCAAAAAATATTGATTTTTAATATCACTTAAAACATTCTACTAACATCCCCCTACCCCTAATGTGTTTACTAAATAATAACTTATTGTCTCTATCTTAACATTTCCCCCCCATATTAAATCAAACAATTATTCTCTGCCCGCAACGATAGGCCTCAGTTGCTGGCTACCTCCTGTAATGAGAAAGCTAATTAAAAAAACACAATAATTTGCACACACGTTATTGTGCGGGAATTAAACTCCATAAATCACTCTATATTATAACTAATATTTGTACTACTGTAGAACTGTTTTCTTTTTGCTCAAATTAAAATAAGATGTTTGTGTAATTTTTTTAGTGCATGGAAGGTACGATTCCACATGCATTTAACATAAAATCTGGTTATATAGAAAAACATTAAATATATCAATAAAATTACAAACCTTGAGGTGAAGTATCCATATAGAATAAGACGAATAGCTCACTGAACTTGAACACACGCTAATAACACAACTGGGATATAGACCACATGAATTCTTAACCATCGGCAACTTCCGATGTTTATATTGTCTTCATAAACATTAGAATTGTACCCTCTTTTTGCAGATAAGTTAAGAACCGTTATATAGCAATTATATTAGAGTGAAAAGAAAAGATAAATTCCTGAGGGTGAGTGAAAATAGTTTTTTTTTCAGCTATAATTCATTTCTAGCCCACTGTGCACCGGTCCCATACTGGCCAAAATTCCACGAGAAAAATTTCTTCCCCCACGGAGACTCGAACCAGCGTAAGTCCCATAGTTCTGCGCCAAGGCTTCTTGCCTTAACCACTCAGCTATGGCGCGGGACTCTTGGCATCAATGAAAGATAAAAATGGTAATTGTGAGTTATCCGTAAGAGATAAACATATGCTGTCGCGGACTTTTATGTAGAGCTTTTTGAGATATTAATATCTGTGTACATTAATGTTGTGTATTTCTTATGGTTTAGGCAGCGTAAGCCATTTAAGCTCCAAAGAGATATTTTTTTCACATTAGAATTGTTCCCTCCTTTGCAGATAACTTAAGAACCGTCATATAACAATTATATTAGACTAAAAAAAAAAAAGGTAAATTGATAAGGGTGAGTGAAAAATAGTATTTTTCCAGCTAGATTTAATGTCTGACCGAAATTCCACGAGGAAATATTTTTTCCCCATGGAGACTCGAACCAGCGTAAGTCCCGTAGTTATGCGCCAAGACTTCTTGCCTTAACCACTCGGCTACGGCGCCGGACTACTTGTATCACTAATAAAGATTAAAGATTCACCCGAATGGGTATTATTCTCTTGGTATCAATGAAAGACAAAAATGGTTCTTGTGAGTTATCCGTAAGAGATAAACATATGCTGTCGTGGACTTTTTTCTAGAGCGTTTTGAGACATTCAATTCTGTGTACATTAATGTTGTGTATTTGTTATGGTTTAGGCAGCGTAAGCCATTTTAATAGTCCAAAGAGCTACTTTTTTCACGTTTTCCACTATAAAAGACGATTTTTAAGGGTGTAGGAGTTTAGTATCAAAACTCTCTTATAGCATATGTTCATCCCGGGAATCACCTGAACATTTTGCAAAAAAAACCCCATTACAATCGGATCAACGTACAAACAAACATACAAACAAAAATACAAACAAACATACAAACAAACATACAAACAAACATACAAACATACAAACAAACATACAAACAAACATACAAACAAACATACAAACAAACAAGCATACAAACAAGCATACAAACAAACATACATACAAACATACAAACAAACTTACAAACAAACATACGAACAAACATACGAACAAACATACGAACAAACATACGAACAAACATACGAACAAACATACGAACAAACATACAAACAAACAAACATTAATTTTTATACATAAGATTATGTTTGTTCTAACCTGAAACCCTTTCCTCTCTATACTAATTCCTTGATATAATCCCTGATGTTCTTATGTTTTACATTAATTTCAAGATCATTAATCTTCTCTTTCAAGTATTCCATATTTTTACTCTTTAATAACCTATTTGTTCCCCTTTTGATGTTACCCAATTGTTCTAAATTTACTTAATTTGACTCATACGACCAATTCATTTTTTACAGTTCTCTTTTCTTTACAGTGTCGGCACATTCCCCATAAAACCATTTCTTGTTTTGTCTTTTTTTTTAATAATCTACGCTTTCTGATGCTGACTATTTAATAGTAAGTATCTTAGTCTTCCATTATTTATTTATATTAGTTTCCAAATTAATTTAACTGAAGTAATTTTATAATTAAAAACGACAACTCTGCAGAGTATCAAATTCGTCCGCTACCACTTGAGAGAGTGCGGAAGTGCAATCGAAAATTTTGTCAATACTCAGGATGTGTATGTACTAAAAGGAAACATTGCAACGTAGTGTAATGAGAAGTAGACTTATGACTGTCTTTTGTTTTGGTTCCACTTACAAACAGGTGGATATATAATGAGAAGACAGACCTCTGTCTTTTTTTCGGTTTCACACACATACAGTTGAATAGTATAATGAGAACTAAGATTCTGACCGACTTATGTCTCGGTTTCGCGCACAAACAGTTGAATAATACAATGAGAAGTAAGTCTTCTGTCTTTTATTTCGCTTTTACACACAAATAGTTGAATTATATATATACTAGCTAATACTCGGCGTGCGCTGCTACGCCTAAATAAATGAAAATTAATGTGCTTTTATATTTAGTTAAATAAGTAAAAGGAAAATTTATATCGTAATTATTTTTAGATACCCCGTGCTGTTTACCCGCCGTTGTCCGGGAATCTACTCATCCCGATCTTCTTGGCATAAAAGAGCTGAAAGACGAAAATTAATGTACTTCTTATGATTAGTTGAATAAGTTGAATGAAAAATAATTATAAATGTATATCGTAATTATTTTAAGATTCCCGTGCTGATTACCCGGTGTTGCCCGGGAATCTACTTATCTCAATCTTCTTGACATAAATGAGCTAAAATACAAAATTCGTTATTGTGAGTTATTCGTAAAAGAATACCCGCCACGAGCTGCTATGCTTGCACAGGAATCTACGTAGCCTAGTTGTCCCGATCTTCTTGGCGTCAGTGAAAGACAAAAATGGATATTGTGAGTTATCCATAAGAGATAAACATATACTGTCGATTACTTTTTTATTTGTAGAGATTTTTTAGATATTTAATTCTGTGTACATTAATTTTGTGCATTTGTTATGGTTTAGGCAGCGTAAGCCATTTAAGCGTCCAAAGAGCTGTTTTTTTTTCACTTTTCCACTACATAGCACGATTTTTAAGGGTGTAAGAGTTGAGTATCACAACTCTGTTATAGCCTATGTTCATCCCGGGAATCTCCTAAGCATTTGCAAAAAGCCCTATCACAATCGGATCAACGGTATGGCCGTGCATAAAGTATGAACAAACAAACAAACATTCATTTTTATTTACTAGATTTGTATTGCAATCTTATTTTTTGTTACGAATCCCTACTCCAGTAAATCAATCACTGTAAAGTGATGTTTTTATACGCTTGTTTCATCAAAGAGGAAGTAATATTTTGACAATTATGACAAATATTTGTTTCGAATGATCAACATCAATATAGATGTGTGTACTGCTTTGCTGAACCAATATTTACAAAATGAAAGCATATTAAATTCCATATGTACATGTTAACATGCTTCCCCTTAAATACCATATATTCTGCAGTGATGGCTTTGAACATTCCATCAGCAAATATTGATTCCCAGACAGATACAGCTTAACCAACCGCCTCTGTGGCTTCACATTTAACATGCAGGGATCAATTAAAATATATATCTAACTAACTCACTGGCACTATCAAACCCGTAGGTTCATAGCGCTCAAAAATAAGCTCCCTTTCATTCCTATATTCAGCTAATGTTTTTAAATCATCTCCTAGATAATTTACTTCGCTCAAAACATGGTTAATATTATTCTCCCACTTAATTCTTGGCCTATTTACTGGACTCTTTCCCTTTGGTTTTCCTACAAGGAGTTTCCATGTCCCTCATTCGTGCCAGGTGTCCTGCCCATTACAGTCTACAACACTTAATTGTTTTATTATATATGGTTTCCTACAAAGATAATGTAACTCACTGTTATACAATCTTCTTCATTCGCGTATCTGTTCATGTATCTTTGCTCCAAAAATGTTCCTAAGATACTCGTGATATTCTCTCTTCCCTTAAAACATATAATATGGATCGATTCTAACATATATGAAAATCAAAAGGAATTTAACATCATTTTTTCAGGAGATGTAAAATTATATTTTTAGACAGCTGACATTAAAGCTTCACTTCGTAACAGAAGAAGCCTTAAACTAAAAATTACAATTTACATCTCTCAGAACCATAAAATGTCGCACCTTTGGTAACATACAAAATCAGGATTTTACTAAATCTTAAACGGGCAAAATGCACGATTTTAAAAAATATATTATAACTTTTCCGTTTAATTCCTCCCTTTGGCCCTAAATTCCGTTTAATTACAATTATTTCTCCTAAATTTTCTTGATCACAAATTTCACAACGCGTTCGTATATTTAATTTGCTATTCTTCTTCATGCTCTCAAGATTTCATGGCATGCTCTAGTACAATATTAAATAGTAGAAGAGACAGTGCATGTCTTTGCTTTAACCCATTGTGAAATTCAAATGTATCTGAAAACTGTTTACCTAACTGTACCCTAATCGTTGTGTCATTTAGGTGCATTTGAATAAGTCAATCTAACTACCAAACTCGACACAAACAAATTAATTATGGGAAGGTCTACTTAACCAAACAAAGAGGACGATTAGGAGTGGAGGGTTAAGATAAAACGAAAATTAAAAAATAGCTCTAGCTGCAGCATTTTTGTATTATCTGCAATGAAACTCAATATATGCCACTGAAATAAACAGAGAAAGATAATCTCCAAAATTCAATGAAATCCGTCTAATATGAGTAGAGTTTTACCTGAAAATACAAATTTAAAAATCTTACTTGCGATTACCACGTTTTATTTTAAGTCATGGATGAGATTTAATTAAAATAATAAATGTGTATTCCTTTAATTAATAAAATCATTCCATAAATAATATACTACCTGCATAACAATTACCGTGCGTCCCACTCCCAGCTAGGCCGGCAGACGACATGCACGTTCCCAGCGGTTTTATTCATAATCTCCCGCGTATCCTACTGATATTATTACATTTATTGATTATTCATACATTATTAATATTAATTAATGATCAGCATGACGTGAAGAATAGAACGCTCGGAGCGTGCGTGTCGTCTGCCGACCATGCTGGGAATGGGGAACACTGTTTATAACAATAAATATTCATCTACGAAGCTTTCATTATCGTATTTTATTCTATTTCATGCTTTGTTAGTATTAGCTAACATTAGACCACATCCGCATTGTGCTTTGTTTAGTCTATATTTAATAACATTTTAAAACTTTAGAAAGTATTTAATTTTTATATGATTTAATTATTCATACAACTTGAAAATATCAACTCTAAAAATAGAAGTTTTAGCTTTTCGAGGGTATTAACCACAAGATTAAAAATCCAATTAGAAAATAATACAGTAGAACAGGTGAAAATGTTTAGTTATCTGTGATACAATGTGTCGTATAGGAAAAATGAAGGCATTGCAAACAAAATAAAATAAGTTTAATTATAAATTGGCAGCGCAAAACGAAGTCTCAAAGCAACTAAAAGGAGACACTTTTGAAATTTTATAAAAAATGGCGATTCCAACACTGCTATATGGATCGGAACACTGGGTCTTTACCAAAAACCAGAAACGAAGAACAGAAACTTGAGAAATGAGGTTCTTGAGGAGTGTGGCTGGCTATAACAGTTGATAGGAAATGAAACCAAAATATAAAAAATAACTAAATATATTGAAGCCATTAAACAGAATTACACATTACAGAGAAGAATGGATGAACCGCATAAATAGAATGGCTAACATTAGAATTCCGAACTATAGACTACTAGGACGAAGGAATGTAGGAAGATCCAGTCAAAGGTGGACAGGCCAATTCTAGCATGAGATCGGAACAGACCTTAAGGTATAATCCTTGGTGATTACATTTTTCGGTGGTTGAGTGCAAGAGAATGCCTTATGGCCTTAACTCCGCCAACTTCAATGAAGCACTATTAATTATTATTATTATTATTATTATTATTATTATCTAATATATAAACATGTTTGTTTGTTTAGTCGTTTGTTTGTTTGTTCGAACTTTATGCGCGGTCATACAGTTGATCCGATTGTGATGGGCTTTTTTTTGCAAAATGTTCAGGAGATTCCCGGGATGAATATAGGCTATAAGAGAGTTGAGATATTCAACTCCTACACCCTTAAAAAACATCCTTTATAGTGAAAAAGTCCCTATTTTTACCCTTAAATGGCTTACGCTGTCTAAACGATAACAAATACACAACATTAATGTACACAGAATTGAATATCTCAAAACCTCTACAAAAAAGTCCGCGACATCATATGTTTATCTTTTACAGATAACACACAATAGCCATTTTTGTCTTTCATTGATACCAAGGAGATCGGGATAAGTAGATTCCCGGGCAAGCATAGCAGCGCACAGTGGGCATTCATTTATGGATAACTAAAAAACAACGAATTTTGTCTTTCAGCTCATTTATGCCAAGTACATCGGGATGCATAGATTCCCGGGCAACGCCGGGTAATCAGCACAGGATATCTAAAAATAATGACGATATAAATTTATATTGATTTTTCTTTTTACTTATTCAACTAAATGCAAAAACACATCATTTATTTAGGTGTAGCAACGCATGCCGGGTATTAGCTAGTTATTATTATAAATCTCAATTTCTGAGGAATTCCCTTACTTTATGCATTTCTTGTTTAACGGATTTTTATATGTCATTCTATTGAACACTTTTTCATTATCAGTTGAATTCAGCATTAGCTGTTTAAAAGTGCAACATATGTGATTCAAAATGCAGTATTATAAACAGTTTGAATATTAAACATTCGATCGCGTCGCTTCATTTGCGTATAAATTTATTTACAGTTGTAATTCTGCAACCAGTGATTTCATGTCAGTTAACCGTGATAAAAAAAATGGTTCATCTAATTCCATTTGTCAATGCCAACACCACACATACATCATCAGATAATTATGATATGCTGTTTATATTAATACCATATAGGATTAAAAATAATTTTATATCGCACGTACAATACTCGAGCAGTATGCGTTGTAGGTCTCTAGGCCATGTCAAAAACATGTAACCAATTTAATTTACAAAATCATTATCTTATAGAGCGTTATTTTTTCAATTCATTTAATTTTATGAATTTCTTACTTTCGCTTATTTTATTTATTTATTTTACTTGATGGAGTTAAGACCATAAGGTCTTCCCTTCCACTTCACCAGGGTTTAATTATACATAATATAATAACAATTATTACTTATCTATAACTTGACTAATAGTACATAAAAAGCATACTTACTTACTCACTGGCACTATCGAACTCGTAGGTTCATGGCCGCACGGACATAAGCTCTCCATATATATCCCTATCCTGAGCTAATGCTTTCCAATCATTCCCTGTATAATCTAATTCCTCAAATCATAGTTAATGTTGTTCTCCCACCTCATTCTTGGTCTACCAACTGGGCGTTTTCCCTCTGGCTCTCCTACAAAAAGCTTCCATGCAAGTCTTTCATTCCCCATACGTGCAACATGTCCTGCCCATCGCACTCTACGAGACTTAACTGTTCTTATTATATCTGGCTTCCTATAAAGACCATGTAGTTCATTGTTATGTAAGTCTTCTCCATTCACCTGTCTGTTCATCTCTCTTTGGTCCAAAAATGTTCCTAAGTACTTTATTCTCAAATACTTGTAATCTCCTTTCCTCTCATGTTTCGCACCCATATAATATAACTGGTATAATAATAGTTTTATATATTTTCAGTTTAACGTTTTTTGAAAGGAGTTGGGATATTAAGAGTCTCTGCAATGCATAATAGCTGATTAAAGTAACTTTTCCATCTATTTAATACACTCCTGGAATCTGCAATCATATCCCCATTTTCATTCCGAATTATGTTTGTTCTATCCTGAAATCCTTTCTTCTCTATACTAATTCTCTGATATAATTCTCTAATGTTCCTATTTTTTGCATTCATTTCAAGATCATTAATCTTCTCTCTCAAATATTCCCTCTTTTTACTCTTTAGTAGCTTGGTGGTTTCCCGTCTAATACTACCCAATTGCTCTAAATTTACCTAATTTGGCTCGTGCAACCATTTCATTTTTTGCTAGCCTTATTTTCTTTACTATGTCGGCACCTTCCTCATCAAACCATTTCTTGTTTTGCCTTTTTTTTAAACAACCAATGCTTTCTGATGCTGACAATTTAATAGTATCTCTTATAGCCTCCCATTCTTTATTTATATCAGTTTCTTCTTCGTTTGCCACATTGTCATCTGAAGATTCCAGTACTTCAAATCTATTAGCAATTTTGATTTGGTATTCCTTGCCGCATTTCATCATTTTTTCAAGTTTTTTAATTCAAATTTTACAGAATCATCTTTAGCGTTTGTTCTTCTCATAAGCGATAGCCGTTGTCTGATTTTCACTCTGACCAGATGATGATCCGAATTGCAGTCTGTCCCTCTTACTGATTTAACATTGATGATGCTACTGTGCCAGCGTTTATCCACTAATACATGATCTATCTGGTTCCGAGTTTCTCCATCTGGGGACGTCCAGGTTTATTTATGAATATCCTTATGCTGCAATGTTGTGCTCTTAACAATGAGATTCTTTGATGTGGCAAATGTGACTAATCTAACCCCGTTGTCGTTACTATCTTCATGAAGACTGAATTTGCCTATTGTTGGTTTGAATATATCTTCCCGCCCCACTTTTGCATTAAAATCTCCTAAGACAATTTTCATATGATATCGTGAAAGGCTATCAAGTAAGCATTCTAATTCTTCATAGAACTCATCCTTGATCTTGTCATCTTTATCTTCTTGTGGGGGCATGTACATTTACAATTATAAAATCATGTTGTTTACCCTTTAGAATTATGTATGATACCCTATCAATAACAAACTTAATATCTCGAATAGCGGATAGGATCCTCCTTCTGACTAAAAAAACCCGTTCCAAATGCAGGTCTTTCTGCACCCCCGTAGTATAATGCAAAGCTTCCTGATTCCTGACTACCTTCTCCTGGCCACCTAACTTCCTGTAAAGCGACTATAGCCAAGGGCGATTTATCTAGTTCCCGCGTTAATATCTCTAGTGCCCCGCTATTGTATAAAGTCCTAACATTCCATGTTACTAGGAACATGCCCCTATGTTTAAGCCTTTGGCATGGGTTCCCTGAAGTAGTCCCCGCCCGGAGAACCGAATGGGGGACTATTTGACCTCCGGAAAATTTTACCCCAGTTGAACCCATGTCCGCATTTCTTGACGGTTCTATTTTTACGGTGAAAGATTGTCACTGTTTCGACCAAGGTACTTTTTTTTTTTGGCTTATCACCTTCGACCAGTCCGGCATGGGTAACCCTATCGGCAGCAATGCTACCGCCGGCATAGCTCTCAGGATCATTTAAGCACGCAAGCCACTCCACCACGACAAGGTAAAGATACCATGGAGGGACATAAAAGCCATAGACAACACAATATAAAGTTGACAAGGAAAGGAAAAACTTAAAACCTATAATTGATTAAGTAATTGGCTTGGTAAACAAAGAGTAAAATAAAAAAGAATAATAAAATTATACCTGGAACACTGTTACATATTACTTCCTAATTGACTACAAAATAGGTGATCATCTATATGGATTTATAAGAAATAGGTCTACAATAGATCACATTTTTTAGTATAAGATTTTAGAAATGAAATGGGAGTATAATGGGCACCGTACATCAACATATATATATATATATATATATATATATATATATATATATATATATATACACACACATATTTGTGTGTGTGTGTGTTATTTTGTTATGTCATATATATATATATATATATATATATATATATAGAATATGGAATTTATTGCCTTTTTTTCAGAATAAAGAAAATACATATGCATTTACATTGCGCACGGGCCTGCTTGGCCGTACGTGCATTATTTTTCCATGAATAAAAATTAAATTAATAATATAAACAAATACCTACAAATACACCTGTATCAAAAAACAATAACGGGCTACATATAAGTAAAATCTATGTCTGCACTAAATCAAAATAATACATATCTACATTCATCCACATTCCGTACATTAATATTAAAAAAAAAATGCTAGAAAACAAATTAGAAAAAAAAAAGCACACACACATACACCCACACACCCCCACACATATACACACCGCACGCTCATACCCCCCTCCCCCCGTCACTGCAGACATTAAGTGCACTATCAGACTATTCAACTTATCAGACCTACTTATTATATATATATATATATATAGGGTATAAGAGGTCCTCTCCGACAAAATTTTAGGGATGATAGGCCATGCACAGAGGATCAATTTTTGTGAAGGAACATGTATTCGCAATCAAACAATAAATGTTTGACTACGTCAAAAATAATCCTGCCATGATCGGCGGTGCTGGCCGATCGTTGCTGCGACGATAACAAATATGCAATGAGGCACAGAGTCGATGTTTGAACACTTATTGTAAAAAGATGTATTTTTCAATAAAATGATGCATGTACAATTCCGACCCTTAGGGTGAACGTACTATTCAATAAATAACAGAGAGAAGTTATGAAGTATTCTGCTGGAGTTCGGAATTCTTAAAAAGCTTCACACATTCCAGGTGTCTAAACGGCACAAAGAGGAGGATGCGTGTAGGTAAACAGTTTTCAGAAGTTTTCGAAATTCATAATGGGTTAAAACAAGGAGATCCGCTATCTCCTATACTATTCAATTCTGTACTGGAGTATGGCATTAAATAATTAGAAGAAAAAGAAGACCTACAACTCAATTATATTAACAATCTGTTAGTGCATGCTGACGATGTAGTATTATTGGGCGATAGCGAGGAGGTACTCAGGGCAACACAAACATTCGATTAAGTAACTGAGACTGGAAGTAAACATCAATAAGATTAAAAATATGTTCACACACAGAAATATTATTATTATATAATGGAAATTGATAGTTAATAACAAATGAGGGAAATTTAGAAGAAGGTGATAATTCAAATACCTAGGATCAACAATGAAAAACAAGAATGTTGTAGGAAAATCAGAAGAAAATTACCCAGTAAATAGACCTAGAATGAGGTCGGAGAATATTATTAACCATGATTTGAGGGTAGTAGATTACACAGGCGATGACTGGAAGACAGTAGTTCAGAATGGAGATGTATGGAGAGCTTATATCCGTATTGGTGGGTTGAAATTTGATTAACGGGAGAATCCCAAAAAAACGGTATGGTTCACTACTGTGGTCCGAGGAGCGCCGCTGCTTCGTACGCAGCGACTCCTGGTCGGGAAAAGTTTTCTAGGTGATATGATGATCTTGTAGTAGATTTCCGGGCTGTTGGCCGTGGTCTTGAGGCTTGTAGTTCCCCGACAGAGACTGTGTCCGGCATCCTCAAGGGTTGTCTTGACCACGGCCAACAGCCCGGAAATCTTCTACAAGATCAACATAATAACTCCGGCCGTGAAAGCCTAAGTCAATATATTTCTAGGTGATAGTTTTTTTAGGTTTTCCCTCATTTGTAATACAAATGTCAGGGATTTTTATGGCCCAAACTTTTCACAAACATTAATGATCCAGACGGTCCCCGAACATCATATGGCCATCGAAATCATCATTCATATTCATGTTAGATTAAGCTTAGGATTAAGGACACTCCTGGCGCACCACTATTATCATCACCATCATCATCGTCACCTAGGCCTATCATATCATCGGGGCAACGTAACCCCGCCTTCCAGGCACCCCAACCTTAGAAGCGGGTTACAATTACGCCAATGCCAGGAGAGAACACCAGAAATGTAAAAAAAAAAACAACATGGGGCATTACAAAAATTATCTGCCCTACGTAATAATCATTATATTGGAATGAATAATGTTCTTCGTGTTCGTGTTGTCTCGGAGGAAGCCCTAGATTGAGCTGAACACTCATTCGGGGGAGACTCTGCATGCCCTCCTAAGATACTAAACCAAGTTAATTTATTTACGCTTATTTCCCTAAACATGGCATCCGGTTAACATACCGACTCAATGAGACATCTAGCAGGCAATTAACGTATTACTAGGATGAACAAGGAGGCCTCTTTATTCAGGCTTAAGGGTATTTTACGAGCCTGAAAATCTTCGGACTCGGGACCCACGGATTAAAGTCCCTCCCCGAGGATTTGCTCCTTGTATTTTTCCATCCTAAAAAATCCATCCCCGGCCGGGTTTGAACCCGAGACCTTCGGGACCAGAGGCAAGGAACATAGCTACTAATCCACCGCACAGCGGCCGATTCTGCATGCCCTTGTGTGGTCAAGTAGGCCTTTGTGTGTGGTCCGAAGTTTAAAATCACTCTCCCGACACGTTTTACCACTGAAAGGTCCGGGTGGCGTATAGCATGTACCTTTAAGGTGAGAACAGGACTCTTAATCGCCCAGACAGAAGGAAAACAGAAACTGCAGAAATGAAGTTCTTGCGTTTAGTAGCAGGTGTGAATTTCGGGCAGAAAAATAAATTAATATATTAGAAAGGACTTAAATATTTTTCATTTAATAAATAAAATTGACAATTTGAGGAACAACTGGTATAAACACGTTCAAAGAATGCCAACATATTGAATTCCTCACCTATTACTAAAGTACAAACCAAAAGTACATATACGTGTTGGACGCCCATTTATTAGATGGGAAGATTAAATCGAGCTTCATGTGAAAACAGGACAAAATGCCTACTTTATGAAGCAGAAGAAGAAAAAGGTGAGTGGTTAAACCAACTAAATGGAATAGAATCCTGGTGTAGCCCACCACTAACACTCATTCAGTACCGTCAGGATTCGAACCTGGGATCACAGTCGGAGCAGCCAGACAGCCAAATACTGTCTACCTTCATAATTATTCTCTCTCTAAAATATACTTTCCAGTTACTTGTGATTAAGTTAACTCTACAAACCCCTAAGAGCATGTGTTGAAATGCATAGAATTTTAGAAGAGTTTACAGATGATTTATTCACTTTGAGACTAAATGAATAATGAAGAACGCAACAAACAAACTATGCTAATATATAGACATACCTCTAGCAAAGAAAACCAAACTCTATCAGTGAAAATTACAAGAAAACAGAAAGAGATACCGGCTGTACTTTGAAGGAAATGCCCGAGGCAGTGAATATATCTCCATGCGATGCAATTATGTTTCACTGCGTTTTAAACATACAACCGATTATTTTTTATCGCTCAAAGGAAAATTTACATATCTTCTTTCTCTTTAAAAGATAATTTAACATATGGCTATCTTGACTAAATAAATTATTCTTTACACTGTATTAATTTTCTGTTTATTCAGATGAAACAAAAATTGATATGACTTCCTTTGTACCATGTACAGGTTGCCGTGATAGGGTCTTCAACCCGCACCCAAATTTACTATACTCGGAGCAACGAATCTGTGCCCCTATAGCGCTGACATCGTTCTTAGAAGAGCACACGTCTATACTCTCACCATTTCGCCGCACTCCCCTCCCGTCACGTCAAACGGCAGCCAACGGTAACTCATCGAGTAGGATGTTACAAATTCCCCAGTGTCATGGCTCATGCAAGGTTGGAGTTGAGTTGACAACACTGGAGTGCAAGTGCAAGAGAGAGATAGAAAAGAGAGAGAGATAGGAATGTAGGGAGGGAAATTATTTGCCGAGGCAGAAAAGGAAGTAGGCTTTAGTTCGCTTATCTTACGGGGGAACAGATTCGTTGGACAGACAATAATACAGTATAATCTAATAACACGTGAAAAAACCTCAACCCTCAAAATAATAATAATAATAATAATAATAATAATAATAATAATAATAATAATAATAATAATAATAATAATAATAATAATAATAATAATAATAATAATAATAATAATTGTATTGCTGAGAAATTTTCCCCATTATCAGGGTTTTTCTCCAACCAAACTTAATAATTCAAATGAACTTTTAAAAAATACATAAATGACTACGGGCGTATAGATTATCAGTTTAGAATACAATTTCACAAATTTCCTTTAATTAAAGTTCCCCATCGTTCTATGTCCTCTGTGTCTTGATCCGTTACACCAAATTTCCTCATTGAATGTTGTATATTATCCTTCCAGATGGTTCGTGATCTCCCTTTTCTGCTCATTCTTTCAATTTTCCATTTATGGACGGCCTTTGATAATCTTCCATCCTGCATTCTTCTTACGTGTCCATACCACATTAACCTCCTTATGCAATCTCACCCATTATATGCATTCATCCATTTTCCAATTTCTGTAATACTAATTCTTTCCAGTCGAGATTTTCTGGCAGTTCTTCTCCAAAAATCCGTTTCAACTGCAGTTATTCTGTTGGCATACTGTTGTGTTATTGTGCAAACTTTTGATCCATAAAACATTGTATTTTCCAAGACGGATTTTTAAATTAGATGTTTTGTTCTGTAAATGATGTTTTTACTCCATAGTATAGAGTTTTTACATTCCTATGGTTTTTCTTCCATTATTGATCCTTTTTGCCATTTCTTTATTTCATGTCCCATCTTTCTCTATAACTGATCCCAAATAACAGAATCTATCGCTCATCCTTATTTTTACCCCATCAATATATAATTCATCTGGGTAATTTGTTAAATACTCAGTTTTTTGTTGATTTTCAAACCCCATTTCTGATATGTTATTGAAAATTGATTAAACATATAATTTGCATGATCTCCATCCTGGGTTATAATTATCTGATCATCTGGAAAAAGTAAATGATGTAGATATCTTCTTCTAATAATAATAGTATATATCTTCAAGCTACAGTTAGTCCAAAAACATTCAAGGCTAAAAAGTGTACAAAATATTGGCTCTTCCAACTCCTTTATATGGTAGCGAAGTATGGGCATTGAAACACAAGGATATACAGAGACTTAGAACTGCTGAATATTCGAATGACTGCAAGAAACACACTACTAGATCATTAAAAAATGAACACATCTCAAAAGAATTAGACATCGAACATTTAAAAAACTAAATTTATGTTTATAAGTCAAGATGGATGCTACATGTCCATCGAATGGAGAACCACAGGATACTCAAACAGATGTTATCAACCTGCAGATAGAAGAAGAAGAAGAAGACCAGGAAGTCCATTCAAAATACTTTTGTATGGTGTTTTTGTATTGAGGCCTAAACAGGTCAATAAACGGCCTAAGTTTGTGAATGGACGATGAATGTAATAATAATGGTTTATTTTACCTGATGGAGTTAAGACAGTAAAGTCTTTCTTCACTTCACCAGGTTAAATTAGACATTTAAAATAACAATTATGAATTATCTACAACTTAATTAAAAATACATAATAAGCATAGACTATAAAATATATAGATGGCAAGGAAAGAACAAAAAATATTAAAATAATAATAACCTATTATTTGATTAACTAATTAACTTGATAAAGAAATTGCAAACAATAAAAGAATAACAAAAATATATCTAGAATATGGTTATTTACTACATTGTGTAAGGAAATATTTATCGAGTTTTATAAACTGTTTTGAATAAGGCATCCTTGATATAATAGGAGAGGGAATTACCGATTCGCGTGGCTGAAACAAAGGAAGGATGAAGAATTGTGATATGTTCGATGTAGCGGTACACCTAAAGTTAAATTTTCTCTCGATCGTGTGTTTAATTTATGGTGGGAAGATAGAGAATGGAAGCGAGTAGAAATATAAAGGTTGATGAGATGGACAAAATGTTGTATAAAAGCAGAGGAAGTGTATCTTTCGTCTGTATTCCAATCGGAACCAAGACAACATTTCAAATACTGGAGTTATGTGATCTAATTTACAGAGATTGCATATACAATGTGATCAGTATAGCATTGAGCAACAGACGCGGGGTTTCTGCTGTGCGCTGACTCAGCCGGTTACAAGTACATCCCACGCATTCTCGTCGCAGTCAGATTATATGCTTCGAATGGATAAGGTTGCTCGCTTACTTTTTCTTGTGAACTGATTGACGTGTACATAAGTACAAACTGAACGACGTGTGATGAGTGTAAACTGAGTAATGACTAATAATTTTTCTACTGAACAACGTGTATTTATTTATGATCAACATGTGTTAACTCAGTCTGTCAGTCAAATACGAAGATTCTTTGAAACATGATTAACGGGTGTAAGTATTCCATCACGTTCAACAGTCCATATAATCTTTACTACAAATTTCATGCAGTGGGAATTGTCGAGACTAAGAAGCCACACAAGCCGATAGTGTTCACACAAAAGAAACAATGAACGGCATGTTATCGATCGGAACAGTCTCCTTGAAAATCACTTAGGCGCATTTCGCAACAAGTAGGAATTTATTAAGGCCATGTACAAAAAAATACTAAATTGCTAAAGTTGTATTCATATAAAATATTCAAGACACATGCTCTTCAAACGGGTGACCCTGTTCCAGCAATAAAATTGGTAAGTACGATAGTTTGTAAAATAGTTACGAAAATGTGTGTGGTTGTATCACCGCGATCTTACGCTGTCTGTTCTCCGACGCGAGTGCGTCAGCAGTATACAGTGAAATCCTCGCGTTTGCTGTCCAATACTATACTGATCGCACTGCATATAACGTGCACAAGCATTGTTAAACTCGTTGCAATCTTTTGTCCGAATGTGATACTCGTGCCAGTTAAGAGTAAATCACAATAACTGAAATGCAGCAGAATAAACATTTAGATAAACATTTTTATTAGGAATATTCCACAATATAGTGTTTCTTTTTTTCAATCCAAAGTGATTTGTCACCAAAAGTTCCTATCTAAAGCAACTTCTTCCCTCAAATCTCTAGGTTCCATACTTCTCCTCACTCCATCTACCCAACGTTCTCTAGGTCTGCTTCTTCCACTTCTTCCATTAGCTTTCCAATAAAGGATCTTCTTTGGTATTCCAGCTTCCGCCCATACCATTTAAAACGTATTTCTTCTATTTTTTTTCAATAAATATATATATATATATATATATATATATATATATTCCAACTTGCATAATTTCCCTTATTGTACTGTTCCTTAGTTTATCCCTTCTTGAAATTCTTGTCGATCGCCTCCGAAATTCCATTTCTACTGCTAACAGGTTGTTGGCTTGTTACTTATTGCCCAGGTTTCGGACCCATATAATAAAATGCTATGTAACAGAACTTGAAAGTGTTTTATTCGTTCTGTATATTATATTTCTATTCCATTAATTCTTCTTCCATCAGTTATTCTTCCTTCAATTTCTGTAGTTGAATTCTCATTTTTATCTAAAATAGGTCCTAAATATTTATTTTTTTAAATTACGTATTTTTCCTGAATTACATTTAGCTCGCTTGTTGTATCCAATTAACATGTTTGCTTCAGTGTTCAGTAAACATACAATATGACATACACATAACATGTTTGCTTCAGTGTTCAGTAAACATACAATATGACATACATATAATACATTTCTTTGTATAACAATGGAATAATGATTATCCTACAACAAGTGTTTTTACGAGCTTGACTGGAAAATGATCAGCAAGTGTTCACTCAAAGTTCAGTAAATTCATTCAGCCATATATATCTATTAGTGGCAACTAAATAGTGCAAAAGGAAGAAAGAAAAATGGATAATTTAGTGGTTTGCAGTCGGTCAGATTTTGGGATACGATACGTCTTATACTCCAATCCTCGCATTGGGGGGTTTTTGTGGTTCCGGAAGTGTCGGGTGGCTTTGCTATTGATTAAATCTTTGAAGAACACGTGCACTAGAAAGGTAATCTTAGCACGAGGTAATCTACCCTCCCATGAAGCTGTGAGTCACACGATAAAAATCACGTCAACTCTAGCTATCATCATTAAATAACACCATCTTTTGAGTTTAATGTGTATTCAAGTATAGTCTGATGACAGATATCATAGTTTCGTTACTGATTAGATATATTATCATAACTAAGTCACTGATAGTATAGAACCCGGCGGTTCATGGCCGCGCGAGCGTATGCTCTCCATACATCCCTAATCTGAGCTAATGCATCAGTCTTCCTCTTTACATTTCATCTCCCTCAAATCATGATTAATGCTATTCTCCCATCTCATTATTTGTCTTACTTCTTGATGGTAATACTCCCTCTGATTTTTCTACATAAAGTTTCAATGCCCCTCTCTAATTCTTCATTCGTGCGACATGTCCTGCCCACCGCAGTCTTCGAGACTTAACTATTATTATTATATCTAGTTTCCTATAAAGTTAATGTAACTCACTATTAAGTACTCTCGTCCATTCGCCTGTCTAACAATTATTATTATTACTTTTACTATCATTATTATTATTTATTGCGATAAACAAACAATAGCATTAAGAGAAAATGACCCAAATGTGGATAGTATTAGGTTTGAAGAGCTAATGTTAACAATGCAAAATTTTAAAAACAAGAAATCGCCTGGAGCGGATAATCTAAACATAGAATTATTCAAAGGTGCACCGATTACATTTATTGTTAAGTTTCTTGAATTTATAAACCTTTGCTGGAAAACGGGTTCTGTTCCGGATGAATGGAAGGACGCAATAACTGTTCCGATATTTAAAAAAGGAAACAGAAGAGAATGTACAAATTATAGAGGAATAAGTTTATTAAATTCAGCTTACAAGATATATGCAAAAATGTTATCACATAGAATAAATAAAATAGCTGAAACAGTATTACGTGAGGAACAAAATGGATTTAGAAAGGGTAGGTCAACTATAGATTGCGTTTTTACAATGGCCCAATTGAAAGAAAAAAGAAAAGAATTTAATTTACCCACGTATATAGCTTTTGTTGGTTATACTAAAGCACTTGATAGTGTAAGTAGAAATAAATTATGAAACATAATAGAAATGAAAGGAATTCCTGAACACCTCATAAGAGCCATTCAGAGTTTATATATAGAAACAAATTTTAAAATAGACTGCGGAGATAAAATTAGTACACAAAAAATAGAAATAAACCAGGGAGTAAGACAAGGGTGCTCATTGTCACCACTATTATTTAATTTATACTTGGACCATGTCATAAATGAATGGAAAGAACAAATTAATATAAATAGTGTATTGACAACTCTGCTTTTTGCAGACGACCAAGTAATAATGACAGCATCAGAAAATGCTCTGCAACAATTCCTTTATACATTAAATAATATCTCTCTAAAATACAATTTAAGAATATCTACATCTAAAACAAAAACATTAGCTCTGAAAGGAAAATGTGCAATAAGAACAAAAATAGTGATAAACAATGTAATTATAGACCAAGTTCAGAATTTTAATTATTTTGGTTGTCATTTAGGCAATGACAGAAATTTGGATAAACACACTAAAATACGATTCAATAATCTATGTGGCGCAATTAAACGCACTTTATTGAATAAGACTAGAAAAGAAACTATTTTGAAGTTTTACAAAGTATTGGCAGTTCCATCTCTTATATATGGATGTGAAACCTGGACATTAACAAAGGCAGATAGTAAACAAATAGAGGCTGCTGAAATGAAGATGTTCAGAGCAATAGCAGGATACCAAAGGACCGATAAAAAGAAAAACGAAGATATAAGAACAGAACTTAATATATTTAATCTCTCTGAAAGAATAACATATTACCAAAATGCTTATCATTTAGGCAATGACAGAAATTTGGATAAACACACTAAAATACGATTCAATAATCTATGTGGCGCAATTAAACGCACTTTATTGAATAAGACTAGAAAAGAAACTATTTTGAAGTTTTACAAAGTATTGGCAGTTCCATCTCTTATATATGGATGTGAAACCTGGACATTAACAAAGGCAGATAGTAAACAAATAGAGGCTGCTGAAATGAAGATGTTCAGAGCAATAGCAGGATACCAAAGGACCGATAAAAAGAAAAACGAAGATATAAGAACAGAACTTAATATATTTAATCTCTCTGAAAGAATAACATATTACCAAAATGCTTATCTTCAGCACGTATTACGAATGAATGAACAGCGCATACCAAGAAGAATGTATAATTATAAACCAAAACGGAGAAGACCGTTGGGAAGACCATTGAAGAGATGGAAGGACCAATTCGACCTATAATGAGATCGGAACAGGCCATTGGGCCTAATCCTTGTTGTTGATGATGATGATGATTTATTGCGATTGGCAGGGTATGTGGCACGAATGGAGAATGAAATACGTGCATGGAAGCTTCTTGTAGGAAAACCCGAAGGGAAAACACCCAATTTGATAGACCAAGAATGAGGTGGGAGAATAACATTTAACCACGATTCGAGGGACGTAGATTATGCAGGGAACGGTTGGAAAACATTTGCTTAGGAAAGGGATATATGAAGAGCTTATGTCCGCGCGGCTATGACCTACGGGTTCGATAGTGCCGGTGAGTTAGTTAGTTAGTTACTATATTTTATTAATAAAAAAATATTTTATTTCACTAATCTGCGAAAAAGGACCATAGGGAGAGGCAGTTCATGAAAAAATAAAATTTTAAAATCGATCTACCGGCCGCAATTTTCGATTTTTCGCGATAGAGCCCGGTATATGCTACTATAGTAAAACAATAAAGATATTCTCGAAATAACACCGATTATTTGGAACGAGGATTTTCCTGAAAGTTGAAATTTAAAAATCGCTGTAGCAGAGGGATGTCCGTTTTGTCTCAACGAAACTCGGTACATACGAATTAACAATATATTTTATATTCTGCGTTTACCAGCAAAGTCGGACTATGAATTAGAATTGTAAAATTATTCGCCGAGTTCACGCAATGCCTGTGCGATGAGTTTTTTTCTACCAATCATTTAGGAAAATCCAGCATTTACCCCGTATTTGACGATTTCTTTAACGCACAATGTGAAGTGATTTCGATACCGAGTAGAAAGGCAAAGCCTGTATTTGAACTGAACGTAAAGTCGCACACAGAGATGGCACAGTAGTATTTGTTAAAGCTTCAAAGGGTTGTAATGTTTGTACTTGCAACTTGTGCGATACAGCTTCAGAGAAAGGGCGCAACGCAAGACTTCCTTCAGCCGGAAATAGAATGTCCCGGCGTTTCACTAAGGAGGCACAGTATTTCAACAGACGTCATTTACAAGTCTAGGGAATTCCTTCAGTTCGAGAAATATGAGTATTGCCTCCCTCGCTACTAGGTTATAAATGCGCCATATATTCCTCACAAAATATAGCAACTTATGTTATGAATAGGGAATAAGATATACCCCTTATTTTCACCCAGGGTCGAGCTGTCTAGGGATATACACCAGTTTACTTAACTTGGTCCATAAAGGATAACATAGAAATATTTTCATTAGTAATGCCAGGAGTGAATTTATCCAGAGAATTTGGAAATCAAGAAGGCATTTATTAGGACTATTTAAGGAGTAGATACATAATGGAATTTATTGCCTTTTTTCAGAATAAAGAAAATACATATGCATTTACATTGCGCACGGGCCTGCTTGGCCGTACGTGCATTATTTTTCCATGAATAAACAATAAAACTACTCATAATATAAACAAATTCCTACAAATACACCTGTATAAAAAAACAATAACAGGCTACATATAAGTAAAATCTATGTCTACACTACATCACAATAATACATATCTACATTCATCCATATTCCGTACATTAATACTAAAAAAATGCTAGAAAACAAATTAGAAAAAAAAACACCCACACACCCCCACACATATACACACCGCACGCTCATACCCCCCTCCCCCCGTCACTGCAGGCATCAAATACACTGTCAGACTATTCAACTTATCAGACCTACTTATTACATAACATAATTAAAGATCGAAAACAAAGACCATATTGAGATTCTTCTTATTGTTAATACATATATCCTTAATCTACAATTTTGTTATATCTCAATTTTCTTACTGTACCCAAAAATTTGCATGTTTTTCATTCACTCTCGATCCGTCCTAAAAGATCCCAACACGCCACTCTCCCTCGATCCGACCAGAGAAATCTGGAGAAAAATTAAGCTATTTACTCACAAATCATTATTTAATATAGTTATTTTAAAATGTTTATTTATATATTTAATGTAAATGGGGATGTTTGAAAACAAATGAGATATATTTGGTTTGTTTCATTTGTTCATCCACTGCAACTAGATCATATTATTTATTCACAAATAGGATCGCAATATTGTAAGAATGCACCCTAGTGGAGAAAAAATGAAACACGTTAAACTATATACTACAACCAACTTTATAGGTTATTAATTACTTTTTTAGGAAACAACTTTGTAAAATCATTATTTAAAACCACAATTATCAAATGTGTAGTTCGAAGGAATCAATTCATTATTTGCTATATTCAACGTATTTATTAGAGAGTCAGTCACTGCAAAATAATACTCTGACCTGTTCTGAAAATTAAAACGAGGAGCTTTATTTAATATGATAAACAGAAGTAGATACATATCGAAGTGAAACACGACTGTTATTGGTTATAAAACAAAATTCATTGAAACGTGATTGATCGTTGTCTACCATTTGGGGCATGAGTTAAATATCAACTTTTATAATATTCATGATGTGTTCCGTTGAGGTATTATTCAACATTAATATATAATTATGGAATATTCAGCTGAAAGGTCCGTCTCCTCAACTTAATTAATCATTTAACTGTAGCGCTTTCGGGACTTCTCCCATCATCGGCAGGATTCAAAACTGGTGTTTCACTGAAGATCTGGCAGAGGGGGTTGCATGTATTGGGTTCGTTTTCGTTTATCAGGCTGTCGTTGTTGTGAGCTGCTTTCATGATTTCCATCTCTTCGATAATCCAGCGAAAATAAACGTACTCGAAGAGATGGAAATCATGAAAGCAGCTCACAACAACGACAGCCTGATAAACGAAAACGAACCCAATACATGCAACCCCCTCTACCAGATCTTCAGTGAAACACCAGTTTTGAATCCTGCCGATGATGGGACAAGTCCCGAAAGCGCTACAGTTAACTGATTAATTAAGTAGAGGAGACGGAACTTTCAGGTGAATATTCCATAATTATATATTAATTATGAGTTAAATAGTCACTGTAACTTTACTTCTATTCATTTTCAACTATAAGCATAAGCTACATGCCGGGTATCATGTTTGATAATGAAGAAATGCATATGCCAACGTTGTTAAAAACTTAGAATTTTATCTAGATTCTAATCTAAATTGGAATACCCCCAAATAAACCAAACATATAAAAATATTTTCTGCATAGTGCACATAATTCGTTTTTCTAATAAATATTTACATTAAAAAGGACAAATGAAATAAATTTTGAAGTGGCAGAATTCAAATACCTAGGAACAATAATTACAAACAGGAATGAGGTGCACAAAAGGAATTCTCAAAATGCACGCTATTATTCATTATAGGGATTCTTGTCGTCCCAACTCCTCTAAAAAAAAAGTTGAAGTGAAATAAAATTTTTATTCTCCCTGTTATATTATATGGATGCTAAACATGAACTCTTACTTTACGGGAGGGAAAAAATTGTATGTGATCGAGAATAAAGTTCTTAGGAAAATTGTTGGACCAAGGAGAAATGAACAGACGGGAGAATGAAGAAAACTAGTTAACAATGAGCTACATGCTCTTTATGGGAGAACAGATATACAGTAAAACTTGTTCAAAGCGGAATCGCATTTTATCCGCATTAGACAACATTCCGCATTATAAAAGCAAACAAAATAGTAACCAATATTAGATTATAGAACACCGTATATGTATTTTTATGTACCTTGGATTAATTGTAGTTCCACTGCCGTTGGAAAGTGCCGTTTAGTATGTACGGGCGACTTCGACGGTAACGCGCGAAAAAAAACATATCCGTTTAGTCAGCGTTAAAATGTCTCTTAGGCGCGTATCCTTAAATTAAAGTTTGCAGTTTCGGTTTCAACTCACTAAGTATACTTTCGTCCACATCCTTTCATTCCCTGCAAATTTTATTCAACACTAGATTGTGTCGTCTTTTAAAATTGTCCACAAACAATCTGAAGATGCCTTGAAATCGTTATTCCCTAGGGATATAGCAACAGCTAGAGCTTGACTTTGGAGCATCGGTCCGGAAAGTTGGATATTTTTTATCGTTGACTTGTAAAACACACCTGGTTGATTTCTTCATTATTCTATTTATTTATTCATTTATTTTTTGCTCTTGATTTTACCTTTTCCTTGCATCCATTCATTCGTTATTTTTCCTTTGTGTTTTAAAATCTCACAAACTTGGGTTTACCCACATTTAAATTTAGTCATTATTTCTCGTACTGAGAATTTGTTTTTCTTTATCTTCAATCACTTTTATTTTTTCGTTTAATGACAATGATACATACGATTTAGCCATCTTTATTCCGTAAATTCAGAAAGATGCCTCTTAAAGATATGTACACAATCGGTCTCAGATCTTAAACTAATTTAAGATTTTACAGTGCACTGGTTAATTGTATGGCAGATGTCACAAGCCAAATATTTGTTAAACGAACCTGTATTTCGCAAAACGGTAGTGAAGTGAGGCCGAAAGAAATTGCAGATACAAGTAGAGACTCTACTTCACCCGGCGCGGCGCGGGCGGCAGGATTCATCTCTTGTTGTTAATTCATCTAACGGGAATTCAATAATGTGGAAACTAATTTATTTCTCTCTCTATCTTTCCGGCTTATAATATTTTTTTCCATGAATTGTGTAGAAGTATCCTTTTGTTTCCGCGTCGGACAGATTCCGTTTTACACAAAATAAATACACGTAATGTTACTATTATTTTGCCGGGACCAATAAATTTGTTCACATTGAACAGATTTCCGCATTATTCATGTTCCGGATTAAACAAATTTTACTGTAATAAGTAGAGTTAACTCTCAGACTGCAATGGACAGGACATGTGGCACGAATGGGCAATGAAAGAGGCTCATGGAATGCATTGTACGAAAATCAGAGAGGAAGCGCACAGTGAGCAGACCAAGAATGAGGTGGGATAATAACATTAAACATTATTTGAGGGAAGTATATTATACAGGAGATGATTGGAAAACAATAGCTGAGGACAGAGATCTAGGGAGAGCATGCGTCAGCTCGGCCAAGAACCTAGCGGTTGGAAAATGCCACTGGGACCTTCGGAATATAATCTCAAACACTGCTGCTTAAAAAAACAATGGAGGTCACTTTGAACAATTTCGGTAGTTGCTTTTTTGCATAGATGTTGTAAGCTACAGAAAATAATATTTGAATTTTCGGTTAACTGACTTATGTACCAGCCTGTATTTATTCATATTTACGTCGATCCCCATTTTTAAATGGCAAATTTCTTGTTGATAATAAATGAATAGATTGGGGTTTTTGACCAGCAGCATGGGCTAGTGGTCAGCGTTACTGAGTACAGTTCATGAGATCCTGGATTCGATTCCCAGTCAGACCATAGGAATTTTTCCTTAAAGGGGATTACTTCTGTGGTCTCCCATAGCCTGCAATTTAGGTTATGTTTAGGTTAAGAACTCTCCTAGCGCTTCATTATCATTTATCCCCTATCACATCATCGGGGTAAGAAATAGAATTTGTAACGGATTGAAAGGTAGCATTCCTGTTGGAGGCCAAAGTGATTTAATATCAATAGTTGAGATTAATTATTAATAAAGGCCTATTGAATTTTATACCAAGTATATCTTTATGGTGATTTTTATTGAGATCATTTAATAGCTGCGCCGCAAGCGGAGATTTATTTATTATTTTATACTTTATTAGTTTTCGCCAAGTGGTCGTAATTCGACCATAAATAACACGCCACTCTATATTATATTAGACGTTGTTAGTTTTAAATTGTTTTAGATCAAAAAATGCAGCCTATATATGTATGTTGGAGTGTAACTAATGATGGGGGTGATAGTATTCTAAATTAGCACTCAGCAACATGAGGAATTTGGGTAGCTACAATAAGTAGCGGCTCCACGTTGAGAAAACCAGCTACAACAACGTGTCACCCCTACACTGGAAGGATGATCGTCTATCTCTGCTATTAACATATGTAGGCATACATGTATTTTCTCCCTATATTTCAAATGTTAGCTTTGGCGCTGGATTTTAGTACCATGCAGTTAAAAACGGCAGATATATTTTTTTGGACAGGCCTTTATACATCACATGCTTCTGTGTAATAAATTTAACTCTTGCACCATGGAGATTTTCCATAAACACTGTCTTGTAGTTAAAAACAGCAGAACTAACTGTGTCCAAATTTTTATTGATAACACTAAAACTCTTCAATAGCTACTAAAAGAACCGGTTGACAAACAGAGGAGAAAATGGTACATAACTATTTAGTCTTAGCATATATATATATATATATATATATATATATATATATATATATATATAAGCATATTTACCACTATTTGTTGGAATTATATATTTATATGAAAATATATAATTTAACTTATTTTCTAATGAAGCCTATACATAGTTTAGCTAGAACATTTTTATACAATTCGGCCAACACCGAAGGAGAAAATCAGAAATGTCATAAAGGACAACTTAGTGGCATTGGAAAAAAAGAAAAAAAGAAGGGTTTTGTTTTAGTTACTTAGAGTCTTTGGTTAACAATTGAATACTCAACCAAGACGATAACGATGAGCAATGAATGCATCTGAATATTGAATGTAACCAAAGAAGCTGTGTATCTGGAATTGTGAGCCACATGCTCTAAGCGAGGGACGTCCTGATGCGGTACATACGAATCGATTTTACCTCCAACGACGCACTGTTTCAGGTTGATGGCGAGGTTAGGGCGGTCCAGCACTCAACTGCCTCTCTCCAGTAATGTTATATTTATAGGGGTCAAGTTCCCATCCCTTATCTCCCCACGTGTTTTCCTCAATACAGTCCTGCATAGTGAGGCAACAATACAGTTGTACCTCAGGAAAAAAATGCTAATGTAGCACAAAGTATCAAATCGGGAAATGTAAGTATTATGTATTACAGGACTCCAGACAACCCAACCCCTCTCAAAAAACAAACTGGAAACATATAACATAAAACTATTATTCTCCCGGTTATATTGATGCGAAACATGGACTCTTACTTTAAGGGAGGAAAGGAGATTACAAGTATTTGAGAATACAGTTCTCAGGAAAATTTGTGGACCAATGAGAGACGAACAGGTAGGCAAATGGAGAAGCTTACATAACAGTGAATTACGTGATATTTGTGGGAAATGAGATATAATAAGAACAGTTAAGTCTCGTAGACTTATGCTATGGATTGTAGATAGATTGATAGATGCATAGATAGATAGACAGATAGATAGATATATAAATAGATAGATAAATGGATGGATGGATAGATAGATTGGTAAATCAAGAATGAGGTGGGAGAATAATGTTACTCATGATTTAGGGGAGGTGTACTACATAGGGAATGTTTGGAATATATTAGTTTAGGTTAGTAATGTTCTTAGTTCTTAGTTAAGAATAAGATAATAAAGTTCTTAGAAACATGCTTGGACCAAAAAGAGGACAGGTGAATGGAGAAAACTATAATAGCGAGGTACATTATATGTATAGAAGCCAGATATAATAAGAACAATCAAGTCTCATAGACTGCGATGGGCAGGACATGTGGCAGATGGATGAGGTGCATGGAAGCTTCTTGTAGGAAAACCAGTGGAAAAACGCCTAGTTGGTAAACCAAGAGAGATGAAAGAATAACATTATCCATGATCTAAAGATTTCTGTAAGGAAAACGAAGACCATGGCTTTTAGAGGAAGAGATCCAGTGAGATCCAAAATTATTTTAGAAAATCAAAGTATAGAACAGGTGTCTAGTTTCAAATATTTGGGCTGTGATGTTGGCTACAATGTGGAAAGAGATATTGACTCCAAAATAAATACATTTCAGACGGTGTGTGGAACAATACAGAGAACATTCAAAAATAAAATTAGAAAAGAAACCAAGATAAAAATGTATAATGTTATGGCGGTTCCCACAATATTGTATGGGTGTGAAACTTGGGCACCAATGAAAAAACAGAAGGATAGAATACAGACGGCAGAGATGAGGTTCCTAAGACAAGTAAAAGGATGTACAAGAAAAAAAAAAATTGAAACTACAGCCTTTATTGGATAAGGTCAAGAATTACAGACAGAAATGGATTGATCATATGGATGGAATGAGTAAGGAGAGATATCCATTGTTAGCAAGAAATTATCAAGCAAGAGGAAGACGTTGGGCTGATGCATTATGAAGTCGGAACGGGCAATTGCCTAATCCTTGGAGTGATGATGATGATGATGATTTGTGGGAAGTGGACTTTACAGGGGATGATTGGAAAACATTATGTCAGGATATGGATGTAGAGAGGGCTTATGTCTGCGCGGCCATGGACCTATGGTTTCGATAGAGACAGTGAGTTAGTTAGAGATATATGGATAATTTATTTCCTCACTTCCACCAGTGTCCGGGTTCGACAGTGTTAGTGAGTTAGTTTAAAGAATATATTTTTGATACATACATTTTGTGTATTACATCCACTGTAGGCCTAAATACTCATTTTCTTGTAGCGTTTTCAGGACAATGAAGCTTTGTGATATACGTACGCAAAATGAAAAATGAGCACCACGGAAGGTAAAAATCAATTATAAACTTTAGAGTTTCAAAATGTATGTAATATGGGTTTGAATTGCAAATTGGACAGCGGTGTTGAGAAACACATCCCTCTGAATAATATACACAGGCTTGATGCTTCACTGACTCCTGTCCATCTGGCGTGAAAACTCGATTCAATACAACACCCCATTCTAACTTCTAAGTGCTAATTTCATCCAGTGGCGGCTGGTTCTCAAAATTGTGTTGTATTAAACAACCAAGTTAACTTTGCACGGGCAAAGGGGAAGAGTTTTAGCGCTAGTGTCGCCGAACTATTGAATCTGTGGAAGGGATGTAGGAGATTACTCTATATCCGATCACTTACTGAAATGGTTCAATTTTAAGTGTGGGGGGGGGAGAATCCCTAAACACGTGTGAAAGATCTTAACATAGTTGTCGAATTAGTTATTTAAGCATGGAACGCTCATGCGGGCGGATCATTTAAAATCACAGTATTTGTCGTCTCTCTGTTACCAGTCTCACAATAAATCGCAAGTGGCAACATGTAATGAGAAGGGACAGTCCATTCCTACACGTAATCCCAATAGTAACAGGGTTGTAAAATTAGTCATTTTGCCAATGACCGCCTAGAAGGACGGACTATTAAAACCCATAGTATTTTTCAGCTGCCAGACAAAGAACATATACAGAGAACAGGAACTGGCAACATAGTAAGGAAAAGAAAGAGAAATGCAGCATGTTAGTTCACATATTTTCCGCAAGCGCAGACTACTTGGTGGAGTAATAGATATATCACGTCATAATTTTGTTTATTGTAGTGTAGATGTAAGAGTATTTTTTGTATGTTTTCCTAATCTGGTTGAGTTGTAGACAATGCAATAAGACCTTAACTTTGCCAGGCAAAATAAAGCTGCTATTATTATTATTATTATTATTATTATTATTATTATTATTATTACTATCGTTATTATTGTTATAATTATCGTTATTATTGATATTATTACATGTTATATTTAAAACTGCTTCTTATAGAAACTGAAAGATTGAAATTAAAATTAAAATAATTTTCAATTTTGTAAAAAGGGACAAGGAAAAGGAAGAAGGAAGAACTTTTAGATAATTCCCCACTTCTTGGTCTGAATGAGAAAGACATCTCCAGGGAGGTGGAAAAAGGAAAATCCCGTGTTGTTTGCTGATTTAAGTCACCCGACGGCCGGGATCGGATGGACGAGGTCTCAAACACGCCCATTCCCTTCAAATATACCTTTCCAATTCCTGCTGGACATACTCTTCTATTTTATATGTACGACATCCCTGTTATATAAGCTAATATGACAGGCCTACTATTATTTTAATATATTTTGTTCTTTCCTTGTCGTCTTGTCATTGTATAGTCTATGCCTAATATGTATTATTAAACAAGTCGTAGATAATTCATAATTGTTGATATCTGTATAATTTAACCTGGTGAAATAGAAGACAAGACCTTACAGTCTTAACTCTATGAAGTAAAACAAACCATTATTATGATTGACATTATTATTATTAACTAATATTATTATTATTATATAATAGTGAGAAAAAATATATATACAATAGTGACAAGTACTGTATAATTTCCACCACCCCTTGGGATACCTCGGCTAGAAGGCCCTACCCCCAAGTCCCAGAATTCTTACCCTCCCTTTTCTACATCGCGATCACCTTCATCAACACCTCAGGGAGAAGGTGTTGGAGTCGCAACTTCAGGGGAAATTGCTGAGCTACATAGTACGTCAGGTCGCTCATTCTTGACGACCCCACAGTTGGTCCACGGGCTCCTCGAGCCTAACCGGGAGGACTGCTGTCGCAGATCCACCGACCATTTCCCTGTTCTGCCTCCAGGGACGCATCCTGCAGCCATTGTGAGACCGGTTTAGGGCTTGAATCATCGCGACGCATTCTGCAGCCGTTGTGAGACCGGCTTAGGGCTTGAATCCTCAAGCCCCACAGTGTGAGATTATAGTACATCCAGGTACTCATCTCCTGGCGACGCCATAGTTTGTCCACGAGCCCGTAGGCTGAGCCGGGAGCCAGCACAGTTGCTCCTCGCTGAGCTGGTCCGAGCCGTGCCCTGGTCACCCCCAGGGACGTGTCCTGTTGCCGTTATGGGCCGGCTAGGAGCTCGCAAGCTCCCACAGGTAAACAAATAGTACGACAGGGCGCTCATCTCCTGCCGACCCCACTAATGGTTCACGAGTCCCTTGGACTTAGCCGAGAGGACTGTCGAGCAGATCCACCGACTATTCCCCCAGTGCACCACCTGGGGACGTGTTTTGTTGCTGAAGTGGGTCCAGCCTGAGCATTAGTACGTCAGGTCGCTCACCTCCTGACGACCTCACAGATTGTCCTTGGGTCACCCGGTCCAGGAGTCGGCGCAAATCCCACACCCAAAAGACCGCGCTTTCTCCGTTTTCGAGCTTACTGGCCTGGTTGTGATTCCCAGCATTACGCCCGGTATTGTCCCAATCAGCCCGTTCGCAAGACTAGGCCTAGTCGTGCCGCTGCTGTGAGTCCAGCCCACTGAGCAATGTAGGCATCCCGGGTGCTCATCGCCCATGGTGCCCCCACAGATAGACCTCGGGTTCATTGAACCAAGAGAAAAGAGCTTCTGATCTCCGATCTCCCGCCACATCGCCACGGTGGCCGCACGCTCCTGCTAGTGGGTCCAGGCAGTTTGAGCTTTAGTACAACAGGGCGCTCGTCTCCTGTAACCCCACTTATGGTCCGCGAGTCCATCGGACTTGGAAGGGAGGACTGACTAGCAGATCCACCGACCTTTTCCCCACTACGTCACCGAGAGGATGCGTTAGGCTGCTGAAGTGGGCGCAGCACGAGCCATATAGTAGGTCAGGTCGCTCGAGTCCTGACGACCTCACAAATGGCCCGCGGGTCCGGCCTGGACCTAGCCGGGAGGAATGCAAGCAAACCACCGACCGTTCCCCTATCCGCCACCCCGGGGACGCGTCCTGTTGCTGTTGCGAGCACAGCTGGAGCCAGGTAAACGGACCCCCAGGGGTGACAAGTACTGTTACATATGGAGCTGAAGCATGAAAATCCACAAAGACGTAGAACAAAAACTCATGTCGATGGAAATGGATTATTGCATTATGACGCCACATTGTTGTCGCGCGGATTATGTCGGTAATGCAGATGACTACACATCTGACAAAAAATCATAACCCGATCGCAGCGCCACCTACATGGTCCAACTGTGAATCCAAACCCCCCAAGGACCCATTTAAACACACAAAATGTTCATTACAATCGATCCACTCGATCAGGCAGCTTTTAATTTAAAGCAAAGCTCCATTTATAATTTTATGATTTCACCCATTTTTAGATAATACCTACCTTGATTTATTCTAATAGGATATACTGCGTTTCGTTGTGAAACATCGACAAAATTACCTCTAGATCGAATTTGTAATTTTCACTTCAGGTAAACTCCCCAACCTAATGGTTTTTAGAGGATCCAATTGTAAATCTAAACTATCCAGGGACCCAATCAGACACGCACCAAAAAAAAAGAAAAAAAAATCATCAAAATCGGTCCAGTCGTTAGGAGGAGTTGAGTGACAAACACACGTATAGAAGATGTGTACTAAATAGGATCGGTGAAGTTCTGTAATTTTTTCATAAATATTTTGATAAGAAGTACCTCAATAGCTTCTTTCTTCGGAATTCGCTGCTATGGCAGTTTATATCAGTAACACCCTGTATATGAAAACACGAAATACTCGAGAGTTTAAATTAGAGAGAAAGGATCTTATTGTAGTTACTAAATGCATTGCCGTGAAGACTACTTGCTATCAAAGGGGCTTGTGAAGGGTTTGAGGGGAAGGAAATAGATGCTGATTTGGCAACACTTGGAATAGAAACTCCCTTTCAAGGATTTCGAAGTGAACTTTGTACAATAACAAGAATGCATTGCGCACTGTGAAATACCGCATTTCTCTCAAGACAGAATATTACAAGCTTTATCTTAACAAAATATCTATTGCAACGTGTTAAACCATACAATGAACGTGCATTTCAGAATTTCCGAACGAATGTAGCTATTGAGGTTGTTAAATTGTAGGCTTCCACGACCTGAGACCTGATTCTTGTTTAGTTGGTTTTCCGGGTTAAATGACCGTGGTCCAGTTCTGTTGAAACTCGGCGTTTCGTCTACTAATGCGGTACGGTAGTTCACAAGCATATAAAAAACTATAATAAAACCAGTAGTAATGTATGGCTTAGAATTTTTTTATTTTTTATTAATTTTTATTTATTTACTTATTTTACCTGATGAAGTTAAGACCGTGAAGTCTTCACTTTCACTTCACCAGGATTAAATTGTACATATAATAATTATAAATTATCTACATGTTGATTAATAATGCATAATAGATATAAACTACACAGTAAACAATTTACAAGGGAAAGAAAGAAAAAGAGTAATAATAATAATAAGTAATAATAATAAGTAATAATAATAATAATAATAATAAATAATAATATAACAATAATACAACCTATAATTTGATTAAGTAATTGGGTTGGTAAAGAAAGTTTAAAATATAAAGTGATAATAAAAGTATACATGGATATAACATATATTATATTGTCTACGGAAACATGTAGTGAGTATTTTAAACTATTTATGAGTCGGGCAGTCCTTGATATAGGAGGGGAGGGAATTCCAGAGTCGGGTGGCTGAAACAAGGAAGGATGAAGAATAGTGGGAATTATAGGTGTGGTAGCTTTCCACACCGGTGAAGGATGATAATGACCGTATGACTTTCGGGGACCGTTGGGCCCTAAGCTTCCTGACACAAGTGAGAAAAAAACCCCGAGTAAACACTCACCCAGGAGTCTGTTCCGACCGGGAATCGAACGCGGGCCCACTGCGTGACAAGGCAGCACGCTACATTGAGACCTCAGCGGTGGACATGAACCCATTAACCGTGAAAAAAGCAGAATGATCGATGCATCTAGACCTGTATGTCAGGAAGATTCTGTAGGCAACTACCACTCCTGTCCAGGGGCTTCGACTCCCGAAGCTTCCATACTAAAAAAAAGTCTCGATTGGAAGTCGAGAAAGTTCCTGCCGTAGACTATAGAGGCGTTGCCAGGGTCGGAGAGAGTCGGTTGTTTTATGACAGCGCTACCCCTAAACTGAGTTAAGAAAAAATGTAGCAAGTGAAATCATTAAATAAAACTGTAAATCAAGACTAATTATTGGAGCAAGTTGTCTGAAGTGTCACTGAAAGTTTATGTGAACCAAATAAAATTATTGTGGAATTTTACGGGAAAATTAAAATAAAACAACGTTGGAACGGTCCACGGTAGCGCGCGGCAATACTCTGAACATTTCACGAATTGTATGACTAGAACGTGGAACTCTGTCATATCAGGGAAAGCATTCCTTACTCGTTCTCAGGGATTCGGTAACCACAGGTTGAGAAACGCTGATCTACGATAGCCATTCATAGATTACACAATAATAAGTGTGACTATTAAACTCATGCCCAAATGCGACTCAATGACCTATCATATTTCAATGAATTTTGATTTACAACCAATCACAGTCATTTTTCACCTCGATTTTATCAATTTAATTCTATCACTTTAAAATCAAGCTCTTCCTTTTTAACATTCTAACTAGGTCAGAGCATTATTTTGCAGTGACTGACTAAGAAATACGTTGAATATAACAATTTATATATTAAGATGTAAGAATTCTAGAATATATGTGGATACTAGATTGTATATATATATGTTATGTTGCAGATTTTCGCGGATATAAGTATGAATAAGAAAGTTTTCTTGGGTTTTCCACGTCTTGGATTCAAGTTCGGCCCCTGGCTACTGACTCCGACGTTTCGGCATGATCCCACATGCCATTATCAAGGAATGATAAGTTCGAGTCACAGGTTTAGGTCTCATATAATTATACAAATAGAGTTTTCGCTGTGGTCCGTTTCCGAAGACGTACACCCATCCAAGGTTTAGTTCTTATGTAGTTAAACACATTATTATGTAGTTTTCACTGAAAACTGAAGGTGTTTAACTACATAAGAACCTTGGAGGGTGTACGTCTTCGGAAACGGACCACAGCAAAAATTCTATTTGTTTAATTATATAAGACCTAAACCTGTGACTCGAACTTATCATTCCTTGTTAATGGCATGTGGGATCATGCCGAAACGTCGGAGTCAGTGGCCAGGGGCCGAACTTGAATCCAAGACGCGGAAAACCCAAGAAAACGTTCTTATTCATATATATACATAGCACGAATGTAACCAGATAGTGCTTGCGGGATATAATATAAAAACATTTGTAGCAATTGATTATACCACAAAAAAAAGTTTGCAGTTTCTTAAACGTATTATTTCCCAGGAATTTACGTTCCAGAAAAATATAATTGGCATATTTACATCATAGGACATCAGAAATTAATTAATATACAGTTTGATGTGTTTCATTTTTCTCCACTAGGGTGCAATCTTACAATATTGCGTTCCTTTGGCAATAAATAATATGATCTGATTGTAGTGATGAACAAGTGAAACATAACAAACGTTTCACATTTGTTTTCAAACATCGCCGTTTACATTAAATATATACATACTTTAAAATAATTATATTTAAATAATGATGTGTGAGTAAACTGCTTAATTTTATTCGTTAAATAGTCCTAACAAATGCCACTCTTGATTTCCAAATTCTCTAGATAAATTTATCGATAATTTGGAAATCACTCATGGCATTTCTTATGATCATTAGGACAAAACGACGTGAAGACGACCGCTACGGCAACTGAAGGCTGGATAATATCATAAGAAAATAAATCCTAACTGAATGTTTGGTCGATATTTGATTATGTTGTAGAGTGTGTGAGATAAGAAGATCCTATGGCATGTTACAGATGTGATGTCTACTTTATTCGATAGTAGATAGCATCATTAAGTTCCCTCACTCTCCTCATCACACACACTACTGATACAAGAAGAAACAACAGATGAAGGCAAGAAGCAATCATGTCCATTTAGGATCGGAATTACAGCCACCATTTCTTTCATGGGATTATTAAGGATTAGCTCTTTGTCTCGTGTTAGTGTTTTACCTCTAGCTACTCCTTCAGCGAATGAACTCTCCCGTTAAATTGTTTACAAATGCATCTTCTTACCCCTTAAATTCCTTATATTTCCTATAATATATATTGCTTTAATTTGTTTAATTTTTTTAATACATTGTATATAAAAACCTGTCACACAGGGACTGCTTAAACTAAGCGAATTCCAAGGAAGTCGAATTTATGGCCAAAATTTGTTGGTTTACTATATATATGTGTATGTTTGTGTGTGTGTATATATGTGTGTGTATATGTGTGTGTGTGTGTGTCTGTGCGTGTGTTGTGTGCGCGCGCGCGTGTCCACCACTGTAGTCTCAAGATAGCGTTGCTGCCTTGTCACGCAGCGGGCCCGGGTTCGATTCCCGGTTGGGATAGGCTCCTGGGTGAGGTTTTTCGGGGTTTTTCCTCACCTGTAAGACAAATGTCACAAAGCCTAGGGCCCAACGGTCACCGAAAATCATCCGGCCATCACAATCATCCTTATCATTATCATCATCATCCTTCATCGGTGTGGAAAACAACGGGAAGCTACCACACCTATAATTCTCTAGTAAAGCTGCAAAGCATAATATGGAAATGCTATGACTGCAGAGAAAAACCTGCCCTCCGGCCAGAATTACTATGGATGGAGATATATATATATAACTTACTGGATTATTGAAATTAGGTTCATGGCCGCGCGGCCATAAGCACTCCATATATCTCTATCGAGAGGTAATGTTTTCCAATCATTTCCTGTATAATATACTTTCCTCAAACCATGGAACAGGTTATTCTTCCACCTCATTCTTGGCCTACAACTGCGCGTTTTCCATCTGGTTTTCCTACAAGAATGCTCTATGCCCATGTTTCTTTCTCCATTCGTGTCACATTTTTTGCCCATCTCAGTCTAATAGAGTTAAGTATTCTTATTATATCTGGTTTCCTATAAATATCATGTAGCTCCGTGGCGCAAGCGGTTAGACACTCGGCTCTCGCCGCTCGGGTCCCGAGATCGAATCTCGGTAACTCCAGGTGGTTTCGTGGTGGACGAAACGGAGCTTGGACAGGTTTTTCTCGGGGTTTCTCCTATTTCCTCCTGCCACAAATGTCATTCCACCATTTCTCATACTCATACCGTCCATTTCTTTTCATGTTATTCATCCGCACCTGTGACGGTGGTCAGGAGTGGTCGGCCAGCACTCTTGTAGTTCACAGACCTCTATAAATGTAGAGGCTTCATATCATCTCATTCCTCGACCCGAACCTGAGCTGGACACGAGTTAAGGATATTTATTTTATTTTTTAACTTTTTTAAATTTATTTGTGCACGCAATTCCTGTCCTGAATATAATACATTGCATTGTACAGTATGTCTTCTTTAAGCAAAACACTAACAAACGAACAATTAATTCAGTATCATAAAGTATAATGTTGCAGTTGTATGTAACTTTGAACAAAACGGCAATTTTGAAATAAATCATACAGGACAGATGTAAGAGAAGCCATTTATTAGCTCACATCTGTTTCCAAACAAATTTACGGCATCCATCCACGTTGTGAATCTTAATTTCCTGTTTTACAATACGCCAGTACAAGTACAAGTGCAAATGAAACCATTATAATACAGGGATGAGGGAAAACAAGGCAAATCGACAATTATTCCGAGAAACTCCAGCTAAGAAGTATAAATGACTTATAAAGTTCACAAAGATAACAAGAATTACATTACAGATTTCCATAATTTAATTCCCACATTGCAGTAAAACAAGGAAATGTGCCTTACTATCTCTGAGAGCGAAGACAACTCTCTAAACCGTTAAAATACAAATATTCTTCTTATATTTGTAATAATCGTGTCGTATGAATTGAACAAAAGCAATATCTATTATAAAGTTACTTTCACAATGGATTAAATGCAAGGAGATGCACTATCTTATCTATTATTTAATTCGCCATTACAGCACGCTATCAAATCTTTAGAAGGTAAAGAAGGTGTACAACTCAATGTTGTAATATTATATAAGCTGTTCGTACATCCTGACGATGTAGTATAACAAACTCGGCTAATTTCGTGATGCATAACTTTTAGACTATATTATGAAAATTTCTGTTAGAGTCTGTTGTCTATGTCATGCATGAAGTCACTCTTTTCATAAAGTCACACTGCTAACTGCTAAAAGTACTATAGGAAATTTAGCAGTGTAGGTCTGTGTTTATAAAACAAGATTCACCATACTACTAACTAGTAAATTTTATACTACTAATAAGAAACTAACCCCTCCTGGTGAAGTGACTTGCGTGCTTGAATGGCCCCGAGAGCTATGCCGGCGGTAGCATTCCTGCCGGACTGGTCGTAGGTGATAAGCCAGACGAAAAAAGTACCTTGGTCGAAAGAGTGACGATCTTTCACCGTAAAAAATACAACCGTTATGAAATGCGGAGATGGGTTCCACTGGGGTAAAATTTTCTGGAGGTCAAATAGTCCCCCGTTGGGTTCTCCGGGCGGGGACTACTTCAGGGAATCCACGTCAAAGGCTCAAACACAGGGACATATTCCTAGGAACATGGGATGTTAGGAGTTTATTTCGTTAAACTAAAAATATAAAAAAAAACTATTATTCTACCAGTTATATTGTACGGATGTGAAACATGGACTCTTACTTTAAGGCAGGAAAGGAGATTACGAGTATTTAAGAATAAAGTTCTTAGGAAAATGTTTGGACAAAAGAGATGAACATACAGGTGAATGGAGAAAACTACATAACAGTCAACTACATGGTATTTATAGGAAGCCAAATATAATAAAAACATTAAGCCTCGTAGACCGTGACGGGCAGGGCCATGTGGCACGAATGGGGAATGAAAGAGGTGCATGGAAGATTTTTATGGGAAAACCAGAGGGAAAATGATCAGTTGGTTGACCAAGAATGAGGTGAGAGAATAAAATTAACTATGATTTGAGGGAAATAGATTATACAGGGAATGATTGGAAAACATTGGCTCAGGATAGGGATATCCGCGCGGCCATGAACCTACGGGTTCGAGAGTGCCAATGAGTGAGTTAGTTAGTTAATAAGGAACTAACATTTTCTTTCATTATTTAATAAAAAATAGTATTAACTTTTGCCAATATACATGTACCTAATTCCTTATATATAAGCGACAGATTAATTTCATTACAGTTTATTACTTTTTAGCTAAGAAGGTATTTTAACTTATTTTATTTTATTTCTTCGTACTTTTTCTTATATTTTTATGTATAGTAGATTCGAGCTTTTATTCTTTTGTGTATACATTCTTTCATTAGCTTAATTTCAATTTTATTTTATGTTATTGAATTATTAGACATTAGTTTCATTATTGACCACATCATTAATTGATTAGCATGTAATATTACTGTATTTTCTTGTATTTAAATGTAAGGTGTTTGTTCTGGTGAGTGAAAGAGAAAGACACATGACCTTAACTCTACCAGGCTAAATAAATCTAAATAAATAAAATACTAAAAGTATAACTTTTATGATACAGGGCCCTATCGGTAAGTTTTAAGATAAGAATTATCCTATAGTAGTTTGAAGATGCAGCTGGAACTTGCCTTCAGTCCACTTGATTTATATCGTCACATACGCAATGTCCTGGTCCTGACGTGTGAAATTTCCTTTTTCTCTCTCTCTCACTCAAGTGTTTGCGTCCCTGTCACTGACACGACTTATCAAAGCCAAGAGACAGTCCCTCGCTAATAGCGCGTCGCAAGATGCTCCTTTTGTGTGTCATCTCCCACAATTCAATTACACCAGCGCATATTAATAGATAATTATACCAACCATTCAACGCTTTATTCGGCAAACAAGCCTTCAGATTGAAGGCGGACATACTCTGGAGCCTGGTTTATTAAATTTTACATCTACAGGATAAGCAAAAATATCGTTATTTTTATTTTGATGTTACACATGATGATGAATAATAATAATAATAATAATAATAATAATAATGTTTTATTTAAACTTGAGTCGGCTTAGCAGATCTAGTGGTTCCCTGTATCTAGTCCTGAGGGTATTGAGTTATAAGCTCGGCCGGCATCGATGAATTTTAGGATGAACAGTCTATGAGGCGTCGCGGTCGCTCTAAAGGTTGTCATCATGGCGATGGACAATGTGAACAACTACTTTTCAGAATGACAGTGGTAATTTGGAAACAATCATATTTGCAGTAAGCAGATTGAATGTTGGTTGAGTTATAAAAACAAAAACAATAAAATTACTCGGTAAAGAGCCTCTGAATTCCTTATATCGAAACATTCAAATAACAATCCGTGATCAACTTGTGTAAGTTTGTCAGTAGAGTTTCGATTTAGAATGTTCGAAAATTAAAATAAGTTGTAACTTTGTGTTTGAGTGTCTGCTGTGAATATAAATAGCATCTCTAATTGGAGATTCAGTTCACGTTGGGAGTCGCAAAACATGTGGAGAAGTGGAAATGCCTGTCTCAAATCCTCTGCCGAGGTTTGGTCTGTTAAACTACATCCAACAGTGTCACGACCTTACAGCTTCTACTCTCAACACAGTCTCCTTTTAAATAACTATTTTGCGCGATAGTGCGTTCTGTCGCACTTACAGCAATGGCGACACGATTCAAAGTTCAATTTCATAAATTTTGTGGTCGCCCACCTATAAATAATTGTATTGTAATATTACAAATTACCTACCTAGTGCGGGAAGTTAAACCACTGCGCTTTATGTATACCACGTACAATGTTTATACAAAAATATTTCCAAAAGGTAGTGTTAATATACATTATACGAAACAAATCACTGCACTTTAAATGAACTGAACTTTATTTGAAACAATATAAAACAATAAATTGGTACTTGCCGATATTTTATAACATTGGTATCACGGTATCCTGTTCTCTCAACTAAATTACTTTCAGCATTTAATGTATAAACATTGGCTAAACTGTTAACGTTAGTCAGTTGTTAATAATGAACGCAACTATTTCCAACAAAGATATTATTTTACTATTAGACATATTTATTATTTTGACTATTTAACTCATGCACCAAATGGGAGTCAATGACCAATCACATTTCAATGATGTTTTTATTTACAACCAATCACAATCGTGTTTCGCCTAAAATGTACCAACTAAAGTTTATCATAATAAAGAAAGCACTTCCTTTTTAACATTCTGAATAGGTCATAGCATTATTTTGTAGTGACTGACCCACTACGAAATACGGCTACCAGATTGTATATATAGTGCATGAATGTCAGCACAAAGCGCATTCGATACATAATATAAAAACATTTGTAATAATTGGTTATACCACAAAAAAACACTGTTTGCACTTTCTTAAACGAAATTATTTTCCAAGAAATGACGTAGAAAAATATAATTGACATATTTACATCATAGGACATCATATTAATACATATAAAGTTGGTTATAAATTTCTCCACTAGGGTGCATTCTTACAATATCGCGATCCTTTGGCAATATATAATATTATGATCTGGTTGCAGTGATGAACAAAGGAAGGAAATGAAGCGTATCAATCGTTTCTCATTTGTTTTCAAACATCGCCGTTTACATTAAATACATAAATATTTTAAAATAATTATAGTTAAATAATTATTTGTGAGTAAACAAGTTAATTTTATTCGTTAAATAGTCCTAACAAATGCCACTCTTGATTTCCAAATTCTCTAGATAAATTCACTCCTCACTTCGTGAGTCGTAACTCTATCGATAATTTAGAAACCACTCGTAGCATTACTTATGAAAACACCGTCGTGCAAAAAATAATGTACAACGCA
Organism: Diploptera punctata; assembly: GCA_030220185.1. Classification (NCBI taxonomy): domain Eukaryota; kingdom Metazoa; phylum Arthropoda; class Insecta; order Blattodea; family Blaberidae; genus Diploptera; species Diploptera punctata. The sequence goes on along the minus strand of JASPKZ010002677.1, from coordinate 3,973,482 downwards.
AGTTTGTGAAGTGTTTTAAGAATCGCGGAAATTAAAAACCTCGCTATCTCTCGGTCGGTTTTTAAACATTTCCTCGCTTCTGTAAAAAAACACTTCCGAATCTCGCAAACCGGGAATAAAATATTCTTTTAATTTATTACCAATGGACAGTTTAGGACAACTGAGGGACATTTTGAAGAAATGGCAGAATTCAAATACCTAGTAACAATAATTACAAATTGGAAAGAGGTGTACAAGGAAATTAAAAATAGGTTCAATTCTGGAAATGCATGCTATTATGCATTATACGGACTCTCTTCGTCCCAACTTTTATTCAAAAAATGTTAAACTGAAAATATATAAAACTGTTATTCTCCCAGTTATATTATATGAATGCGAAACATGTAATTTCACTTCAAGAGAGAAGAAAAGATTACGCGTATTTGAGAATAAAATTCTTAGGAAAAATTTGGACCAAAGAGATATGAACAGACAGGTCAATTGATGACTACATAACAGTAAGCTAAATGATCTGTACAGAAAACCAGATATAATAAGACCAGTTAAGTCTCGTAGAGTGCCATGAGCAGGACATATAGCACGAATGGGGAATGAAAGAGGTACATGCAAGATTTTTGTGGAAAAACTGGAGGAAAAATGCCCAGTTGATGTACCAAGAATAACATGGGATAATATAATTAACCATGATTTGAGAGAAGTAGATTGATTGAAAAAAAATAGATCAAGATAGGGATGTTTGGAAAGCTTATGCCCGCGAGGCTAAGAACCTACGGTATCGATATTGCCAGTGAGTTAGTGAGTTTCAAAATATAATTAGAGTTTTCAATTCATACACATGTCCTTATCTACAATCAATAGACGGCTAGTCTGGGAGAGAAAATTTCTAAATCTAAATGTGGTAAAAAGTTAAGAGAAAGTGGCCCCACTACAGGTCCTAGAAATCCCTTAGGGTAGTAGGAGGTTGAGGCTCCCACATTTGTAGATAAACGACGCAAGAGTCAGCCAGGTTTCGGCCTTCAATGATGGAGGTCTTTACCCGCCAAATCTTAAGCTGGTACTCATTTCAGTTAATGGCTGAGTATACCCCAGGTTCATGTTGCAACAGAACGTTTTGGGCAGTATTTAAATCCCGACCCCAGCGAAACTCGAACCCTCGATCTTCTGGCTTGTGCCGCATTACCTTAACCACCTCTGCTACAAGTCCCGCGCCCTAGAAGAGTTACGCGACTTGCGCTGGTTCGGATCTCTATATGGAACCTCGGTTAGTATGGGAAGGTGCCCACCCATCATCGTGAGGAATTTGGGTAGTGGCTCCAGATTGAGAAAACCAGCTACAAAGGCTTGGAGGACCCGACAAGCTGAATATATGTCACCCTACACTGGCTGTAAGATCGCCTACTTTGGTGAACACACGTGGATGTGAGACCAGCAGCCGGACGGTAGGCCAAGAGTATTCTAGGCCTGTCGCGCCATGGAATAGTGGAGTAATTCCACTACAGAGTGTCCCTCCAAATGTCATACTTAGCATATGTAGCTCTCGTACTTATTGTTTTCCCGATGGTTTCGTGATTTTGCTGCGCAAGCTTAAAACTTTTTAATATGATCAGATTATTCCTCTATGAAATTAAATAAAATCACGCAAAATCGTCAATTTACGAGATCTTATCGTTATAAGAACGTAACAAAAAGGAAAATGAGTCATAAAGAGAGAGAGAGAGAGTATGTGTGCTGTAAGACTGAACTTAGATAGAACAGCGCCGGTGTTCACTTCGCTATTTCCATATTCCAATTAAGACGGCCACGACCTCGTACCTAGCCTTAAGAACGTCTATTCCCTGTCTAATGAATTCAAATGTCACACTACGTCATTTGCATCAGCACGCGACACACGATACAATCTCTTATCATTCTAGACTTTTTGCACAACACCCCTTCAATATAATAATAATAATAATAATAATAATAATAATAATAATAATAATAATAATAATAATATAATAATAAAATAATTATTATTATTATTATTATAAATACTATTATTAATAATATTATAAATAAGTTATCATTATTGTTATTGTTATTATTATTATTATTATTATTATTATTATTATTATTATTATTATTATTATTATTATTATTATTATAATAGCTAGAATGGTATGGTCAAATACGTAGAATGCCAGAGACCAGATTATCCACAACAGGTTTGAAATGGATTCCACCTGAAAAAGGAAAGAGAGGTCGACCTAGATTTAAATGAATGGATGATGCAAGAAGAAGTATAAGAAAGATAGGTCTGAAAGAATTGGAATGGGAAGATAGAGATGAATGGAGAAACAAGATAATTTAAAACAGTTCGAGCACAGGAAGACGTTTTATTATATTCTAAACCTGTTTATAAACAAAATTATATTATTATTATTATTAATATAATTTATAAAAAACTAAATATATGGTCACACATAGAAATACATTAGGCCTATATAATTGCAATGGACAGTTAATAACAAATGTGGGTAATTTTGAAGAACTGGCAGATTTTAAATCCATGTGAACAATAATTACAAACAGGAATGAGGTTCAAAAACAAATAATTCATAGGCTCAATTCTAAAATGCATTCTATTATGCATTACAGGTACTCTTGTCATCCCAACTTCTTTGAATAAATATTAAACTCAAAATATAAAACTGTAATTCTCCAAGTTATATTATATGGATGTGAAATATAGAATTTTCTTTAAAGGAGGAGAAAATATTACGAGTATTTGAGAACAGAGTTGTTAGGAATATTTTTGGACCAAAGAGAGTTGAACAGACAGGCGAATGGACAAGACTGCATAACTACAGTATCTTCATAGGAAATGAGATATAATAAGAAGAGTTAAGTCTCGTAGACTGCGATGGACAGGACATGTGGCACAAATGGGAATGAAAGATGTGCAAGGAAGCTTCTTGCAGGAAAACCAGATGGAAAATACCCTGTTGGCAGACCAAGAATGAGGTGGGAGAATAACATTAACTATGATTTGCAGGAAGTAGAATATACAGGGGATGATTGGAAAACATTAGATCCGAATAGGGAAATATGGAGAGCCTATGTCGGCACGGTCATGAATCTAAGGTTTTAGACGCGCGGACATAAGCTAGTGATACCGGCACATGTCTATTCTGAATCAACGTCTTCAATTATCCCGTGTAATTTACCCCCCTCGAATCATTGTTAATGTTGTTCTCCCACCTCATTAGTTGCCTACTACTGAGCCCTTATATCTAGTTTTCCAGCAAGAAGTTTCCAAGCTCCCATTTCTTACCCCATTTGTGCCACATGTCCTGCCCAAGGAAATCCTACGAGACTTAACTGTTCTTATTACATCTGATATTCCATAAACATCATGTAGCTCACTGTTATATTGTCTTCTCCATTTACCTGTCTGCTCATGTCTGTTTGGTCCAAAAAATGTTTCTAAAAACTTTATTCTCAAATAAATGCAATACTTTCTGGCCCCTTAAAGTAAGAGACCACATTTAGCATTTAGATATATATATATATCCATCCACCCATCCATAGTATTTCTGCCCGAAGGCAGGTCCTTCACTGCAATCATAGCATCCCCATGCTATGCTTGCAGCTTTACTAGGGAATTGTGCAGGTGTGGTAGCTTCCCGTTGCTTTCCACACCGGTGAAGGATGATTGTGATGATGATGATGGTAATGATAAGGATGATGATGATGGCCATATGATTTCGGGGACCGTTTGGGCCTTAAAGTTTTCCTGACATTTGTCTTACAGGTGAGGAAAAACCCAGATAAAAACCACAACCAGAAAAACTGCACCGACCGGGGATCGAACCCGGGCCCGCTGCGTGACAAGACAGCACGCTACCTCGAGACCACAGCGGTGGTATATAGAATCTTAATATATAAAATTACGTGTCACGTTGTTTGTCCGCGATGGAATCCTAAACTACTGAACCGATTTTAATACAATTTTGCACACTGCGTGCTGTTTGATCCAACTTGAGACCTACGGTTATTTATAACTAAATTTATAGTCGCATTATTTTTATTGCAAATTATTTGTTTATTATTTAACAAAGAGTTATAATTATCTGTTAGTTCCATACGATTCTAACAGATGACGGTGTAAGGTAATTGGTTTATTACTCGTATTTAACCAGGTGGCTGTGCTTTTTGTTGCAACCGCGAATTTCAATTGAATTACAAATATTGATTATTTCATAAATTGTGTTTGTGTTTATTTTATTTTCAATATATTGATATTAATATTAATTTCGTGTGTAAGTATTAGTTTTAAATAATCTGGCTGAAAGACAGCAACTTAATTTAAATTTAACTTGACCGAGAAGGAACATTGAACAATATGGCGAATCAGTTCTAGAGACCATGAATGATAAGATATCAAGTGAATTTCCGCAAATTGGTATAGGCATATGTGACATAAATCTTACATTTAAGAAGAATGTAAATTTAAAAACATATGAAGGTCGTAAGGAACGGAATAACAGAATTGAAAGTAAGTCTGTTAGTTATAATAATATTACAGAAACAATCTCCATGCCTCAATTAAATGAAAAACAAGATGACTATAATATATCACAAGATGATATTACTATACAGAGACTTCTTGATGATGATGAGAATCCAAACTGCCAACAAGTTCGTAGAAAAAAAAAACGAAAGTATAATGAAATCAACAAGCCTCCTCAAAATATTCCATCAATAAATGTATATAATCCTTATGATACACTTATGGATGATACTGAGAATGCAGACAATCATCTCAATCAACAAAACCACTTCCACATAAACCACCACCCATATTTATACCGGGTGTAGTTAACGTACCAGAACTAAAAAAAAATGTGTAAAACAAAAACTTTCTGATTTAGATTTCTCAGTTTACTACAACATAATTTAACGTATACCTTAGCCACAGCAACGTGTGGCCGGGACTTATATATATATATAACAAAGTCGGATTAGTTACACTATTTATAACTCAAGAACGGCTGGACCGATTTTTATGATATTTGATTTGTTGGATTTGTTTCCGGCCCAAATAGCAGATAAACATCGGAAAAATTAACGTAAAAATATTTAAAGGCAATACGACGTTCGCCGGGCCAGCTAGTGTATATATATATATATATATATATATATATATATTCATCGCTGTGATCAGCGTGCTGCCTTGTCACGCAGCGGGCCCGGGTTCGATTCCCGGTCGGGACAGGCTCCTGGGTGAGATTTTCTTTCGGGGTTTTTCCTCACCTATAAGACAAATGCCAGGATGCTTAGGGCCCAACGGTCCCCGAAAATCATCCCGCCATCATCACATCATTATCATCACCATCATTCACCGGTGTGGAAAGAAACGGGAAGCTACCACACGTATAATTCCCTAGTAAAGCTGCAAAGCATAGCATGAAAATGCTATGATGGCAGTGAAAGACCTGCCCTCAGACAGAATTACTATGGATGGTTATATGTATATACACATACATACATGAATATATACATATTTCCATGACCATTTTCGATTCTTCTAACAAGATTTGTAATGATTTGTATTTTTTTATTTTTTTCATAAAACAACCTTAATGGCATCATTCCTTTGGAATTAAAAAAAATACTGAAAGGCAAAGAAGGATTAGGAATATCAGAAATACGGGTGCACATGTTGTCCAACACGTGGACACATTCTCGTGCGAAATATATGAAACATGCTATTAAGCTATGAAACTGGGTTGCCATTGGCTACAATCTCTCCCCTAGTTTACTGTTAACCTTGTTCGATATTTGTTGATAACATCGGCCACAAATAACATGCCTGCCACACGTATTACAAACATTCCGCTAATTAAAATCTACTCTTTAAATTCGCGTGTAAATTTCACTTTCATCTGAGCGCTATCTAACTCTCCCACATAACGCTCTCCTTCTAAATACCCTGATAACAAGCTGCTGCTCAAAATCGCTAATTAACTTCTTAGTTTCAATAATTAAGAACAAGCGGCGGATTTCTATGTAAATACTCATGTTTTTAACTAACAAACCCGCACCCATAGGTTGTTAAACTAATTCTTTAAAATAGTTGAATGCAGGCTTTCACGGCCGGTAATCATAATGTTGAGTGATTCCGGGTTATGTGGCCGTGGTCCATAGTTGGTGTTGATACCAGACGTTTCGCCCTCAACTGCGGAGGGCATCTTCAGTGGCGAGTGCTTCTAGGCGTGTTTCCTGGTCGGAAGATCTACTTAGAGTGAGCGCTGCGGACCCGCAGCGCTCACTCTAAGTAGATCTTCCGACCAGGAAACACGCCTAGAAGCACTCGCCACTGAAGATGCCCTCCGCAGTTGAGGGCGAAACGTCTGGTATCAACACCAACTATGGACCACGGCCACATAACCCGGAATCACTCAACATTATAATTCTTTAAAATGTGTGAACCAATCCTGCTGTAGTCAGGTCTAAGAAATTATATAGTCACAGGGAATTATTCATGTGGCTGCACATGGACTGGAATTTAGGTTAAGAGCTCTCTTGGCGCTTCATTATCATATCACTCATCTTATCATAAGGATAACGTAACTCAGTCTTCCAGGTGCCCCAACCTAAGAAATTAATTATATTTCCGTCAACCAGGGGACAAAGCCAGAAATGTCATAAAAGACAAATTGGTGAAACTGGGCGTACATAAATATAATATCACTGGAGGTAGATTGACGAGGCCCAGCAATAAACAAATGTGCTTACAACATAAATAATTTTCAACATTCCATAGTAATTCAAGAATCCAGCTTTGAAATGTACGGAGATGCTTGTTAAATAATTTTTAAGCTACTTTCTAACAAGTATAACTTTGAAACCACAAAATAAGGAACATTTTTAAAATTGGTGTAAAGATATGTAACTTTTTGTAAAATATGTAAATATACGCACTATGTCCTGAAATATGGACAAATATGGCAAAACCAAGGTGTCTTAATCACTTAAAATACATTGATTTGTAAACATTAACAAAATTTGAACTTGAACTAATGCTAAAAACATACGTTGGAAGTAATTAGATGTCCCTGTAGTTGTTGCAATCACTTTTATCACCTTTCAATGATAATCGATTCATTCATTTAATTTTGAAGAGACTCTTTTTCCCAAATTGTAACTAAGCAACTGATGCATTTTGTTCAACAATTTTTCACCCCCTGATTTTATCAGTTCTTCTGGGATTTCATCTGAAGCTAATACTTTATACACCTTTATTTTTTCTATCACCATTTCAACGTCTAAAGCATTTGGTTCTGTGGCTAACATTTCTACTGTATGTAAATCATCCTCTTCAATATCCTGTTCTGCATATACATTTAACAGCTAATTAAAGTAAATTTTTAATATATCTAACATACTCCCGGAATCGGAATCATATTCCCATTTTCATTCTTAATTGTATTTTTTTTTAGCCTGAAACCGTTCATATCTTTATATAATTCTCTGATGATCCTATATTTTTGCAATCATTTCAAGATCAATACTCTTCTCTCTCATCATGTTCATCCTTTAATAGCCTACTACTTTCCTATCCGGTGTTACCTATTTGTTCTAAATTTACTTCATTTGGGTCATGCAAACAATTCATTTTTGATAGCTTTCTTTTCTTTACAATGTTCGAGCATTCCTCGTCAAACAATTTGTCTGCCTTTTTTTTTTAAACAAATGTTTTCTGATGCTGACAATTTAATAGTCTCTCTTATAACCTCCTATGAGGTTTAGAAAATATCATTATCCACGATTTGAGGGAAGAATATTACATAGAGGACGATTTGTAAAACATTAGCTCAAAATAGAGATGTATGGAGAACTTACATGGACATGAACCTATAGGTTCGTTCGTGTCAGTGAGTTATATATATAAAATTTTATTGTAAACCTGTACTTTGTACACTTGCGCCAGGTTAACAGAACATAAGGCGCTATGGTCTTAACTCCGCCAGAATAAATAAAACACGTATATTAATAATCACCCTTACATTAGTTTCACATCGTAATATTATAACCCTTTCATATCCAGTTTTTTATTTATTACTAGCTAACGTGCGCTGCTACGCCTAAATAAATTAAATATGTGTTTTTTTTTATATTTAGTTGAATAAGTGAAAAGAAAAATAATTATTATAAACTTATATCGTAATTCCTTTTAGATACCCCGTACGTCTGAAAATAAAAGAGATCAAATATGGCGGTTGCTAGAGTAATTTTTAATTTCGAATTTCCGGTAAACCCCCAATACTATGGTCGGATTTTGCTGATTTTCGTATAATGCCTACCTCAGTTTATTTTAATAGTATAAACTGAGTTTCGTTGTGGAACATAGAAAATTACGATGGCTAGAGCGATTTTTAAATTTACGTTTCGAATAAACTCCTACATTTAATGGTTTTAGAGAATAATTAATAGTCGCTAAGCACTCGCCGTACCTGAAAATCTGTACGTCTAAATTTTCAAGTCAATCGTACGACTACTTTTCGAGTTTAGCGAGCACAAACATATGCAGGCTGATTTTTATATAGCCTATTAAAGATTTGAAAAAGAAAGAAAGTGTTTACATAATTATCATATTCAAATTCCAGAACTCATTTTTAAGTTATTTTAGAATATCAGAAATTTTAGAACAAGATTAGAACCCAAACACTTCAAAATTATAACAAAACAGACACCATTAAATCAGGAGATTCAAGACAGCGCGGACACACATTCCTATCCTCCACTAACTACATAATTCTCATCTCTCAAGTCATAGTTGAAATTATTCTCCCACTTCATTCTTGGCCCAACTACTGGGGGTTTTCCTCCTACATGACGTTTTCTTATTCCACTTCCATTACCTATTCGTGACACATGTATTAGCATCGCATTCCAGGAGACTTATTTGTTCTTATTACATCTGGTTTCCCATAAAGATCATACCTTACCGTTAATCAGTTTTCTCCATTCACCTGCCACATTGATAACTATGCAATCTAACTGTAATTTTTAATTTATAAAAATGTAAATTACCGTCGAGTACTATCAACAAGTTGGGGGCACGCCGTAGCATAGTAGTTAAGGCACTGCGTTACAAGCCGAAAGGTCGAGGGTTCAAGTCCCGGTGGGGTCAGGATTTTTAAACTGACCCAAACCTTCTGGCAGCACTATGGCCCTGGGGTCGACTCAGCCTCTAACTGAAATGAATATCATATGCTTGTTCTGGGGTAAAGGCGGCCGTCACGCAGGACTGACATCAAGTGCCGATTGTCCAGAAAAAGTGGGAGCCTCCCGAGGCCTGTAGTGGGATTACTTTTGCTATCAGCAAGTTTCAGATAGAAAAAGCAGTTATTGTATTCAATACAACACAAACTAGGTTTGATAGAATTAAGAATTGCAGTTATGTGTGTTTCTTATTATGACTTATTTTAAATATAAACAATGTATTCCTTAAATGAAAACCATAATGAATATTAGTATTTTGGTCAGTTTATCTATATTAAAATATTACATGAAATAAAGTGAGAAACATATTTTTATATTTGCAATGTCCATGGTACCTGACCTAACACTTGCAACACAACACAATTAGATGGCGTTTAATTTTTTATATATTTTTAACCATGTGATAACAGGACACTAATTTTTCTCATCAAAACAAACAAACAAACAACACCACACATTATATATATATATATATATATATATATATATATATATATATATATATATATAAAGTGGGAAGTACTGTCATATATGGAGCTAAAGTTCGAAAATTCAAGAAAAACTAATGTGGATGGAAATGGATTTCATAAGCAGAGCAGCAAGATGTTCAAAATTATAAAAAAAATTAAAAAATAAGAAATATTGTCATACGAGAAAAAATGAATATTATACATTCAATAGTAGACTATATAAGATATAAACAATTAAATTGGTGTAGGCGTGTAAGACGAATGCAAGATAAAAGGTTACCCAGAAAAACATTGGAATGGTGTTAACCTGGAAGAAGAAGGAAAGGGAGACCTCGAAATTCGAGGATGTAAGAAATAAGAACTGGAATGAGAACAGGACTGGAGGACATGGAGTGGATGGATAGAATGGAGAAAGAAAATAAAACTTTAGGCACAGAGAGTTGTGAAAACATTAAATATATATATATATATATATATATATATATATATATATAAAACAGAAATATTGAATTCCTATCTTTAAGGATTGTACTTAAAATGTACAGTTTTATATTGATAACTGACGTAACTGTCGAATGACGTCATGTTTTACAGAGTGAGAGTAAAATAATAATCTCCGCAAAGTTTTCAATTTTATTTCAACAAACAATTGTGAATGTAGAATAATATAGCCTATAGGAGGAGCTACAAAACACATGCTCCATTGTTATATTCAAATAAACTTTAGTCACTAATTATACAAAATAAAGGTAACTGGTGTAACAACTAACGCTTCTGAGCGGATTTATAAATTTTCCCCAATATAGTAGCATAGTGTGCTAGTTTAGAAAATTTGTAGGGGATACATGACTCTGAATTGCATTCCTAAGTTTTATTTTTAAGCGGGGTAACATTTAAATTAAAATAATTAACAATTATTTCTAATGTATGAGTTTGTTCAAATTCTACAAGATTCTGGGATGTAGGCACTTGAAAAGCTTTTTAATAGTCCATGTCCCGCGCCGTAGCCCAGTGATTAAGGCAGGAAGCCTTGCCGCATAGTTATGGGACTTGCGCTGGTTCGAGTCCCCATGGGGGAAGAAATTTTCTCATGGTACTTCGGCCAGTATGGAACCAGTGCCCAACAAGCATCGTGAGGCATTTGGGTAGCTACAATAAGCAGCGGCTCCAGGTTGAGAAAACCAGCTATAACGGCTGGGGGACTCAACATGCTGACCACATGTCACCCCTACACAGGCTGATGATCATCTACCTCTGTGATTGACACATGTTGATGTGAGGCCAGCAGCCGGCTGTTAGGCTATGAGCCTTCTAGGCCTGTCGCGCCAGGAAAAAAGTCCATATATCCAGTTTGAGAAGCAGGAAAAAGTTTTAATTTTCACATAACTAACTAACACACTTGCTCTATCAAACTCGTAGGTTCATGGCCGCGCGGACATAAGCTCTCCATATATCTGTATCCTGAGTTAATGTTTTCCAATCATCCCCTGTATAATCCACTTTCCTCAAATCATGGATGTTATTATCCCCACCTCATTCTTCGTCTACCAACTGGACGTTTTCTCTCTGGTTTTCCTACAAGAAGCTTCCATGCAGCTCTTTCATCCCCCATTCGTGCCACATGTCCTGCCCATCGTAGTCTACGAGACTTACCTGTTCTTATTTATTATGGCTTCCTATAACATATCATGTAGCTCACTATTATGCAGGTGTCTCCATGTTATGTAAAACTTAAATTGAAATAATTCAAAAGTTTGATAATTAATTATTCTTTTTTAAGTATGAGTTGTCATATTCTACATTTTGGGAGTAAGTACTTGAATTTTTTTTTTTTCAATATCCATGCAACCACTTTGAGAAGCAGGAAGAAACTTCAATTTCCATTTGTTTTTACGTGAAATTCACCTATTGTAACTTTACTTTATCATTACTTCTAAAATTCATTGTAAATCACAGTTTGGGGTTATGTAGTAACATTTAAAAATGTTAAAATAAACACAACCAGCACTCAACAGAACAACGTTGAAAATGGACTAGCTGGATATTTTAAACAAATTTAATTTGTTGAGGACGACTGCAACCACAGGTACAACTTTTATTGCTTAAAATATTTAACAATAACGTAAACGGTGATAAATTATTCTTAAAAGTACTTACAATAAGTACCTCAAGTATCATTCGTCCTCAAATAAAATGGATTTCTGTTTAAAAACTTCAATCAGTTAAAATCATGTACTTAACTGACAAAGCTTTTTAAATAAAAATCCATTTTAGTTGAGAACGACTGATATATTAGGTAATTTAAAATATTACTTAATCTAACTAGTAGTAATAGCAGTTGTGAAGTTTCAATGTAGATACAATATCTCGAACAATAACAACATGCAGTGCGTATGAATGTATGTCACTGCATACTGATACTTACGGAAGAGACCACGTGTTGAAGCGGAAAAGCATCATTTTAAAAACAAAACTTTCACGCTTTCAAAATATAACAATTGTCAATACAAACAAAAACTAGTATTTAACGCCTAGTAACAATGCAACACACCACACACCACAACACACAGTTTGAGGGAATCTCGCGGACACGTTTACCGGGCAACTACCGGCGTCCCACCCGCCAGAACACTGTTCCAGGGCTACACGCTGTCTGGTAGCATATAGGTAGGTATATAGGGCTGGCTTCAGCCACGCATCCATCGATCTGCCAAGCCTTGCCTGCTGACGGTATTCGGGCTCGTGCTATTATATTCGGTCCTGTTCGGTTCAACTCGGATTAATTTCTACACCCTTCATCTCATCCCCAAACTAGAGATTTTTTATTATTTTTTCCCCTTCAGTAAAGAATATCTCTTTTCTTTACTTGTTCATGTCACTTGCACATATGTACGTCCCCTTAATGTAGATAATCACCCAAACACCCTTAAATATTACAAATATGTTTCCTAGAATGCTCATCACGAAAACCAAATAACCATAACTAACCCGGAGGTTCATGGCCGCGCATTCATAAGCTATCCATACATCCTTATCTAGAGATATTTTCCAATCATTCCCCGTATGTGAATAAAGTGTTGAGCCATAGCCTCTCCTTTGTCAGGAGTTAATAGACCACGTTCATTTCAGTTATCTTATTTGCCCAAAGATGTCATGCGGTCAACACACCGACTCAATGAGACATCCAGCAGGCAACTAGGATGTTTGAGATCGGTAAATTTTGCTTAGAGGCCTCTTTGTACGGGCTTAAGGATCTTTTACGAGCCAGAAAATCTTCAGACTCCGAACCTACGGCTTAAAGTCCCTTGCTCCTTGGATTTTCTATCCTAAAAAAATCCATCGACCGCGGCTGGGTTTGAACCGCGACCCTCGGAACCAGAGACAAGGACCATAATCACTAGTCACTGCGGCCGACCATTCCCAAAGTAACACTATTCAACTGTCATTTAGCATCACGCATGTGACATATATATTATATATATATATATATATATATATATATTAATTTTTAGGTTGGATCGTGGAATAGGGCCGTATCGGAATACGAGTATTTGGCACAGTAAGGAAATTGAGGGATAGCAAAATTGGAGATAAATGAGGGAAAATGAGTAAGAAATTCAATATGGTATTTGTTTCTGATCTTCACTTGTATTATATACAATAAGTAGTCTTATGAAGTTATAGGATTAAGAAGGAAAAATTGTAAGAAGAGAGGATTAAGAATATGGAATGACGAAATTAAAACAGTTATAGAGGAAAAGAAAAAAGCATATTTACAATATTTACAAAACTGAAGAAACAAAAGAAATATAACAAAAGAAAGGAAGCAAATTGTTAGGAAATCCCACCAAGACATCTATCTAATCTAGAACATGATCTACATGAACGACAATGGACTGCTTATAGAACAATTAAATATTTAAATAAATCAGAAAAAGAAGCTGCATATATACATACATCAATATCAGAAGAATATTGAATAGAATATTTCAGAGACCTGTGGTACAACGAGAATGAAAACGAAGAAGAACCAAAATGTGAGAATTTGAAAGTAGATAAATTACAAATGGAAGAACTGGAAGAATAGCTCAAATTAACAAATAATAGAAAAGCTAGCGGACCAGATGACATCAATTCAGAACTAATTAAATATGCAGATATATTCTTTAAATTAAGATTCTTGAATTTTCTTAACATCTGTTGGGAGAATCATAATATACCAGCAACATGGAGACAAGGTATAGTGAAACCAATTTACAAGACAGGAGAAAGGAACCAACCATCTAATTACAGAGGCATTACCCTCCTAAATAGTGGATATAAAATCTATGCTAGAATAATAGCAAAACGAATACAACGAATTACTGAAGTAACACTAGCAGAAGAACAAAGCGGGTTCCGAAATGGTAGATCTTGTACCGATGGAGTATTTGCCCTGAATCAGACAATAAACAAAAGACAAGAAAAAACCTAGAAACACATTTGTTATTTATAGACTTAGATAAAGCATTTGATCGAGTAAACAGGGAAATATTGTGGAATATCCTAAAAGAAATAGCCTCCCTATTCAGATTATAGAAACTGTTAAGAGCTTGTACTATGGAACAAATATTTGTATTGACCCTCAGTTGACTAAAAATAAGACATTTTTTTCAAATAAACCAAGGGTGTTCACTCTCACCTATATTATTTAATATTTATATGGACGATATCCTAAAAGAATGGAAGAAGGTTTTAACTAATGAAGGAATATTAATTGATAATAAAGATAAAATAAATGCTTTATTATTCGCTGACGATGTTGTACTTTTAGCAGAATCTGAAAATGAGCTCCAAATGTTAGCATGTAAATTTAAATTAATAGCCAATAGATATAATTGTAAAATATCAATAAATAAGTCAAAAGTAATGACATATATTGGTAAATATGGAATTAGATCAAAAATTGTACTGGATAACAAAATAATAGAACAAGTATCGCATTTCCAATATTTAGGATGTGATATAACTTATAGAGAAAATAAAGATATAGAAAATGAAGTAAATAAATTTCAGGCTATTTGTGGAACCATAAAAAGAACCTTAGGTCGGAAAACAAGGAAAGATACGAAGCTTAAATTATATAAAACAATGGCTGTTCTTTTGTTGTATGGAAGTGAAAATTGGATAATGAAATCAAGGGATAAAAGCAGGATACAGACTGCGGAAATGCTATTTTTACGTAATGTGAAAGGATGCACAAGAGCGGATAGAATAAGGAATGAAACTATACGAGAAGAATTAAATATATTTAAAATTGAAGATAAAATCTGCGAAAATAATAAGAAATGGACAGAACACTTAATGAGAATGAACAACGAAAGAATACCAAAAAGAAGCTTCCTGTATAATCCCAGAGGAACAAGAGATGTTGGCCGACCACGTAGAGGATGGACTCCACTTTTAACTTCGCCGGAACAGGCTGCATAGCCTAAACCTTGTAGCAGTAGAAGTAGTCTTAGTTGAATAGCATCCTGGTACATTTACTCTCTACGGTGGTGGGGGTGGTATAAGATGTGTGTGTGTGATTATTTTAAATCTGTTTTATAGTTAGATTTTTATATTGTACAAAGTGTAGATGTGTATTATTCTGTATTTACTATAGACGTAGACTTACGTATACTCATTATTTAACTAAACTTTACAACATAAACTCCGTGAAATTTTATTCATAGCCTTTCAATTATCAAATTATTTCCCATTATTTACGATGACATTTACATTCTTTTTAACGATTATTTCAATATATTTTTCTTAAGTCATGCCACGAGTGATTTCCAAATTACCGATAAATTCACCACTCACGAAGCAAGGAGTGAATTTATCTAGAAAATTTGGAAATCAAGAGTGACATTTGTTAGGGTTGTTTAACGAATAAAATTACGATGTTTATTCACAAATCATTAATAAAATATAGTTATTTAAACATATTTATCATCATCCTGCAGGTATTAGTCCTAGAAGAACTGTTACGGCCTGAGAAAGCGGTTTTCGTGCCATCTTTTTATAGGTCGATCAAGTGACCGTTTCCCATATGGACAGTAGTTCATTATTGCCTTCGGGATCCTGGATCTAGCCATTCTTGAGACATGTTCCTTCCAGTTTAGCTGATATCTGGAGATGTAGTCCAGTATTGGTGACACATTAAGTTCTTGAAGGATTTCTACATTTTTCTTTCGATCCCATTTGGTGTAGCCAGCTGTTCGGCGCATAAATTTCATCTCACAAGCTGTTAGTCTGCTTTCATCTCTCGTCCTTATAGTCCACGCTTCACTCCCATAACATAGGACTGGTCGAGCCATTATTTGATAAAGACGAGTACGAGTTGATTTTTGCACTAATGAAGGTTTCAAAACTCTATTAATGATTCCCATTGATTTGTTGAATTTCACAATTTTCTCTGATAAATCCAAATTTTCAACAAAAGAGAGTTTATATCCCAAATAAGTAAACTCATTAACTCTCTCTAAAATTTTGTTATTTAAATAAATCTTGCTTGGTATTGGGTATTTTCCACAAAAGGCCATTATTTTAGTTTTATTGGTAGATATTTCCATTGATTATTTCTGGGCTATCAAATTTAAATTATGCACTGACCATTGTAAATCATCTTCAGATGTTGCTAGTAAAACAAGATCATCTGCAAACATTATTATATCTAATTTTAAATTTCTATTGATAGTGATATTTCCGTGTTTTATTTCTCTAAAGTCTTTTACAATGACATTATATATATATATATATATGTGTGTGTTAAAAAGTAGAGGGGACCTTGTCTGACTCCTGAGATTATTCCTTTCCACTGAGTTATTTTTTCTTTTATTTTTATTGCAATGAGAGTTGACTTATAAATGTTATATATATTTAATGTAAACAGCGATATTTGAAAACAAATGAGAAACGTTTGTTATGTTCCACTTGTTCAACACTGCAACCAGATCATATTATTTATTGCCAAAAGATCGCAATATTATAAGAATGCACCCTAGTGGAGAAAAAATGAAACATATCAAACTGTATATTAATTAATTCCTGATGTCCTTGGATGTAAATATGTCAATTATATTTTTTGTGGAACGTAATTATCTGGGAAATAATACGTTTAAGAAAGTGCAAGCAGTGTTTTTTTTGTGGTATAATGAATTGTTACAAATGTTTTTATGTTATATCCCGCAAGCACTATCTGTTTACATTCGTGCACCATATATACAATCTGGTAGCCGTATTTCTTAGAGTCAGTCACTGTAAAATAATGCTCTGGCCTATTCAGAATGTTAAAAAGGAGGAGCTTTCTTTAATATGATAAACTTATTTGATAAATTCCAGGTGAAACACGACTCTGATTGGTTGTAAATCAAAATTCAATGAAACACGAATGGTCATTGATTCCCATTTGGGGCGTGAGTTAAATAGTCTATGATATTTAACTACATACGTAGCATGAAGCCGTGCCAGCAATATTGGTTATAACGGATATTCTATGCAACTACAGAGTGCAGCCTACATATAGAATGTACTAATTAACTATACACATATATTTCAGAATTTCAGAACTTACTATTTATTTTTGGGCGTTGTATTCATTCACAGGTTACAGTGCTTAAATTGCGTTAGGTTTGATTTTAGGCTGGACTTCCATAGGGTAGAGTACTTACATTGCGAAAGGTTAGCTCTTAGATTCGTTAAATATCGCCTATATATTGGCTGCATCCCTCCCGTGATTCAATAGTATAAACCACTTCGCGAATATTGGCGCATGCACATTGTGTATGATTGGAATTTAGAAAATTTGTTTGCATCATATGTTATAAAGTATTTCCCATTGTTTTTATGTATTTTTTTATGTATGAATGTAACTGTGTAGCCATGTATGTATTTGTTTATATCAACTTTTATAAGATTCATGATGTGTTCCGTTGAGGTTTATTCAAAATTAATATAAAATTGTGGAATATTCACTTGAAAGGTCCGTCTCCTCAACTTAATTAATCATTTAACTGTAGCGCTTTCGGGACTTGTCCCATCATCGGCAGGATTCAAAACTAACAATAATGCACAGAGAAAATAATCCAGCGAAGATAAACGTACTCGAAGAGATGGAAATCATGAAAGCAGCTCACAACAACGACAGCCTGATAAACGAAAACGAACCCAATACATGCAACTCCCTCTACCAGATCTTCAGTGAAACACCAGTTTTGAATCCTGCCGATGATGGGACAAGTCCCGAAAGCGCCACAGTTAAATGATTAATTAAGTTCAGGAGACGGCCCTTTCAGGTGAATATTCCATAATTTTATATTAATTTGTTTATATATTAGTATGTTTTTTATTAACGGAACAGAATATACGCGTATGGCCAAACAGGCCCATGCGCAATGTAAATGAAAATGGATTTCCTTCCTTTCGAAAAAAAAGGTCAAATTCCATTAGCATTGGTACTTAATATTTACCGAGCAACAACCACCAAAACAGTGATATCTCGTAACCGGTTAATTTTAGACTACTTTTGCTTTTCTTCACTTCAACTTCCAACATGTTGATCACTTTCCTATATCCAGTTTGACCTCTCACCTTATAGATACTATTTACATGCCAAATGCCACCCGGGCCTTACAGTGGCACGACCCGTCGGGAGGGGATTTTAAACTATGGATCACACTCTTATTTTTTTGACCACTAAAAACATGGAGGGCCTCCCCGAATGAGTGATCAGCTCAATCTCAGTGTTTCCACCGATGCATCTCAACATTAAGACGAAACACACACATTCATACTAAACATGGACAATATGATGATCAACTAATTTGGTTTTTACTTGATCAAAATATATTATGGATTTAATAAATAGATAAATAAATAAAGTTTTATATGATTTTCATATTTTTTTTTAAATTTTAAGATTCATAACAGCTGTTTCAATTATAAATAATTGTATCTATATTTATGACAATTCATCTAATAAAAATACAGAGTATAGAAACAGCTGTTACGAAGGTTAAATTAAATAAATATTTATGAAAATCATATAAAACTAAAAGCTTTATTTATTATATACAATATCATAATGATTATTGTGATGACCAGAAGGTATTCTGGAACCATTTGCACGCTGCCCAGTAAATTAAAAATATGAAATTCCCCACAATTTCCCGGTTTTTTCTTGGCATCAAAGAATAATTCCCTTTCAAAGTTGATTTTTTTAATATGGTCACACATAGCAATACATTATATAATGGTAATGGACAGCTAATGACAAATGAGGGAAATTTTGAGGAAGTGGCTGAATTCAAATACCTACGAACAATAATCACAAATAGGAATGAGATGCAAAAAATATACTAATCATAGCCTCAATTCTGCAAATGCGTGCTGTTACGCATTACAAAGACTCTCGACGTCCCAACTCTTTTAAAAAAAACATTAAAGTGAAAATGTAAAAAACTATTATTCTACCAATTATATTATATGGGTGCGAAACATGGACTCTTACTTTAAGGGAGGAAAGGAGATTACGAGTAGGCCTATTTGAGAATAACGTTCTTAGAAAAATTTTTGGACCAAAGAGAGATGAACAGACAGGTGAATGGAGAAAACTACATAACAGTAAACTACATGGCCTTTATTCGAAGCGAGATATAATAAGAACAGTTAAGTCTCGTTGATTGCGACGGGCAGGATATGTGACACGATTGGGGAGTTAAAGATATGCATGGAGCTTCTTATAGGAAAACTGGAGGTAAAACGCCCAGTTGGTAGACCAGAAATGAAGTGGGAGAATAGCATTGATTTGAGGGAAGTACACTATACAGGAGATGATTGGAATACATTAGCTCAGGATAGGGATGCATGGAGAGCTTATATCCGCGCAGCCATGAATCTACGGCTTCGATAGTGCCAGTGAGTTAGTTAGTTGATTTTTTAAATTTTATTTATGTGTGTGTGTGAATAATAAAAACATATATGATAATTTACAACTATGTGTGCTCAAAGTATTGTTTTGTAACACGATATCATGTTGGAATATGCCGGCACTTCTTTATAGGCGGCAACAGGCCAAACGTACGCTATAGTTTCATAAACGTTTCTTCCAATAAATATTTCAATATCTGTAAACTTTTTAAAATGTGGTTTAAACGATTGCGATTCTTTTTATTTCAACACAAGATAGATGCATATATCTTTACGAATTTCCGTCTATTTACCGGTTTTCCCGGTTAGTTCCAAATTCCAGACTTATTCCAGGTTTTCAAGATTATCCCGAATGCAGGACACCCTGATATAGGCCTTAATATTTTCTGATGTTTGTCTTACAGGTGAGGAAATACTCAGAAAGAAAAACATCACCCAGGAAACTTGTCCCGATTGGAAATCGACCCCGAGCCCGCTGCGTGCGAGGCAAAGACACTACCTCGACACCTCAACGGTTGCCTTTAACACCTTGTATAAACAATCATTTGCCTGCACTTAGTAATTTGGAACACTGCTACACTGTGTCTCTCCCCCTTAATACCTTCAAAACCAGGCAGCAGATTTTTAATAAAATTCTGCGCATAAATCGCACCTTCACACAAGTCTTGTTTAATGATCCAGAAGGCGGACGATATTGCCGCTCGTGAACAGGCAAAGAATTTACGATTTAAAACATTACCATAGAGTGTACACAGCCATAGATCCTTAAATGTATTGTCTTAAACTAAAATAATAAATAGAACAAAATATTATGAAGAGACCGTACAAATAAAAGTAAGTACATGTGTACTCGTGTGTGTGTGTGTTCACGCTCTAGTGACCACAATTTTTGTTTTTATTGCTCGTATGAACCTTATCGTCTCAACTTATCCAAAAAAAAAAAACGTTAAATTGAAAATGCATAAAATTGTTTTTCTCCGAGCTACATTATATGGATGCGAAACATTGACTCTTACTTTAAGGAAGAACAAAATATTACGTGCATTTGAGAATAAAGTTCTTGGAAAAATGTTTGAGCCAAAGAGAGATGAACAGACAGGCAAATGGAGAAGACTACATAACACTAACTACATGATATTTTTAGGAAGCCAGATATAATAAGAGAGTTTAAACCTCGTAGAGAGAGTGCGATCATGGAAGCTTCTTGTAGAAAACCAGAGGAAAACGCCCAGTTGGTAGACCAAGAATATAATGTGATGATAACATTAACTATGATTTAAGGGAAGTAGATTATACAGCGATCCTGCACCATAGCCGAGTGGTTAAGGCAAGATGCCTTGGCGCAGAGCTACGGGACTTGCACTGGTTCGAGTCCCCATGGGGGAAGACCTTTTCTCATGGAATTTCGGCCAGTATGGGACCGGTGCCCACCCAGCATCGTAAGGCATTTGGAGCAATAAGAAGCGGCTCCACGTTGAGAAAACCATCTTTAATGGCTGGAGGACCAAACATGCTGATCACATGTCACCTCTACACTGGCTGGATGATCTTATATATCTGTGATTAACACATGTATATGTGAGGCCAGAAGCCAGTTGGTAGGTCAAGGGCCTGTCGCGCCGAGGAGTTTTAGATAATTCATAATTGTAATTATATGTATAATTTAACCCTGATGAAGTGGAAGATCTTAACTCCATCAGATAAAAAATAAACCACTAAAATTAACCGTTAATATTTAATTTATTTAGGCGCAACTGCACACGCCGAGAATTAACTAGTCATGTTAATGATTTTTATTACGAATTACTTTTCAAGCTTGATTACAACCTACTCTCCTTTATTATTATTATTATTATTGTTATTATTAATATTATTATTATTATTATTAATATTATTATTATTAATATTATTGTTATTATTGTTATTACTATTATTATTATTACTATAATAATAATAATAATAATAATAATAATAATAATAATTATTATTATTATTATTATTATTATTATTATTATTATTATTATTATTATTATTATTATTATTATTATTATTATTATTATAAGTTTTCAGCATTGTTATTGTTTATAATAAACAAGTAGCTGTTACGACGAACAAGAACAAAAGGTTACCAAGAAAATCATTGGAATGATTCGACCTGGAAGAAAAATTAAGACTTCGAAACTCGTGGATGGAAGAAATAAAAAACTGAAATGAGGACAATTCTGGAGGACATGGAGTGGATGGATAGGTACGAGTGCAGAAGGAAAATAAAACTTTAGGCATAGAAAGACGTGTAAACATTGAAAATCTGTATATAAATAAATAATAATAATAATAATACAAATAATAATAATAATAACAATAATAGTAATAATAAAATTATTATTTTAATATTTTTTTGTTCTTTCTTTATCATCTGTATATTGTGCAGTCTATGTATGTCATGTATTATTAATCAAGTTGTAGATAATTCATAATTGTTATTATATGTATAATTTAACCCTGGTGAAGTGGAAGAGAAGACATTACGGTAAAATAAATAAACCATTAATATTGAATTTATTTACGCGTAGCAGTGCATGCCGAGTATTAGCCAATTGTACGATGTTATACATCAACCGGCTGAACGCCACTTTTTTATTCAGATATTACCAACTGTTGCAATGTCTCATGAAGTATGTAGATCTAAGTATACGCACACTTTTGGCGCCAAATCTTTAACTGTGGCATTAATAAAAGGGTTTCAGGCTAGAACAAACATAATTCGGAATGAAAATGGGGATATGATTGCAGATTCCAGGAGTATATTAAATAGATGGAAAAGTTACTTTAATCAGCTATTAAATGTACATACAGAACAGGACATCGAGGAGGATAATTTACAGACAGCAGAAATGCTAGTCGCAGAGCCAAGTTCATTAGAGGTTGAAATGGCGATTGAAAAATTGAAGATGTATAAAGCATAAAGCATCAGGTTCAGATGAGATCCCAGCAGAACTGATAAAATCAGGGGGAGAAAAATCGATGGACAAGATACGCTGGTTGCTTAGTATGATTTGGGAAAAAGAAGCTCTTCCAGATGAATGGAAAGAATAAATTATCGTACCAATTTATAAGAAAGGAGATAAAACTGATTGCAACAACTACAGGGGCATCTCATTACTTTCAACTTCGTACAAAATTCTAACAAATATATTAGTAAGCAGACTCACTCCCTATATTGATGACATTCTAGGAGATCATCAATGTGCATTTAGAAGAAATAGGTCTACAACAGATCAGATTTTTAGTATAAGACAGATTTTAGAAAAGAAATGGGAATATAATGGTACTGTACATCAACTGTATGTAGACTTCAAAAAAGCATATGATTCAATTAAGAGAGAGAAGTTATATAGTATCCTGCTGGAGTTCGGAATTCCTAAAAAGTTAGTTAGACTTATACGAATGTGTCTAAATGGCACAAAGAGTAGGGTGCGTGTAAGCAAACAGTTTTCGGACAGTTTTGAAATCCAGAATGGGTTGAAGCAAGGAGATGCACTATCTCCTCTACTATTTAATTTTGTACTAGAGCATGCCATTAAATCTTTGGAGAATGAGGAAGGCCTACAACTCAATGGTATTAATAAGCTGTTAGTATATGCTGATGATGTAGTACTACCGGCCGATAGCGAGGAGATACTAAAGGACAACACGCACACACTATTGAGTAACACTAAGAAATTAGGACTGGAAGTAAATATCAATAAAACTAAATATATGGTCACACGTAGAAATTCATTAAATAATGGAAATGGACAGCTAATGACAAATGAGGGAAATTTTGAGGAAGTGGCTGAATTCAAATACCTAGGAACACTAATCACAAATAGGAATGAGATGCACAAAGAAATTAAACATAGGCTCAATTCTGGAAACACGTGCTATTATGCATTGCAGAGACTTTTGATGTCCCAACTCCTTTCAAAAAACGTTAAACTGAAAATATATAAAACTATTATTCTGCCAGTTATATTATATGGGTGCGAAACATGGACTCTTACTTTAAGAAAGGAAAGGAGATTGCGAGTATTTGAGAATAAGGTACTTAGGAAAATTTTTGGACCAAAGATAGATGAACAGACAGGTGAATGGAGAAGACTTCATAACAATGAACTACATGGTCTTTATGGGAAGCCAGATGTAATAAGAACAGTTAAGTCTCGTAGACTGCGATGGGCAGGACATGTTGCACGTGTGGGGAGTGGAAGACTTGCATGGAGGCTTCTTGTAGGAAAGCCAGAGGGAAAACGCCCAGTTGGTAGACCAAGAATGAGGTGGGAGAATAACATTAACTATGATTTGGGGGAGGTGGATTATACAAGGAATGATTGGAAAACATTGGCTCGGGATAGGGATGTATGGAGAGCTTATTTCCGTGCGGCCATGAACCTACGGGTTCGATAGTGCCAGTGAGTAAGTAAGTAAGTAAGTAGCATTAATATTATTATAGAAAAATGTATACGCCATCGGTCCTATGAAGATTTTAAATTTTGCAACAAACGGCTATGAAACTAGATCTGCATAAATGCTAATCTGAATTTTGCATAATGCAGCTGAGCGCCAAATGTTCCCACTCTTAAAATGTTTATGCACAATAGTCAAACAAGGAAAATAACTTGCAATATTTAGTGTTGTTAGTTTGACGCTACAATAAATAGTGAAGATTGACTAAAACTTTAGAAGTATTTTCTCAAAACTTAGATAATGGCGTATAGCCAGTCGATGCATAACACAGTCCAATGACTTCTAGATTTTGATTACGTGTTAAATTTTAAGTCTCTTTACAACCGACCCCTTATTCACTTTTTTCTGAAAGAATGTGTGATACATGGAAGATCTAAGCTGTAAAGACTGCACAAAATCACAGCTTTAATATGTACAAGCATTTCACAAATCTTCCCGTCAGTTGAATATTCATTCCCATTATTAATGGATTCCATACTATAGCTTGTATTTATGTATTCATGCTGATACATTAAAATTGTTGTAATGCTGAATTCAAGCTCAGAGAGAATCTTCATTCAAGGAGTAACAATGCTTCGTCATTATTCCCTCCTTCTTCCCCATGTCATTGTTTCTCGCAATTTCTTCACCCTCGCTTTCCCCTTCTCAGAGCAACAGATGCAGCGTACTGGCTCCCACCACCTTGCATTCCCACCCCCCATGTTTTCCGTGTCCGAATCCACTTAAAAAAACACAACACTCTATAACTTATCCAACATTTTTATACTTTCCTATTCACAAAGGAAATAAGTAAAACATGAGCTATTAATCCTAATACAACTGTATATGGTTACTTCATTAACTATTAATAATAGTAACACATTCATATCAGGTTAAGAAATTGGGTAAAACGGCTGGCGAACCCTAAATGCTGACCATGTGTTACTAATACAAAAACTCCAAGGTGCGACAGGTCTAGAAGAGCGGATTCTATGCCACCTAAATAAATTCAAATGAAAAACGGAAACATACATAATATATAGTTGCAGTATGTCTCTCTTTTGAACCAAAGAAGAGACAGGCTTTTAGGTTGGTCTTTGACAGGTTAGTGTACATAGATTGCGTTAGGTTACCTTTTAGATTCGTTGGCAACGCGAGTTCAAATATCGTGCTGTACCCCGTGATTCCATAGTGTAGACAGCTTGGCGTCTGTTGGCGCATGCGCATGGTGTACGTTTGATACTTAAAACAATTTGTTTGCCACATATTTAATATATAATAACTTACGACAATGAGCGATTGTTTTTTCTGCAGTCCTAAACATTTAAATGAATTTACATCAGAAATAGAATTTCTCTAATTCAAGAGTAAACAAAAGAAAGACATAATCCGTAAAATAGCAAAATCGGACCATACCGGTAAATTCGAATTGCTGAGGAATTCTCTTAGTTTACGCAATTCCTACGTGACGGACTTTTTGTTATTATCTACGATCTGGAACTGTACATAAGAGTAGGCGCTGTCATAACGCTATTAAATTTCACTTGGGTCTTTTATAGTTTTCCTTTCACATTTTTGAATTTAAGAAATTAAACTTTGAAGATTTCCTCTATAGAACAGTGCAAAATTCTTTCAGGTATCTTATATACTTTTTTATAACAAACAAAATATGAATGAGCAAGTTATGGTAATAAAATGTTTGGTTTCCGAGATAACTAACTGCAAATCTTTACATCAGGCTGATAGAGCAGCGAGTGTCACAGCGATTATGAATAATATCATATGGATAAAACAAGTACTTAAATAAAGATATCAAAACAAGAATATATATAAAGCAGTGATACACCCAATACCTCCGAAACAAGAGCAGATACTGTTAAAACAAAACAAACTTTAGAAACAAATGAAATTAACATTCTGAGGAAGATTGTACGTAAATCAAAGAAACATCGAATTAGAAAAGAAATAAGAAAGCAGCTGAATATCCAGGCAATAGGTGATGTGTGGGAAAAATAATATTTGAATGGAACCAACATATATCCCGCATGACACCAGTACGCATAGCAAGAGATACGATACCAGAGGATGGGAGAAGGTCACCTGGAAGACCAAAAGAATGGAACAGGCCATCGACCTAAAAGAAAGAGAAGAAGAACAAACAAACTCCATGGTGCGACAGGCCTTGAAGGTCCTTGGCTTACTATCCGGCTGCAGGCCTCACATCCACGTGGGTTAATCACATACGTACAAGATCATCCAGCCAGGGTAGGGGTGATATCTGGTCTTCATATCGGGTCCCCCAGGCACTTAATGAGCTACATAATGTAGTTACCCAAATGCATCACATGCTGGGCAGACACTGGTCCCATACTGACCGAATCTCATGAGAATTTCTTCCCCCATGGAGACCTGAACCAGCGCAAACCCCGTAGCTATGTGTCAAGTAATACTGACTTCAGAATTTAGTTGCGGTGCGGGATAGTTTTGATTTATATCAGGATTTTTGTTTCACTTTTCTGCTAAAGACTGTCCGCTCCTAAAGTGATCCTCATCAAAACAAAACCATGTGACCAGCTCACGTTTCAATGGTTATGGTCACCAACGTACGATGTAGAAGCAATAAGTACGCGAAAAAGTAGTTCCATTCATTCAATTAAAAATATGTCCTCTGAATAGCCTATACTTTTTTTATTATCCATCCATCCATAGTAATTCTGCCCGAAGGCAGGCCCTTCATTGGAATCATAGCATTTTCATGCTATGCTTGCAACTTTACTAGGGAATGGTAGGTGTGGTAGCTTCCCGTTGCTTTCCACACCGGTGAAGGATGATGCTGATGATGATAACGATAGGGATGGTGATGATAATGGCCGTATGATTTCGGGAACGGTTTGGGCCTTAAAGTTTTCCTGACATTTGTCTTACAGGTGAGGAAAACCCCCGATAAAAACTACACCCAGAAAAATAGCCCCGACCGGGGATCGAACCCGGGCCCGCTGCGTGACAAGGCAGCACGCTACCTCGAGACCACAGCGGTGGACTTTTTTTATAACATATATAAATGAATGTTTCTTTGTTTGTTTGTTTTTATGCGTTGCCATACCGTTGATCCGATTGTGATAGAGCTGTTTGCAAAATGTTCAGGAGATTTCCGGGATGAACATAGGCTATAAGAGAGTTGTTATACTCAACTCCTCCGCCCTTAAAAATCGTCCCTTTGTAGTGGAAAACGTGAAATAAGTAGCTCTTTAGACGGTTAAATGGCTTACGCTGCCTAAACCATAACAAATACACGAAATTAATGTACATAGGATTGAATATCTCAAAACTCTACAAAAAAAATCCGCAACAGCACATGTTTATCTCTTACGGATAACTCACAATAACAATTTTTGTCTTTCATTGTTGCCAAGAAGATCGAGACAAGTACGTAGATTCCTGTGCAAGCATAGCAGCACATGGCGGATATTCTTTTACGGATAACTCACAATAGCGAATTTTGTCTTTTAGCTCATCTATGCCAAGAAGATCGAGATAAGTAGATTCCCGGGGAACACCGTGTAATCAGCACGGGGAATCTTAAAATTATTACGATATGCATCTATAATTATGTTTCATTTTACTTATTCAACTAATCATATGAAGTACATTAATTTTTGTCTTTCAGCTCATTTGTGTCAAGAAGATCGGGATGAGTAGGTTCCCGGACAACGCCCGGTAAACAGCACGGGTATCTAAAAAATATAACTTTATAATTATTTGTTCTTCTACTTATTCAAATAAACATAAAAGCACATTAATTTTCATTTATTTAGGCGTAGCAGAGCACGGCGGGTATCAGCTAGTTAATATTATTCAAAACATAGAAATCATTCTAAAATATACCTAATCAATAATTCCAACTTAAAATAGTTTATTACTCATGGATGATGCATTTGAGTCATGATTTAGTTGATTCCGTAGCTGCAAAATGGCTGAAGGGCTCGAGTCTTCTGTTGCTGTGTCCCATCTAAAGTTTTGAAACAGAAGTCTGGCAAACCTTTGACTAGTGGTCAAAAAATAGTTATTGTAAATGTATTTCTCAAGTTCAGTGAAAAATCTCACCAGCTTTCTTTTAATCTGCCCCATTCAATGATTACATGTATTATACTTCATACTTGCTCCTTGTCAATGTGATATAATTGTTGCGCGAATGGCGGAAGGATACAATTGGCTTCTGTTTATGTTAGGATCACTCTAAGAGGGGATATGATTCAGTAGATCTGTATATCTATAGCTATAACTGAAGGCTACAGAGAAAAAAACGAGGTAAACCACTTTTCTTTTGAAGCATAGAAAATGTAGACCTACTTTTGGTTGAACGACATCGATACTTCCTTACCTCAATGCCAAGTTTGGAGGTAAACAAACCCGTGACTGAATTGTATATTTTTACTGCACCATTCTTCTAAATGAAGGGGAATTCCATCCAAAATCTAACAACACCTCAAACTCAATTTCGACAAATAGTGACTTCTGGTCCTTTCCACGTACCCTTCAAATGAAGTAGTGTTTCGGTGCAAACTGTAAATGTATAAGTATTGTAAAATCTTCAAAACAGAGTACGCACACAGTCATATAGATTTTTAATTATCCTCTGGTCTCTAAAATGTTGATATGTTATAATGTAAAAGAGAGAGCCCCGGGTAAATCCGCTCCTATCTTGTATACACGCGGACCTCTAAACTCCATTATAGTCTACCCCGTCTGTCATTTACACACTTCAATTTCCGGCTTTACTTTCTCTGCTTTCAACGTAAAAACAAAACTGTTTATATGTTTCCTGAATATCAAACCAGAAAGTTTATAAATACACAAGTCGAAGATTTTTTTATTATTATTATTATTATTATTATTATTATTATTATTATTATATGCTAAATTATATTTATGGCAAACCAAATATAATAACAGTTAAAGACCATAGACCACAAAGGGCAGGAAATGAAAGAGAGCCATGGAAACCTTTTATAAGAAAACTAAAGAGAAAGCGCCAGTTGGTAGGCCAAGAATGATGTAACATTAACCATGATTTGAAGGAAGTAGATTACACACGAGATGATTGAAAACACTAGTATAGGGATGTATGGAGAGCTCAAGTCCGTACGGCCTTCAATCTACAGGTTTGATACTAGCAGTTAATTATTATTATTATTATTATTATTATTATTATTATTATTATTATTATTATTATTATTATTATTAATATCAGTATTACTATTAAAGAAGTCACAGATTCTTACTTTAAGGGAGGAGAAAATTTTACGAATAGACCTATTTGAGACTATACTCTTAGGAACATTTTCGAATAAAAGAGAGACGAAGAGACAGGCGAATGAAGGAAACTATATAAAATTGAGCTACATGATCTTTATGGGAAACCAAATATAATAAGAACAGTTGACTCTCTTAGACTGCGATGGACAAGGCATGTGGCATAAATCGGAAATAAAAGAGAAGTATGGAAACTGCTTGTAGGAAAACCAGATATGTAAGCCAAGAATGAGGTGGGAGAATAACATCAACCATGATTTGGTGGTAATAGATTATAGATTTGTAATTCATATCAGGATACGGATGTATGGAGAGCTTATATCCACGCGGTCATGAATCTACGGGTTACTTAGTTATTAAATGCCCGTCATGCTGTTACTACATAAACTCAGCAACTATAGTTTATTAAACCCATTTTGTAACATCCTATCTCATTCATCGATATAAAGTCAGATACGTAAAGACGTCCGCAGGTATGTCAAGCACATTTCAGTAAATTTGTTTACGAATAAATTCAAACAGATTTCCTTAGGGCACGGAAAATCACTCTACTGTAGATATACAGTATTTCAAGAGAAAAATGCCTAATACGATTTTAATTAACATCAGTAAATTAATTTACAAATGAAAATTATAATACCGTTATAAATTAAATATAAATACTGACTTCAGGGAAGGCTTAAAGCTACATAACAATTTACTGGATGCATCAATACACCATCTGTAAATTCACGTACATCCAGTATCCAAATTTGTTTATTCCAACTCATCTGTTTACTAAAAGCTTACAATCTTTTTTTTTTTCGATACTAGTAAAATTCATATCAACTTCCGTTGACGTGAAGTCATATGATGAAAAGTTAAAAATTAAAATGTACCTGTTGGCAGGTGCCGTCGTCCTCAACTTTGTTAAAATATTCTATATAAAATTAACTGGAGCGCTTTCGAAAGTTATCTTCCATCTTCTGCAGGTTGAGCTTCCGCTACTCGTTGTTGCAACCTGCAGAAGGTGGTAGAAAGCGCTCCAGTTAATTTTATGTACAATATTTTAACAAAGTTGGGAACGACGGCACCGATCAACAGGTACATTTTAATTTTTAACTTTTCATCAATTTTTTTATTATTATTAATTCTGAACTATTTCTTTCATATAGAATTGTTTAAATATTCTGACAAAACTCTTAAACAAAAATTTCTGCACTTACTAAACAAAATAATCTTGGGAGAAGACATACCTTCATCTTGGCAGAAACCCATTATCATACCAATTTTTAAAAAAGGTAACCTCAAAGACTGTAATAATTATCGAGGGATTAGCCTTCTCAACAATGGATATACAGTTTTTACAAAAATTCTAGCATCTAAATTACAAAAACACTATGAAAACTTATTAGGGGAAAAACAAAATGGTTTTCGTAAGGGAAGATCCTGTGCCGATGGTTATTTCACCTTAAAACTTCTTATCGAAAAGCACAAAGAATTCAATAAAGAACTACATATAGCGTTTATAGATTTTATCAAAGCATTTGATCGAGTTGACAGACAAAAACTTTTAGATATCTTAACTGATGATGGAACACCAAATCAACTGATCCAAACAATGTTTAATCTGTATAAAAATAACATCATAGCAGTACAAATAGGAACAGATTTGTCAGATTGGAAACATATAAATTGCGGAGTCAGACAAGGATGCCCTCTATCACCACTTCTATTTAATGTATACATTAATGTTATCATCAGACACTGGAGATTGACAGTTCATGGTAATATTCCTCTCTCAAGACACACAATTTTAGACACACTCTTATATGCAGATGATCAGGCTCTTTTCGGCAATAATGAGGATGAATTACAATATTCCACTCATCATCTTAATATAATAGCCCAACGATTTAACATGGAAATATCAACAACAAAATCTAAAGTTATGGCCTTTCAAGGGAAATTCCCAGTAAGAAGTAAAATTTGTATCCAGAATTCAATATTAGAACAAGTTAATTCATTTAAATACTTAGGATATAATCTAACTTATAATGAGGAATGTGATATATCATTTAAAATACAAAAGTATAATAAAGCTTTAAGAATTATCAACCAAGTTTTTAAACCATCAAAAGTGCAGACACACACAAGAATGAAAATCTATAAAATTCTCGCTAGACCCATAATCTGTTATGGCAGTGAAGCT
Organism: Diploptera punctata; assembly: GCA_030220185.1. Classification (NCBI taxonomy): domain Eukaryota; kingdom Metazoa; phylum Arthropoda; class Insecta; order Blattodea; family Blaberidae; genus Diploptera; species Diploptera punctata. Next base: position 3,941,802 of record JASPKZ010002677.1, on the reverse strand, counting down.
TGGACCATCAGAACTCAGGATGATCGTCATATTACAGCCACGGAGATGAACTTTCTGCGACGAACTGCAGGTTATAGCCTTCTAGACCACCAAAGAAATTCAACAATAGCCAGAGAGTTAAACATCGTACCTATATCTGAATACCTCCAAGAATATAGAAGCAATTGGCTAGCCCATATTCAGCCCATGGATCGTTTATATGTTTCGATTGTGCCCGTGGTCGCGAGGGAGTCTCGTATAATGCGTCGCAATAATTGAATTATTGTTAGTAACGTTATCCTCCACTCACGTCCAACTCAGGGCCGAATCGAGGAATGAAATGAGATGAACCCCTACATTTATGGTCTGTGAACGACAAGGGTTCCGGCCGACCTCTCCAGACGCACTGTCACAGGGGCGGATGAATGAAATGAAACGAAATGGAAGAGTTGAGTATGGAGAAATGGTTGGATGAAATTTGTGGCAGGGTAAAACGGGAGAGAAAAACCTGCCCAAATTCCGTATCGTCAACCACGAAACCCACATGGAATGACGGAAACTCGATCTCAGGACCCCAGCGGTGAGAGGCGAACATCTAACCGCTTGCGCCACGGACCCGCCTAATGTTATTGTTATTCCCATAAAACATTACATTTTCACTGTAAAAATATTCATCTTTAATCTTCATATTAGTACATTACGATGCAAGGTTGGGAAGTGGTTTTTACAGAATAGAGGAAAATATTTAAAATCCGAGATATAGCGAGGTTTTTAATTTCCGAGTTTCTGTAAAACACTTCAAAAACGTGCGTTGTACAATATATTTTTTTGGCGATGGTGTTTTCAAAGTAATAAATAAAAGTATAATACTGACATCTTTGTTGGAAAGATTTGCGTTCATTATAAGCAACTGGCTAACGTTAACAGTGTGGGCAATGTTTATTAGTTGAAACAATAGGAGGCCGTGACACCAATTAGTGATATAATAACAGGTCATGAGACCAATTAGTGATAAAATGGCGGCAAATACGTATTTATTGTTTTATATTGTTTGAAATAAAGTCCAGTTCATTTAAAATGCAGTGATTTGTTTCGTATAATGAATATTAACACTACTTTTGGATATCTTTGTATAGGCTATACGTTGTGTGTCGTATACATAGAGGGCAGTGGTTTCACTTCCCACACGCGTGTTTGTAATATGTAATATTACAGTACAGTTATTTTATTACAGTATAGTTATTTAGGTTGCAAACCCCGAAATGTAGCAAGTTGAACTTTCAATCATGGTCATCAAACGTACTATCGCCAAAAATGTATTATTCAAGGATTTCAACAATCGCCACAAACCTCCCTCTGGCCCCTTCTGTCATTTTTATTGATCAGGCTCGGAGTCATGAGCCAGCACCTTCTACTCGCCTTTCCTTAACCTTCATGCCTTTCCATTTCTCATTCATTCTTTTATTTCATAACATCCTTCACCTCATCTCATATTAGGTAAAATTGTTTAGTTTGGCGAACCATAGGTGTTGAAAACGTGGTTATGGAGATGGGGCGCTTCCTCATGACTCCGAACCTGAGTAATAGCTTGGGGGCCAGAATGGGTGCCAACGGCATGGTTCCTCCTTGCGGTCATATGACCTACAAAAATGGTGGTATGCGTCGTGAGTGTTGTACGTGATGTGTTAGACCAGGAGGAAGAACTATAACAAACTACATAAGGACGTAGAATGGACATCTATTAAACATTAAAAAATCGTCACCGGCCGGGTTTGAACCCGCGACCCACAAAACCAGAGGTAAGGAGCATAACCACTAGTCCACCGCGGCCGATAGATTATCTAATCACTAAATACAAATTCACATTTCAAATGCCTCTTCAGTAATAACCAATAAGAGATAAGACGATAGTTTTAAGACAGTAGTATCAATAATTCATCTCGTTTCCCCCAGTACAGCATGACGTCACAGAACTGTCAGTTTATAATGAGCGAGATATAAGTTTAATGTAGAAAGAATGTATTGTATTGTAAGCCTATGTTTTCCCTTTACAGAGATTTAGGCGCTCTCCCCCTACAGGGAAGAATTTGAACCATACTAATTTAGTTGCACTTGTTTTCGTATAGATGTCATTTTGAGTGGTCCGTGGTCAGCGTTCCTCCTCATACTGACATCTAGGAAACCAAGCTAGTACTAGGACGGGAAAATTCGGTACATTTTGCTTAGAGGCCTTTTCATTCAGACTTAAGGATTTTTTACGAGCCTGAAAATCTTCAGACTCGGGACCCACGGCTTAAAGTCCCTCCCGGAGGACTTGCTCCTTGGATATTTCCGTCCTAAAAAATCCATCGACCCCGGCCGGGTTTGAACCCGCGACCCTCGGGACCAGAGGCAAGGAGCATAACCACTGGTCCACCGCGGCCGACTAGAAAGAATGTACGAAAACATATCGAAAAAAAGTATGCATGAATTAATCATTGTTTTTGTGACTTGCTGCAAAATATATTTCTGTGAAAAGTTGTTATCTTCGCTTTCCACGTCATAATGCATATTGCTATGCACCTAGTGAAACTATCGATTCAACTATTTACGTCAAGACAGAAACACAATGCAGACTATCTTGCGAAATATGATTCTAGTGAAACTCGAAGAAAAAATAAACGCTAACTTGTGAACACTTAGCAAGACAATGAGAAAAGTACGCCATTACCTTCCATGCAGCACCACCTGAGCTCAGTCAATATCCACTTACCTGAAACAAAACAAAAAACAACTGTTTTACTTTATAAATATATAACAAGAGAATAAATATGGGTAAAGCAATAATATCAATGTTAAATGATGTCCTATGGAACAGGCATATAACCAGGAGAAAAAAATTACAAATACATAATTCAATAGTGATAAGTAGTCACATATGGAACTGAAGTATGGAAATTCAACAAAAACTTACGTCCATGGAAACAGATTTATTGATGAGAGCAGCAATATGTTTAAATTTGGAAAAAATAAGAAATAAAGTCATACGAGAAAAAATTAATATTAAAATATTCAATAGTATCTTTCTTTGCACATACACCCGAGTATACTGTAGGGCGATGGCATGAGTCGGGTATGGCTTTGTATGGCAGGAAAGGATTCAAGAACTGTTGACTCTCAAATCCGAAATCCCAAGGAGAACTTTCCACAAGCGTCAGTGCCTCCATTCCGGAAATGTATTTTCTCGAGACTTTCATTCTGGAAGACTGTCCTCGCATATATAAGAGGACCAACCAGAGATGGACTTTGATCAGAATAGTGGGCCAGTGAAGTGGCCTTTAGAGCGAATACAAGAAAACATTCTAACTGAAACAGTCAGCAAGTATTAAGAACTGAGTGTTTAATAAATTGTGAAGTAAGAGATTTTATTAGGAGCAAACTATTGCGAAGAATCAATTAATTACCTACTTTTTACCAATGCTTATGACATTTATGATATTCTCTCCTGGCATGGCAGAATTGTAACCCACTTCTTAAGTTAGGTACCTGGAAGCTGGAGTTACGTTCCCTGATGATGTTACGTGTTGAATGATAATGAAGCGATAGGAGAGTCCTTAAACGTAAACTTAGTCTAAATCAAGACCATGAACGACTACAGGAATAGTATTCCTTTAAGAAAAAAAACTGTGGTCTGACAGGGAGTCGAACTCGGGATATCATGAACTGCAATCAGAAGCTCTGAGCACTAGTACATAAAACTAAGTCAATGGATTAATTATAGTGAAATTGTGAATTTTTCTGTAAATATGTGGAGTTCATTTAATAATAATAGCTTCACGTCACCTGTCAGAGTTAAGGCCTTGTCTACCATTCAACCAGGATTAAAAAATACAAAAATATTCTTACATTTAAATTGCAATAAACAGAATTATTACATAGTATATCTACCATGCAATTATTGTTTACAATATATTTTGATTTAATCTAGATTTAACGAATGAAATATAAAATGTAGAAGAGAGAAAAACGAGAAAAAACTTAATGGCATAACAAATAATTTAAAGAAATTCCATCTGAATACGAGTGACAATGTTTTTTAGATGCGTATTTATATCTAGATATGTACAGTATTTTAAACAACTCAATCTAAATTAGGTCCCGTACCTCTGCACCAAGGCATCATGCCTTAAACCGCTCGGCTACGACACCGGACAAGATTATTATGAGTAGCCTTGTTTTCTTGGCGCGTAAACCAAGTTGTGTACTTGATACAAAGTCGATAATTTCACTAACAGTTCCATACAAAAACAAAAACAGAGAGAGAGAGAGAGAGAGAGAGAGAGAGAGAGAGAGAGAGAGAGAGAGAGAGAGAGTGTGTGTGTGTGTGTGTGTGTATGTGCGTGTTCATGGAGAACATAAGTGTTGACAGGTTACAAGAAGGGAATTTTGCTTGAATCTGATCAAATGCTACAGACCTCTTTGTGAGATGTTGTTAGCACCCCCCTCTGACACTCTTTCTTTCTTTATTTCTCTCTCTCTCTCTCTCTCTCTCACTCTCTCTCTCTCACTCTATCCCTTATTTTTGTATTTGTACAAAAAACCAAGGAGACTTTTGAGTATAGAATACATAAAAGTGTTTTATTATTGGGGCTCAAATCTCTCTTTCTATCTCTCCATCTATCTCTTTATTTTTTCATATGTACAAAATACTAAGGGACTTTTAAGTATGGAATACATAAATCCCGACTCGGGACCAACTGCTTAAAGTCGGTCCCGGAGGATTTGCCCCTTGTATTTTTCTATCATAAAAAATCCATCGACATCGGCCAGGTTTGAACGCGCAAACCTCGGGACCAGAGACTAATCCACCGCGGCCCACATTTAATTAATTGTTACATTTAAATTATTAAATGTTCATTCATAACATCTGTAACCACCCTCCACTTCTTGGGATACCTCGGTCACTTCGACCATACTCCCAAGTCTTAGACTTGTCCTCCCTTATCTGCTTCGTGATTCAATTATTCAAGTTCACGGGCAATAAAACCAACATCCCGGGAGAGTCGAAACTTCGTGGGAATTGCTGAGCTACGTAGTACGTGAAGACGCTCAACTCTGACGACACCACAGTCGGTCCACGGGTTCCATGGGCCTGGCAGGGAGGGCTGCTTTGCTTGGGAGCATCGCAGATCCACCGACCATCCCCTGTTCTACCTCCAGGGAAGCATCCTGCAGCCGTTGTGAGACCGGCTAGGAATCAAGCCCTGGAGTGTGAGATTTTAGTGCATCCAGATACTCATCTCCTGGCGACCCCACAGTTGGTCCACGAGCCCGTAGGCTTAGCCTGGAGTCAGCGCAGACGCTCCCGTGCTGCGCAAATCCAACTGGTGTGCTTCCATGGACGTGTCCTACCACCGTTGTGTGCCAGCATGGAACCGACAGGTTCGCATATAGTACGACAGGGCCCTCATCTCCTGCCGACTCCACTTATGGCTCACGAGTCCCTCGGAGTTGGCAGGGAGGACTGACTAGCAGATCCGCCAACCTTCCCCCTGTGTACCTCCCGGGGACGTGTTCTACTGCTGAAGTGGGTCCAGCCTGAGTATTAGTACGTCAGGTCGCTCAACTTATGACGACCTCACAGATTGTCGTCGAGTCAGCTCAACGATCACAGCGGAGTCAGCGTCAATCCCCGTGTCTCGCGCACTCTGACCTGATCAGTAGTTCCCGTAGCATATAGCCTCGTATTGTCCTAGCCATCCCGTTCACAAAACCAGGACTCCTCTTGCCGCTGCTGTGAGACCAGCACACTTAGCAACGTAGGCATCCAGGGTGCTCATCGCCACTGATGCCCCCACAGATGGTCCTCGGATTCATTGAACCAAGGGAAGGGCGCTTCCGATTGCCGATCCCCCACCACGTTGCCTCGTGCTGTGAGACCAGGATGGTGAGCTCATAGTACAACAGGGCGCTTGTCTCCTGTTGACCCCAGTTATGGTCCGTGAGTCCATCGGGCTTGGCAGGGAGGACTGACTAGCACATCCACCGACCTTTTCCCCAATACGCCACCGAGGGAACGCGTTCTGCTGCTGAAGTGGGCGCAGTACGAGCTAAGTAGTACGTCAGGTCGCTCGAGTCCTGACGACCTCACAAATGGCCCGAGGGTCCGGACTCGACCTAGCCGGGAGGACTGGCAAGCAGACCACCAGCCGTTCCCCTATCCGCCCGAGAAGCGGACCCCCCCCCAGGGGTTCATTCATAACAGTAAAATTAGCTTGAAAACATTTATATACTTAGAACATTAATAGTAAACATTGTAATATGTTATATTTTGTTTCTAAGTGTAAACGCTATTATCTGATTTGACGAGCCGCCACTGTGAGAGCATTAATATACTACAATCAAAGGGATTTCCGGCCTGCAATGTGTTCATTTAACATTTAATTATTTATGGAAACAGCAGTAAACGGTTTGGTTGAGGCACACGGACCACAGATGCACAACCGCAAGATTATCTTTACAACTAGTGTATCTGTTGTCAGATGAGATGCGACACGCACTGGTCGCCACTTTGTGAAACAACACGAACAAAAACATCCAACTGCGTGTTTGAGAATAACAACACCTTAACGCAATTTATCGATGTTCTCTTGGAATCACAGGTGAATAGACCTAAAACTTATTAATTAATGGAACTGAAAAAAAGCGAGATAAATTATCAGTTTATTAATTTTTCCCACATCAGTGGAGGATTTAAAATGGAAACGTTGCACCTAAACAATACAGCTGGAATTAAAATATAAAACTGCATTTTAGCAAAACAAAAACTATGGCAATGCGCGAATTTAAATTAATGAGAGTAAAATATAATGTAAATAGAAAGTTAATGAGAAATGAGGGAAATTTTGAAGAAGTGGGCGAATCCAAATACTGAGGACCAATAATTATTAGTTATTACAAATAGAAATGAGGTGCACAAAAAATTAAACATTGCCTAGGTTCTGGAAATGCATGCTATTATGTATTACAGTGACTACTGTTGTCCCAACTTCTCTCAAAACACGTTAAACGACTATATCAATGATTACAAGTATTTGATAATAAAGTTGGTTTGGACCAAAGCTAAAAGACTACATAACAGCGAGCTTATCTTAATAGAAAACAGATATAATAAAAACAGTTAAGTCTAGCAGACTGCAATGGGTAGGACATGTGACACGAGTTGGGAATGAAATAGTGGCATGGAAGCTTCTTGTAGGACAACCAGACAGAAAACGCCCAGTTACCAAGAATGAGGTGGGAGAATAACATTAACCATGATTTGAGGAAAGTTGATTATACAGGGGATGATTGGAAAATCTTAGCTTAGGATAGGGATGTATGGAGAACTTTTGTCCGCGCGGCCATGAATCCACGGGTTCGATAGAGGAAGTGTGTTATTTAGTTAGAGGGAAGTGAGAGAGAGAGAGAGAGAGAGAGAGAGAGAGAGAGAGAGAGAGAGAGAGAGAGAACAGAGATATGAGTTAATTAATTATAGAATATCACGTAGAAGTATGAGGTGGTCATATTCAAACCATTTATAAAATTAAATGTGAAAACATCTGCAACAGAAGTTCATTAATCTTGTCAGAACCTTCTAATGACTGTAATGTACAGGTAACCAACATAACGCCCTAGAATTCATTTACAAGCGAAACAATATCGTGTATTAAAACGCCTTACAGCTGGCAACACTGTTTACTCACAATCACGGAAGAGACATTGGAGTTTGTTAGGGAAATTATGTACTACCACATTAAACACAGAACTGCGTAAACTAAAGCGAATTTCTTACCAACTCTAATTTGTCTGGTTTACAGAATACATATTTACTTTGTTAAATTGCAAAGACTCTAATTCTGATGCCAGCTTTTTTTAAAACTGTTGGATTGCAGTGAAAACAAACCATGTATAACTGTGGTTATTACATATTTGAATATTGCATAATTTGACGCACATTTAAATAATATCTACTGATTCATATTCCATGGCCATCATAGGAAGCAAATAATAAGAAAAGTTGAGTCTCTTAGATTGCGATGGGCAGGACATGTGGCACAGATGGGAAATAAAAGAGGCACATGGCGGCTACTTGTAGAAAACCAGAGTGAAAACCCCCAGTTGGTAGACCAACAATCAGGTGGGAGAATAATATTAACCATGATTTGAGGGAAGTAGAATATACAGGGGATGATTGGAAAACATTAGCTCAGGATAGGGATCTATGGAGAGCTTTATGTCTATGCGGCCATGAACCTACGGCTTTGATAATGCCAGTGAGTTAGTTATTTTTTTAAAAATGTCGTGAAAACAAACAATTACTTGTAATTATTACCTATTGCATAGTGTTGTATAATTTGACACAAATACCAATAATATCTACTGATTCATTTTCCATTTCTTTATTAAAATATTAGATAAATGAAACTAATGCATCTTATAGGACACAATACACGGCGATGAAGTTAACATGCTCCTCCGAGACAAACACAACATTCTTATAAAACATTCATACAAACATGGTAAATAAGATAATGATGCTTATGAAGGCCACATGATATTCGGGGAAACGTTGGAGTCTTAAAAATTTCTGACATTTGTCATCCGGATGAGGAAAAAAATACCGAAATTTGCCCGACCGGGGATCGAACTCTAAACCTGCTACATACGAGGCAGCGATGATACTCCGATATCACAGCGGTGGGCATAATAATAATAATAATAATAATAATAATAATAATAATAATAATAATAATAATAAATAACTTGTTGGCACTACTGAACCCATAAGTTAATGACCGCACGGGCATAAGCTCCCCACACATTACTATCCTCAGCTAACATTTCCCAATTATCCCTTTATAATCCACTTATCTCAAACCATGGTTAATGTTATTCTCTCATCTAATTTTTGGTCTATTCGCCGTTTTCCTTGTGGTTCCCTATAAGAGGCTTCCTTGTCCCTCTTTTAATCCCCATTCGTACCACAAGTCATGCCCATTGCAATCCATGAGACTTAACTGTTATTATATCTGGTTACCCACGAAGATAAGAATAATAATAATAATAATAATAATAATAATAATAATAATAATAATAATAATAACAACAACAATTTTATATACAGATTTTCAATGTTTACACATCTTTCGGTGCCTAAAGTTTTATTTTCCTTCTTCACTTATCCCTACCTCTGCTTGAGTGGAAAAGAAGGCCTTATGACCTTAACTCTGCCTGCTAAAATATAGCATTATTATTATTATTATTATTATTATTATTATTATTATTATTATCCATCCACTCTATGTTCTCCATCCAGTCCTATTGTTCTGTTTCCAGTTCTTATTACTTTCATCCAGAGTTTCGAAGTCTTCCTTTCTTTCTTCATTCAGGTGGACACCATTCCAATGTTTTTCTGGTTACCTTTCATCTCGCACTTGTCGTACATGTTTACACCCAACTAATTGTTTATATCTTATATAGTCTACTATTGAATATTTAATATTAATTTTTTCTCGTATGATTTTTTTTAATATCGAACAATTTGCTGCATTCCTCGGCACGTCCATTTCCATTGACTTTAGTTTTTGTTGAATTTCCAGGTTTCAGATCCATATGTAACAATACTTCTCACTATTGCATTGCATATTTGTAATTTACTTTTCATGGTTATACATGTGTTACATAGAACACTATTTAACATAGCTGTTAATGCTCTACCTTTATTTATTCTGTTCTTAATGTCACTTTCTTGTCTATCCTCTTTATATAATTTCAACTCAAGTAACTAATTAACTAACTTACTGGCACTACCGAACACTAGGTTCATGGCCGCGCAGACATAGAATCTACATACATCCCTATCCTAAGCTAATGTTTCCCAATCTTCTCTGTATAATCTACTTCCCTGTATAATCTACTTCCCTCAAATCATAGTTAATGTTACTCTCCCACCTCATTCTTGGTCTACCACCTGGGCGTTTTCCTTCTGGTTTTCCTACAAGAAGCACGTCTTTCATTCATTATTCGTGCCACACGTCCCGTCCATCGCATTCTACGAGACTTTATTATTATTATTATTATTATTATTATTATTATTATTATTATTATTATTATTTTCAAATGCCCCAGGTTTGTCTTTCGACATTCCTGGTCTCTCTCCTGGCATGGTGTACTTGTAACCCACTTCTGAGGTTGGGGCGCCTGGAAGGCGGGGTTACGTTGTCCCGATGATATGATGGGTGATAATGATGATAATAGTGCGCCAGGAGAGTCCCTAATCCTAAGCTTAACCTAAGATGAATATGAATGATGATGATTGCGATGGCCATATGATTTCGGGGATCGTTTGGGCCTTAAAGTTTTCCTGACATTTGTCTTGCAGGTGAGGAAAAACCCCGATAAAAACCTCACCCAGAAAAACTGTCCCGACCGGGGATCGAACCCGGGCCCGCTGCGTGAAAAGACAGCACGCTACCCTGAGACCACAGAGGTGGACATTATTATTATTGTTATTATTATTGTTATTGTTATCATTATTATTATTGTTATCATTATTATTATTGTTATCATTATTATTATTGTTATCGTTATTATTATTATTGTTATCGTTATTATTATTATTGTTATCGTTATTATTATTATCGTTATTATTATTACTATTATTATAATTATTATTATTATTTACAAGGCGTGTCAATGCATACCCTGAAAACAATTAGACCTGTACAAGAACAGTTCAACACGTGGAATATGGGAATTACCTTGGATTTTCCAGAGGGCAGTACACGAGTTCACGTAACTAATGTGTGTGGGTTCATTGAGTAAGGTACAAGGTAAATATAACAATCCGAATTAACTGCATGTCATCCCCAAATGACATAACTCATTACACTTGTGTTTAAGCTAACATAATAGATACTAAACCTATTTCATGTAATGGAAAATGTATTTCCTGGTTCAATCTGACAATTTGTTTTATCGAATTACGAAAGAATGGAGCTATTGATTGTGTTCTCATGAAAGTGTTTTGAAAAAACGATTCTCAGAGTCTTTACAAAACCTAAGCCTGAAAAATACCTTCTAAGCAAAATTTACAGACCTTCATCAGAATGACAGTACGAGTAATACTTAAGTTGCCCACTAGATGTCTAATTGGGTCGTTATGCTGACCATATGCCATCCATGACATCTTTAGCTTGGTTTAGAAACTCCTAACAAAGGAGAGGCAATGGCTAGACTCAAATGACCGTAAATTAAAAAAAAAAAGTATATATATATATATATATATATACATGTGGGGACGGGATTCGAACCCGAAACTCTGAGTCAGATTCGAATCCCGTCCAGGCATTTATTTTTCTTATCATACCATATTAAGCGTGCATTGATCAATGTTAAACATTTAATTATTATTATATATATATATATATATATATAGCATGAAGAGAAAAATAAACGCAAAAACCGGGATTTGAACCCGAGACCTCTACTTCAAACGTTAGTGACGCACCAACTAGTCCACTCGTGTATCCTAGCACGAACATTTATTTTTCTTCTATCTCTATCTATCTTCGGGTTTTTACAGCAGCTGCCGTCTCCCCGAGCCAAACTTCCAAAGCCTACGATCTTGGGCATCTTTGGTCTCCCTCTTTTCTTATTTCTGATCGGATGCCATTGATATAGTTGCTTTGGCCATCGCTCATCATCCATTCTTAAAACATGTCCTAACCACCTTAATTCCTTCTCCTCAATTCTTTCAATTATGCTTTCTTCTGCTTCCATTATGTTTCCAATTTATTTATTTGTTTTTATTTTTCTTCCATATATAAAATGAATGTTTGTGCTAGGAAGCCTGAGTGGAGTACTTGGTATGTCACTAACGTACAAAGTTAGAGGTATCGGGTTCAAATCCCCCAGTTCAGGCGTTTATTTTTCTTTTCGTGTCATATTTAGCCTTCATTGTTAAATGTCAAAATGTTAATTATATCATAGATTTTTTTTATCAACTGCTTTCTAATTTGTTATACATATCCGAAATCTATTCTTAAGCAATTAAAATGGTAAGGTCACGTAAAAAGAATGACAGAGGACAAATTCCGCAGAAGAATGCTATAATAGGTGCCACTTCAGAGGAGAAGAAGAGGACGGCCAAAAATAACGTGGGTTGTTGGCTTTACGCAGCACGGCGAAAAGGACTTGACGATGGGGATTAGAATGACAGAGATATATAAGGAGAATGACAGTAGATTAATTGGGCGCAAGAGGATGATTAGAAACATTATGATACCAACTAAATTGTGTGTGTGTGTGTGTGTGTGTGTGTGTGTGTGTGTGTGTGTGTGTGTGTGTGTGTGTGTGTGTGTGTGTGTGTGTGTGTGTGGTGCGCGCGCGCGCGAGGCAGGAATGAGATGGCAGAATATCATTAAGAAAGATTTTAGAGAGATGAATTATAAAGGAGATGACTGGAAAACAAAAAGAAAATAAACAAAAATGAATTTTTATAAAGTAATGGCTGTTCCTGTATTCATGTATGGATCAGAATGTTGGACGATCACTAAAAGACAAGAACAGAGATTGGAAGCAATTGAGATGAGATTTCTAAGAAATATAGCAGGATATAATCTGCTGTATAACAAAAGAAATTAAGATTTATAGGAAGGAACTAGGTAAAAACAGGGAATATTTGAGAGAGAAGATTAATGAACGCAAAAAATAGGAACAGTAGAGAATTATATCAGGGAATTAGTATAGAGAAGAAAGGGTTTCAGGCTAGAACAAACATAATTCGGAATGAAAATGGGGATATGATTGCAGATTCCAGGAGTATATTAAGTAGATGGAAAAGTTATTTTAATCAGCTATTAAATGTACATACAGAACAGGACATTGAGGAGGATAATTTACAGACAGCAGAAATGCTAGTCGCAGAACCAAATGCATTAGAGGTTGAAATGGCGATTGAAAAATTGAAGATCTATAAAGCATCACGTTCAGATGAGATCCCAGCAGAACTGATAAAATCAGGGGGAGAAAAATTGATGGACAAGATACGCTGGTTGCTTAGTATGGTTTGGGAAAAAGAAGCTATTTCAGATGAATGGAAAGAATCAATTATCGTACAAATTTATAAGAAAGGAGATAAAACTGATTGCAACAACTATAGGGGCATCTCATTACTTTCAACTTCGTACAAAATTCCAACGAATATATTAGTCAGCAGACTTACTCCCTTATATTGACGACATGTGGATTTAGAGGAAACAGATCTACAACAGATAAGATTTTTAGTAAAAGACAGATTTTAGAAAAGAAATGGGAATATAATGGTACTGTACATCAACTACACGTAGACTTCAAAAAAGCACATGATTCAATTAAGAGGGAGAAGTTATATAGTATCCTGTTGGAGTTTGGAATTCCTAAAAAGTTAGTTAGACTTATACGAATGTGTCTAAATAGCACAAAGAGTAGGGTGCGTGTAGGCAAACAGTTTTCGGACACATCTGAAATCCAGAATGGGTCGGAGCAAGGAGATGCACTATCTCCTCTACTATTTAATTTTGTACTAGAGCATGCCATTAAATCTTTAGAGAATTAAGAAGGCTTACAATTCAATGGTATTAATAAGCTGTTAGTTTATGCTGATTATGTAGTACTATTGGCCGATAGCGAGGAGATACTAAAGGACAACACGCATATACTATTGAGTAACACTAAGAAATTAGGACTGGAAGTAAATATCAATAAAACCAAATATATGGTCACACGTAGAAATACATTATATAATGGAAATGGATAGCTAATGACATATGAGGGAAATTTTGAGGAAGTGGCTGAATTCAAATACCTAGGAACAATAATCACAAATAGGAATGAGATGTACAAAGAAATTAAACATAGGCTCAATTCTGGAAATGCGTGCTATTATGCATTGCAGAGACTCTTGATGTCCCAACTCCTTTCAAAAAACGTTAAACTGAAAATATATAAAACTATTATTCTACCAGTTATATTATATGGATGCGAAACATGGACTCTTATTTTAAGAGTGGAAAGTATTTGAGAATGAAGTACTTAGAAACATTTTTGGACCAGAGAGAGATGAACAAACAGGTGAATGGAGAAGACTAAACAACAATGAACTATATGGTCTTTATAGGAAGTCAGATATAATAAGAACAGTTAAGTTTCATAGACTGCGATGGGCAGGAGATGTTGCACGTATGGGGAATGAAAGACTTGCATGGAAGCTTCTTGTAGGAAAGCCAGAGGGAAAACGCCCAGTTGGTAGACCAAGAATGAAGTGGGAGAATAACATTAACTATGATTTGAGGTAAGTATATTATACATGGAATGATTGGAAAGCATTAGCTCAGGATAGGGATGTATGGAGAGCTTATGTCCGTGCGGCCATGAACCTACGGGTTCGATAGTGCCAGTGAATGAGTAAGTAAGTAAGGAAGGAACTAAATATTTTCAAATTTACAGACCGAATAATTAAATATAGGAACATGTTGATAGAATGCCAGAAGAAATATCTCCAAAATGATTGCTGAATTATAAACCACACGGAAGGAGAAATGTTGGACGCCCACACAGAATGTGGTCTGAACAATTTTAACAATTCTAGCTTTCATGAAAGAGGGACTAGCCAACAGGCTTATCTTTGGAAGATGAAGAAGATCAAGAAGATGAAGATGAAGAAGAAGAAGAAGGAGGAGAAGAAGAATGATTGGAAAATATTAACTCGAGAAAGGAATGTATACAAAAGATATTACGTCCACGCGGCCATGATCCTTCAGGTCCCATAGAGCCAGTGATATTAGTATGTTTTGCATGATAGTGCGTTCTGTCTTTCTTACAGCAATGGCGACCATGATTGAAAATTAAATTTCCTAAATTTCGTGCTTGCCAACCTATAAATAACTAAATAAACATTATGTAATATTACAAAATACCTACCTAGTGAGGGAAGTAAAACAACTGCCCATTATATATACTACGTACAATGTAACCCTCAGGGGTCCTCATCTAGGGGATATGTGGATGGCGACCACAAGGTGCCCAAGCTGAGCAAAACATTTCTTCCACTTACTTGTGTTATGCACTCTTTTAACTTTACTATCTAACCTCTCTTGGTTAACTCTTGTTTTTTTCGACCCCGACGCTATTAGGGCATCCGAGGGCTAGGGAGTCTTTCCTTTCTTCCATTTCTTCTTTCCTTTATTTTCTTTTCTTCTCCAGAAAAGCCTGACGAGAGGCTATAAAATGGCAGCCCCATCACTGGTCTTGCCTTCCTTTGGCCGGCAACCAATCGAAGGGACTATTATTATGCTTTCAAGTCTTATACGAGATTACTAGTTATAATAAAAGTTTAGGAATTATTAAACAAGTTATGAAACCATCCC
This sequence comes from Diploptera punctata, assembly GCA_030220185.1. Lineage (NCBI taxonomy): Eukaryota > Metazoa > Arthropoda > Insecta > Blattodea > Blaberidae > Diploptera > Diploptera punctata. The sequence continues at coordinate 3,926,395 of JASPKZ010002677.1, read as the reverse complement.
TTGTACAAAAAAAAACACCAGATTACGTTTATATAACACTTTGGCTAGACCAGTGTTGACCTATTGTAGTGAAGCATGGACACTAAAAAAACAACATGAAAGCAGAATAACGGCTTGTGAAATGAGATTCATGCGCAGAACGGCGGGTTACGCCAGTTGGGATCGGAAAAGGAACACCGATATCTTAAAAGAATTGAAGACTACGCCAATTTTGGAATATATTAAACAGTACCAACTAAATTGGAAACACCATCTTGAAAGAATGAGTTCAAATCGGATCCCCAAAGCTGTTTATAATTATATACCAAAGAGGACGAAGTTCACTGGGCCGTCCTATGAAACGCTGGAGGGAAAATTTTCTATAGGATCGTAACAGGCCTTGGCCTAATACTTGGAAGGAAGAAGAAGAAGACGTACAATGTACGTAGGCCTACAAAATTATATCGAAAATTTAGTGTTAATATACATTATACGAAACAAATCACTGAATGTAAATGGACTGCGCTTTATTTGAAACAATATAAAAAAATATTCGTACTTGCCGCCATTTTATCCCTGATTAGTGTCACGGCCTGCTGTAGTCTCAAGTAAATTATTTTCGGCATTTACCGTATAAACACTAGCAGGAATGTTAACGTTAGTCAGTTATTTATAATGAACGCAAATATTTCCAACAAAGATGTTATTATTTTACTATTATTTATTATTTTGAAAACACCATCCTTCAAAAAATAATGTACAACACACGTTTGTGAAGTGTTTTACAAAATCTCGGAAATTAAAAACAGAGCGATCATTTCCTCGCTTCTGTAAAAACCACATCCCAACCTCGCATTGTATATACTAGTAAAACTTATTAGCTATTTGGATTAAATGTGTTTAATATTAAGTTATTATTTGGAAAACTCGTAAAATAAAATGTAAGGAGATTTACAAGATGTCTGCTTTAGTAGCACAGCACGGAGTAGAGAGTTGAAAGTGATAGCGATTATAATTACACAGACTGTGAATTTCAAATTATCTCGTGTGCAAAACGACAATTAAGTGATGTGATGCTATAAAAATAACATGTTCATTTGTTTTAAATTGAGGAGATTAATATAACTGCACGACCCGAACAAATGAAAGTGTTAATACTGTAATTTTTACACGATGTAAAACGAAGTGTTTATACGAATGTATAACTATAGATATTTTGTTCACATACGCCATATCGCCTCAAAATATTCAAACCTCTCTCCCGCAAACATATTTTATAGCCTCTTCCCCAATCCCAGAAGTGTCTTTATGACATTGTAGTATTCCCTCGTCGTAACTCAAAATTTCAACCCACGACACTTTGATGCTTAATCATTCCTGACATTTGCTTTACGGGTGAGTAAGAACCCGAACAAAAACATCACCCAGAAAACTTCTCCCGACCGGGGATCGAACCGGGACCACTGCATACGAGGCAGCGACGCTACCACAGCGGAAGCCATAATTATAATTTTGATTTTTATATACAAATGTTCAATGTTTACACAACTTTCTGTGGCTAAACTTTTTCCTTCTCCACTCCACGACCTCCAGTCCTCTTGTTTCCATCCCACTTCTTATTTCATGCATCCACAAGTTTCGACATCTTCCTTTCTTTCCTCATAATAATAATAATAATAATAATAATAATAATAATAATAATAATAATAATAATAATAATAATAATAATAATAATAATAATAATAATAATAATTATTATTATTATTATCTATATCTATCTTCGGGTTTTTACAGCTGCTGCCGTCTTCCCGTGCCAAACCTCCAAAGCCTACGGTCTTGGGCATCTTCGATGCTTAGCCCTCTAGCTTGCATTACTGTCTTCATGTTTTCCTTCCATGTTAACCTTGGTCTCCCTCTTTTCTTCTTTCTGTTCGGATGCCATCCATATAGTTGCTTCGGCCATCGCTCATCTTCCATTCTTAAGACATGTCCTAACCACTTTAATTCCTTCTCCTCAATTCTTTCAATTATGCTTTCTTCTGCTTCCATTATGTTTCTAATTTCCTTATTTGTGACATGTTCTAATCTAGACTTTCTGGCACTTCTCCGTAAATAATCCATTTCTAGAGCTATTAGTCTATTCTTGTAGTACTTGTAGTACTAATAATAATAATAATAATAATAATAACAATAATAATAATAATAAATAACTCATTGGCACTATTGAACCCGTAGGTTTATGGCCAAGCGGACATAAGCTCTCCACACACCCCTATCCTGAGATAATCTTTTCCAATCATCCCCTGTATAATTTACCTCACTCAAATCAAGTTAATGTTATTCTCCCACCTCATCCTTGACATACCTACAGAGCGCTTTCCCTTTGGTTTTCCTACAAGATTTCTTGTGCCACACACATATGCTGCCCATAGCAGTCTATTAGACCTAACTCCTCCTCATTGCGCGCCGTGCTGGCTGAGGTGGTAGTATCCCTGCTTCCTGACTAGCAAGCCCTGGTTCCATTTTATAAATTAATTCAATTGCAAAAAATGATAATCTCGGGGCCAGGAGAGGTGATGGTGTACAATATTTAATCGCTAGATTATGCGCCAGATTCCTGATACAAACCTCCCCATAGTACAAATGTTGAGAAGGTATGTGGTACTGCTGATAGAGATTCGTTCGTCGAATGGGTATGTTAAGCCTGGCGACCCCCTTGGTGCTTTTTGATAGGAGTAGGTAACTTATCGGCACCGGATTTAACTTTCTCACTTCTCTTTATCATCATTCCTCATACAACACACTTTACACTACACAAACACACACTCATCTCACTCTCCTCTCTGTACACAGTACAAATATATGTAAGTGGTCTGCCGAATTGGTGCGTAAATTGAAAATAGACCACATTAATGTCGTCTATCCGCCCAGCGCGGAACCAGAAGCATGTGTGGGTGCCATTAGAACACACAGATGGCCTGTCTGATTTCCCATTACGATCATGAAGCTCACTATTACAGTATTAAGTATTCTTCATTTACCTCTCTGTTCCCCTTCCTTTGATTGCAAAAAGTGTACTTACTTACTCACCGGCACTATCGAACCCGTAGGTTCATGGCCGCGCGGACATAAGCTCTCCATACATCCCTATTCTGAGCCAATGCTTTCCAATCATTCCCTGTATATTCTACTTCCCTCAAATCATAGTTAATGTTGTTCTCCCACCTCATTCTTGGTCTACCAACAGGGCGTTTTCCTTCTGGCTTTCCTACAAGAAGTTTCCATGCACGTCTTTCATTCCCCATACGCGCAACATGTCCTGCCCATCGCAGTCTACGAGACTTAACTGTTCTTATTATATCTGGCTTCCTATAAAGACCATGTAGTTCATTGTTATGTAGTCTTCTCCATTCACCTGTCTGTTCATCTCTCTTTGGTCCAAAAATTTTCCTAAGAACTTTATTTTCAAATACTCGTAATCTCCTTTCCTCCCTTAAAGTAAGAGTCCATGTTTCGCACCCATATAATATAACTTGTAGAATAATAGTTTTATATATAAGATTGCAAAAAGTATAGGGAAAATAAATTTGTCTCGATTATTTAAGAACAATTAGGGCGGCTCTTTAAAACGACATAACGGCCGTGAAAGCACTGGAGATGGAAACAAATTAGTTCCCGAGACTGATCTAATAAGAAGGACGTGAGTTTAGATGAATAATTTAACTCATGCCTCAAATGGGAGTCAATAACCAATCACGCTTCAATTAATTTTGTTTTTACAACCAATGACAGTCGTGTTTCACTCATTCTTTATCGAATTCTCTTTACAATATCCTGCTTTTGTGATCAAGAAAGTTCATCATTTTTAATATCTTGAACAGATCAGAGTATTATTTTTGCAGTGACTCGCTCTCCAACAAATACGATGAATATAGCAAATAATGAACAGATTCCTTCGAAATACACATTTGATAATTGTGTGTTCAATAATTGTGTTTTTAAATAACGATTTTACTGAGTTGTTTGCTAAAAAAATAATTAATGACCTATAATGTTGGTATAATATACAGTTTGATGTGTTTCATTTTTTTCTCCATTAGGGTGCGATCCTATTTGGCAATAAATAAACGATCAAGTGCAGTAAATAAACATATGAAACATAACCTCACATTTCTGATTTGTTTTCTACCATCGCCGTTTACATTAAATATATATATATACATATACATATTTTAAAATCCGGTAACTATATTTAAATAATGATTCCTGAGTAAACAGCTTAATTTTATTCGCTAAGTAGTCCTAATAAATGCCACTCTTGATTTCCAAATCCTCTAGATAAATTGAAAATCACACGTGACAATACTTATGATTTATGACTATTTAACTCATGCCTCAAATGGGAGTCAATGACCAATCGCGTTTCAAGGAATTTTTATTTACAACCAATCAAAGTCGTGTTTCACCTGGAATTTATCAAATAAGTTTATCATATTAAAGAAAGCTCCTCCTTTTTAACATTCTGAATAAGCCAGAGCATAATTTTGCAGTGACACTCTCTAAGAAATACAGCTAAAAGATTGTGTATATATAGTGCACGAATGTAAACAGATAGTGCTTGCGGGATATTAATATAAAACATTTGTAGCAATTGATTATACCACAAAATAAGAAACCACTGTTTGCATTTTCTTAGAGGTATTATTTTATCATGTAATAACGTTCCAGAAAACTATAATAGATATTTTTACATCATAGGACATCATAAATTAATTAAATAATATACAGTTTGATGTGTTTCATTTTTTCTCCAGTAGGCTGCATTCTTACAATATTGCGATCCTTTGGCAAGAAATAATATGATCTGGTTGCAGTGATGAACAAGTAAAACAAACATTTCTCATTTGTTTTCAAACATCGCCGTTCACATTAAATATGTAAAAATTTTAAAATAACTATATTTAAATAATGATTTATGAGTAAACAGCTTAATTTTTTTCGTTAAATAGTCCTAACAAATGCTACTCTTGATCTCCAAATTCTCTAGATAAATTCACTCCTTACTTCGTGGATCGTGAATTTATCGATATATTGAAAATCACCCGTGGCATTACTTATGATAATTCTTTTCCTAAATTAATAACATCTCACAGAGTTAATTGTCAGCCGCGGAGAACTAGTTGTTATGCTCCTTGTCTCTGGTTCCAAGTGTCACGATGGATTTTTTAGGATGAAAAAATCCAATGAGCAAGTCCACCGGGAGAGACTTTAAGTCGTGGGTCCCGAATCTGAATATTTTCAGCCTCATAAAAGATACTTAAGCCTCAACAGAAGGCCTCTAAGCAAAATTTACCGATCTCAAACATCCTAATATAACTTTAGTTGCCTGCTAGATGTCTCATTGAATCGGTGTGTTGACCGCATGCCACTCATGATATCTATGGGCTAACTAAATGAACTTGGTCTATTAACTCCTAACAAAGGATAGGCTATGGCTTAACACTGGGCTACGCCATTATAGATTATAGATTTTTTTTATTTTCTGTAATCCCTAAATGGAACACAGGGCAACAGTAAAGTTCCTCCAACGTACTCTGATTCTAGTCAGCCATTTCACTTGTTTTTCAGGTTTTTTCTCTTTCCTTTGCTTCCTCCTCTACTGATCGCTTCCAAGTTTTCCTAGGTCGTCCCATTTTTCTTACTCCTTGCGGATTCCAATCTAGTGCAGTCTTCTCGATAGCTCGTTTTGTTTTCTCAATGTGTGGCCTATCCAATTCCACTTTATTTATTTTATTTGGTGACATATTGGAGATTGGTTGTTTTTCTCCACAGTTTTTCATTTTGATATTATTTCCGGCCATCTTATATTTAAAATACGCCTCAGACATCTGTTTATAAAAGTCTGCAACTTTTTATTTGTTACTTCCATAACTTCCCATGTTTCGCGACGATAGAGGACTGATTTTACGTTGGTGTTGAACAGTCTAAGTTTTGTCTTCAAAGAGATGTACACTTAGCGACAAAAAGAATGGGCCGACACTTGATCTCTAACATTTCAAGTTCTAACGCGCGATTCACACGAATAAACTAATTGCACAGTTGAGCTACAATACGTTTCCCTTCTTCCTTTGAAGAGTATTCTTTCTAAACGCGATGAAGCATAGGGAGCTTAGCCCAGTGCTTAGTGGCTTGATTCGTATGCAAAAGGTCACAGGTTCGATTCCCGGTGAGGTGTTTTTTTAATTCTTAAAATGCTTTCTATTTTATTCTGTACTATCTCCATTCTTAAAGAAAAAAGTACTAACTATTTGGAAGTAACACTATTTTTATTATTATTTATTTATTCATTTATTTATTTATAAACATCTTCCTATGCCCAAAGCTTTTTAAATTTTTATCTTCTTTCTCCATTCTTCTCTGTCTTCTCATTCCAATTCTTCCAGACCTAGTCTCATCATACCTCTTCTTACACCATCCATCCATTTAAATCTAGGTCGACCTCTCTTTCCTTTTCCAGGTGGAATCCATTCCAAAGCTTGTCTTGGTAATCTTTTCTCTAGCATCCTACGTGTATGACCGCACCATTCTAGTTGTCTGTATCTCACAATATCTAATATTGCATTGTAGACTTTCATTTGTTATGTGATGACTATATTTGGTTTTTTTTTTTTTCTCCAATTTAAAATGTCTAGTTGAGCGTCTGAAACAATCCATTTCAGTAGACATAAGCTTCAAACCTAAATGTTTATTCAACTGCCACGTATCTGCACCGTATGTTAGCGTGCTTCTAATTAAAGATTTATAAATTTGTAATTTGGTATCTATCCTTATGATCTTATCCCACAAAACTCTGATTAACATTGTCATTACCGATTTGCCTTTTCGAATTCTATATTTTATGCAATTTTCTTGGGTACATTTTGAGATAATTTGGATCCCCACGTAATTACATTCTTACATTATTTGGTACTCCCATTATTATTATTATTATTATTATTATTATTATTATTATTATTATTATTATTATTATTATTATTAGTTATTAATGTCCGTCATCTATGGGCTATTATTATGCTGGACTTGACATATATAAAGTAAATATCTTAATTGAAGGGTGAAACTTGTTCCTCACTAATACGTAATAAATAAATAAACTCATAAATATATGAAGCTATATTATATTTTATTACATAAATTTAGAGTATTATTATTAAAACGTGGTACTGCTCACACAATTAAATTTATACCGGTAGATAAATAATGTTACAAAATTTAAAAAGGCAGGAATATTACTTAATATAGTGTAAGGTGAACATAGATTATGTGGCAGGAATTAAATGTTATAGGATGTATTTTGCGAAAATACAAATGAATAAGAAAAATTGATGGAGGATTCGAACCCTGGATTTTACATACATTTCATCTTGTTGTAAGTAGTTTAACGGTCCACGCTACTCAAACATCGGATACTAGTTACCTTGTTTACTTTTACACTACGAACGAGAGTTCAACAATATTGCATTTGTGGAACACTCGTAAATATCTAGAAACATGTCTCCTTCGCTGTTCTTTACTTATTTAAGACGATTAAAACCAAATGCAGCGTATTTAAAACATTTAACAACCTCGTGAACCGCAGCTATGGCTTTTCGAGCTCTGCTTTTTGAAGCGGCTCATTATTTTTGTCACTAAGTGTGCATAGTTTTCCATATGGGGTATAACCGCGCAAATGCTCCATTTGCTAGACGAATTTGCCTCTACAGATTATTATTAAGATTAAGAATTAGCCCACAATAATCATCCCATTTCGGGCAAGGGCCTCCTGCGACTGCAGGGTGGTTTACGATACATCCCCGGGTTAGCCAACCCCCTGTGACTACCACTTCCACTTTTTTTATGGATTGTTTCCACGTTTGTCTGTCTTGCGCTATTCGAATCCACATTTTTCCTAGATGATACTTAAATACTTCATTCCCCCCCCTTTTTTTTGTCTTCCCACTTTCCTTTTCCCCACATAGCGACTGCATAAGTCCAATTTTTGGTCCATTTCAACCCCATTATAGATTATTGAAGATAGTGCTAATTCCTAAAAATATAATTGTATCCTGTTATTGTTACCATGCGTGGAATACATATACTCACGTAGGCCTACTAAGTACATCTGAGATGTATGGCAGTGGATATGAACCTTGACAAGTTCATGCGGTATTAAAACAAGTGCATGTAGGAGAGCGGAATGTAAAACTTAGATGGTGGTAATAAACAGGCATGTTTATGGCTTGGCATGATTCAGCATTATTGCCCAGGTGAACTCACGATCAAGAGGACAGCATGAGTGCCTCAACAAATTTTCTCTGGTTTAATACCGAGTTCTAGCTCCCCCCCTCTAGATTCCCTGGAGACACCAACAGAGGTTTCTGCACACCAAGGTAGCTAGGGTGAGCTCTAGCAATACGTTAAGTATATAGGCTACCCCCCCTCACATGTGCATATATGTTATGTTATAAGAGCTATGTTTCTTCTTAAGAAATTATTAACACACTGCAACACTGAATCCTTGCTAGAACCGAATATGTCAGTTTTTCTCCCATTAAACAAAACATGTTTTGGCTAAACTTTACAACATGTGACATGACTTTTCAAATTACTTCATAAACTCCTGTCAAATTTTATTTTTAGGGTTTCATTTTTCAAATTATTTCCCACCATTTACAATGATTTTTACATGTTATCTAGCGATTAATTGAATATATTTTTTCACGATACTAAACTATATGAAGACGTGGCAGCCATATTGATTTTAACGAATATTCTGTATTCCAGTGCAGTCAACAGAGAGTTTGTACTAATTAACTTACATTAAATAAAATCAGCGTGCATTCTTTCACAGGTTAGAGTACTTATATTGCGTTAGATTAACTTTTAGGTTAGTCTTTCACAGGTTAGAGTACTTAAATTGCGTTAGATTAGCTTTCAGGTCAGTCTTTCACAGGTTAGAGTACTTAAATTGCGTTAGATTAGCTTTTAGGTCGGTCTTTCACAGGTTAGAATTTGAAACGATGATTATTCTCAACTAATCATAAGGATATTGGAACCTTATACTTCATCTTCGGAGCCAACTGGAACCCTAATAAATTTTATAATAATAGTATCTATATTATAGGAACATTTTAGGTTCGTTGTCAACGCGAGTTCAGATACCGTGTATATGTTGGCGACATCCCGTGATTCATATGTAAACCGCTTCGCGTCTATTGGAGCATGCGCATGGTGCATGGTTGGAACGTAGAAAAATGTTTCTTGCAACATGTTGTAAAGTATTTCCAATTGTTTTAAACACGAATTAAAAATACTTTATCAACCATTACAACAATCAGTAATGCTGTAGTTCGTAGTTACTAGGCAATAAAACCAATACTCTATATTCTAACAGAACACAAAACACGCTATCAAAATAAAAAATACAGGTTCAACAAAACATAAAATACATTTTAATGATGAGTTCGTATAACTACATGAACAAACTTTCCTCGACTTTTCCATTATTAATTAATTTATATACACATACAGGTGTAACAGGAACTCACCGACAAAATGATAGGGATGATAGGCCATGCAGAGAGGATCATTTTTGTGAAGGAACATATAGTCGCAAACACGCCGTTTATGAATTATGCGCAGATGAAGGTGTTGACCCGTAAGGGTCGGAATTGAATACAAACAATTGTACACGTATCATTTTTATTGATAAATACATGTTTTTACAATAAGTGTTCAAACAGCCGACCCTGAGCCTCATTGCATGTTTGATATCGACGCAGCAACGATCGGCCAGCATCGCAGATCATGGCAGAATTATTTTTGACGTAGTCAAAAAAACACTTAAATTGTTTGAACACTTATTGTAAAAACATGTATTTTTCAATAAAATTATATATGTACAATAATTGATTGTATTCAATTCCGATCCTATGCGTGAACACTTTCATCTGCGCATAACTTATAAACGATGTGTTTGCGACTATATGTTCCTTCACAAAAATGATCCTCTCTGCATAGCTTATCTCTATAATTTTGTCAGTGAGGTCCTGTTACACCCTGTATATGTATATTGCAGATTTTCGCGGATATAAGTATGAATAAGAAAGTTTTGTTGGGTTTTCCGCGTCTTGGATTAAGTTCGGCCTCTGGCCACTGATTCCGACGTGTCGGCATGATCCCACATGCCATTATCAAAGAATGATAAGTTCGAGTCACAGGTTTAGGTCTTATATAATTAAACACAGATATTTCGCTGTGGTCCGTTTCCGAAGACGTACGCACATCCACGGTTTAGTTCTTATGTAATTAAATACCATCATATTCAGTGATGTCCGTTTCCGAAGCCGTACGCCCGTCCAAGGTTTAGTTCTTATGTAGTTAAACACCTTCGGTTTTCAGTGTGGTCCATTTCGGAAGCCGTACACCCATCCAAGAGTCGACCACGCTCCATGTTGCCCATCCGTTGTTTTCTTCATATCTTCTTCGCTGTTCTGGGGATGACATGGTGGGCAGCGAGAGGAGTTTTCCAGATTGCCCATTGATTGTAATCTTTGGGCATCATCTCGCGTGTTCATAGAATATGGCCTTTTCTCAATCTCTATTGCTTTTCTGTAGAGTCTTGATTTTTCATTATCTATTTTAACCAAAGTTCTAGATCCTGTGAGGTCGATCTTGTGACCCCTCTGTTTTATATGTTGCACCAGAGTTGATATATATATATATATATATATATATATATACACACACACACACACAATTGAGTATGAGTCTTCACGAACACAAAAAAACTACTTGATCGATTTGAATGGGGTTTTCATCATTATTTAGATAATTTTTCTGGGATAATCAACATACTGTGCCATATTATCCAACGTACTGTAGGGCCGAAGCCAGAAAAAAAACTGAAATGGCTTACGCTTTCAAAACCATAGCAAATACACGGAACTAACATAGAACTGAATATCTAAAAAAATCTACAAAAAATCCGCGACAGCACATGTCTATCTTTTACGGATTACTCCCAATAACAATTTTATTTTTCAGCTCATTTATGCCAAATAGATCAGAATAAGTAGATTCCTGGGCAACGCCAGGTCATCTTCACGGGGTATCTAAAAATAATTATGAAATAAATTTATAACGTTTTATCATTATACTTATTCAATTAAACATTAAAACGCATTTAATTTATTTAGGCGTAGCAGCGCACGCCGGGTATTAACTAGTATAGGCTATTATAACTGTCACAAGATTGATGATCGGGGCAAGAGGTACTATACCAGGAATCTTAGCTACATTTTGGAATTTCTTAGATTTGGACAGAGTGTATCTTTCTAAAATTGTCATCGCTGTCATTAGAGGTTCAATTTCAATTTTATAAAACCATCTTTACAAAATTTGTGCATTATAGTATGTATACTTCAATTAAAATTTGAACATTTTTAATGTATTTACAAAACGTATTTCTTCAATTTCGAAAATTAATTGTCTGTATCACCTTGTCCTCGAGGCAATCCTCTAATGAAGAAAGTTGTGTATAATAAAAAAAATGAAATCAATGTATATTACAGGATACATTGTCAATTTAAGGTCAATTTAATTGTATTACAAACAGATACATAGCGAAGAACCCTTCACATTTCGGACACTGTACATATGGAAAAACACTCGTAATTAAATGACAATAATATGTCATGTTTGGAAGAAGTGTTAAAATTAACTGCCCCTGCTTCGAATTTCAAAACCATCCAATCAAAGAGATTTTGACATGGACTCAAATGATGTAACATTATCGCCGTATACTGACCAATATTCTTGATTGACAACCGGGATTCCCTGAGGTGGACCGCAACATGATCCATATGTAGATTAACATGATCATGCACGTCCCTTCCCAATCTAGCAAACATTGTAAACGACCAATCAAACTGCTTATTATTCTCGAGGCGTAATATCTCATGTCGGGCCTATCATGTAGCCAACTGCATACCTATAGGGCAAATATATTTTCATACTAGAGTAAGAATAATTTAACAATATTTTGAACATCAATTTGAGCGCAACATGCCTAATTCTAACATGAAAGTATAATTACAAGAGGCACAGATGAAATGTTTACGTCCACTCCTAGGTTTGACAAAAAAACACAGATGTAGGCCTACGCGATAAATTAAAAGTTCAAAATACAGTTGAAGAAATTCATAATTATTATAAGTAATGTCACGAGTGATTTCCAAATCATCGATAAATTCACGAGTCACGAGGTGACGGGTGAATTCAACTAAAGAATTTAGAAATCAAGAGTGGCAATTGTTCAGACTATTTAACGAATAAAATTAAACTGTTTACTCACAAATCATTATTTAAATATAGTTATTTTAAAATATTTATATATTTAATGTAAACGGCGATGTTTGAAAACGAGACAGAAATGTGTGGTTATGTTTCATTTGATTATCTACTGCAAATTGATGATACTATTTATTGCCAAATAGAATCGCAATATTGTAAGAATGCACCCTAGTGGAGAAAAAATAAAACACACCAATCTGTATATAATAACCAACATAATAGTGTATTAATTATTTTTTAGGAAACAACTCAGTAAAATCAGTATTTAAAAACACGATTATTGAACATAATTATCAAATGTGTGGGTCGAAAGAATCCGGTTCATTTTTTGCTATATATATTCAATGTATTTTTGGAGAGTCAGTCAATGCAAAATAATGCTCTGACCTGCTCAGAATATTAAAAAGGAGGAGCTTTCATTATTTTGGTAATCAAAATTATATAATTATTGAGGTGAAACACGACTGTAATTGGTTGTAAAACAAAATTAATTGAAACGTGATTGGTCATTGACTCCCATTTGGGGCATGAGTTACATAGTCAAAGCAACTGGTTACAAAATGTCCAAAGAATAGACCCATCTCACTTTCCTAAATTAGCATTGGAATATCAACCTAAAAGACTTCGGGATAAAGGAAGACAAAAATTAAGATGGATTGAGAACCACATTTTGAGATCTCATAGGGATAGGTGAAACGACCTGAACCTAAATTAGTTCATGATGAGAGTGTTCATTAAGGGGACCACGTGGTTTATAATTAGACAGTAAAAATAAGACGGGAACTCACATTCACAAGAGTTCGATGTGAAAAGTAAAGTAAACGAATTGGGATGATAATAGCTGAATTTCTTTCAGCGGAGCAGTAGACCATTTCAAACATTCACAGACGCTTACGAAATGTCTATGAGGATCAAACAGTGGATAGGAGTACCATCAGTCGTTGGGTTGGCAGAATGTCAGTGGTAGAATGTGGTAAAGCTAGATAGACCGTCTAATCTCCCTGTTCTACAATAGCAGCTCTCTATTTCGAACGTGTTTCATGAGCTACTACCATTTTAAAACTAAAGCACATCACAGCCATCTGTCAAAAAAAAGTAAATTTCATGACAATATAAAGGAAAGATTGGAGGTACGTTCTGTAAAGTTTCTTTTATTTCCAATGAAAATCAATCGAGAATTATATGCATTACTTTTCTAACGTCCCACAGATAACATTGACTTAAGCTAATGTTAATGCATAAATCAATATGTTCACTAAGAGTTTCACAGTATTTAGAAATTGTGATTAAACAAATAATGGGAATTCAGAATAAACAACTATTACTTTATAATTTAAGTTTTAGTTGTTCAATCTCCAGAGACAACAGCAAAATATTGTAGCAAAATCTCAAGAAATACTGCATATTACAGTGGTATAAATTTCTCAATATTTTCACAAAGTTAATACACTCAGCTGTATGCAAAGAGGGTGCTAAGAGAACCACAATACTGAGAGGGAAGAGATAACATCCATATACCTACATTATAATCCCACCTCCGCCACCAGAAAATATTGTCAGTAAGGTAGTTGGAATATATCGTATTTTAAAAGAAATAAGAGCACACACTTTAAAATATAAGATCATTTCAAAAGAATTCTCTGCCATGTAAAGTGGAAAAACATTTTATAACATTTTTTTTTCAGATTCTTCTGATTCCTAAAAGAACTTGGACAATTTTTAAGATTACCAGTTTAGAACATCACAATGAGTATGGTACGTGTAGGCAAAGTCTTCAGATACAATGGGTAAAAGCAAGGAGATGCACTATCTCCTCTACTATTCAATTTTACGCTGGAAAATGCCATTAAATCTTTAGAGGATGAAGAAAGTCTACAACTCCGTGGTGTTAATAAGTTATTAGTCTACGCTGATGAAACAATATAAGATACTAAGGGCCAACATGCACATTCTATTGAGTAACGCTAAGAAATTGGGACTGGAAGTAAACATCAATAAAACTAAGTAAACGGTCACTCATATAAATAAATTATATAATGCAAATGGACAGTCAATGACAAATGAGGGAAACTTTGAAGAAGTGGCTGAATTCAAATACCTAAAGCAATAATTAAAAACGAGAAACAGGTTTCCAAATAAATAAAACAGACTGAATTCTGGAAATGCATGTTACTGTGATTTGTAGGAACTCTTGTCGTCCCAACTACTCTCAATAAACACTAAACTGAAACTATATAAAACTCTTATTATCCTAGATATAATCTACTACATGGAAGCGAAATTACTGTTCTGCCAATTTAAGGGTTAAGCACTCAGCTACTATTATTAAATAATGATAATAATAATAATAATATATTATGTAATTGCTAAAAGCATCATTACTTATGGAGCAGACCTTTGGCCATTAACAACAAAAACAAGTAAGTATATTTCGACAACGGAAATGGATTTTATACGGAGGGCAGCAAGAACTTCAAGAAGAGAAAAAATTAGAAACTCTGTTATAAGGGAGAACATGGAGACTGAAGACACCATTTTAGATTATATTAAAACTCGGCAATTAAGATGGTACGGACATATCCAGCGAATGAAAGAGGATCGGCTACCAAAATGTGTTTTGGAATGGAAACCTGAGGGAAGACGAGGCAGAGGAAGACCTAAAACCTCTGGAGTCAGGGAATATATTGATATATGAAGGAGAAACAACTACAACCAAGAGATTGGATGGACCGACAAAACTGAGTATTATAAATCGGACGACGTCAAAGACATTAATCAACCGATGATCTATCTATAATAATAATAATAATAATAATAATAATAATAATAATAATAATAATAATAATAATAATAATAATAATAATAATAATAATAAATATAGGCAGAAACGTTCATTATATATGCTTGACAAGTGGATCTTTCCGAGAACCGTGCTACAGTATTTATGCCTGAGGGATGTTTCGCATTGTACTGGGGTGAAGGACCTTTTCATGTCATCTGCACTGCATCAGCATTCCTGTAATTGAGTAGGGTCCTGTTCGCCAGGATGTTTACACTGCGCCAGAAACCGCACGCGTCAGGATCGCAAGCATCGCCATTCTTCTATTCAATCCCTTCCAACATTTGTCAGGAGCGATTCCAGCTCATATCTGCGCAAACTCTGTAAACAACTCGCTATTTTATTTAAATGCCTATTAAACAGTCCCTCGGTTAATTTCCCTCTTCCCCCTGGGAAAAAAACAGACAGCGTCCTGCATACCGTGAGCTCAGGAATTGGATTCAGCGAAGAAAGTTATCTTTAAAATTAAGATAGGACATAAGATGACTGATTGAGGATTTTGGGGCTCGTAAAACAACATTAAGCCTGAATAAAGAGACCTCTAAGCCAAATTTAACGATCTTTTTCATTCCTAGTAATAGCTTAGTTACAAAATTTAAATAGGATGTAACATAATAAAGTTCTCCTTAATAAACAAGTTGAGTCTGTGGCATCTTGTTCAGGTAAGCTGAAGATGAAACACGTGTTTGTTTCGAAACATGACCTGAAACAACTCCACTTTTATGAGGTAAAATGCAACAGTTCGCCGTATGTATTAATACCTTAGTTACCTAGTTGTCTCATTATGTTGACCGCATAACAATCAAAACATTTTTGAGAAATTAGCATAACTAAATTAATTAATCAACAAAAAACAGAGTATTTAACAAATGACCCAGATGAATTATATATTGATGGGGTAAAGATAAAGAAGAGCGATAGTTTCTGTTATTTGGGATCAATAATAGAGAAAGATGGAACATCAAATAAAGAAATAGCAGAAAGGATTAGTAATGGAAGAAAAAAAAACATAGGAATGTTAAACTCTACACTATGGAGTAAAAAAAAAACATCATTAACAGAACAAAACAACTAATTTATAAGTCCATACTAGAAAGTATAATGTTATATGGATCGGAAGTTTGGACAATGACGCAACAACATGTCAACAGAATAACTGCAGTTGAAGTGGATTTTTTGGATAAGAGCTGCCAGAAATCCACGACTGGAAAGAATTAGAAATACAGAAATTAGAAAACGGGCAGAAAGAAGCATAATGGATGAGATTTTAACACAATAGGCTAAAATGGTATGGGCACGTAAGAAGAAAGCAGGATGGAAGACTACCAAGGCTGCCTACGCATGGAAATTTGAAAGAAGGGGCACAAAATGGAGACCTAGAACAACCTGGAAGAATAACATTCAGAATTGAATAAGAAATTTTGGTGTAACGGATGAAGGAAGACACAGAGGACAGAGAACGATGCACAACTTTAATTAAGGGAAATTCGTGAATGATTGTTACGTTCTGATAGCTAGTCTTATAAGTCCGTAGTCATTTATGTATTTTTTAAAACCCATGTTAATTATTAAGATTGGTTGCAGAAACCCATCAATGTTGAGGAAAATTCTCAAAATGAATGGATGAAATTAATTTGGTCTAGTAACTCCAATAATGGAGAGGGTAAGGTCCAATATTAGACAGTTATACCATTGTAGAAAGATGGATAAGATGACTAACAACATGTGCTACTCTGCATTTTAAAAAAGTTTCGACTTGTTTTTATTACTTTAGGCCTACTGATTATCCATTCTTTAAGTTTTCTTTCTTATATTGTCGCCAGTTGGTTGGTGCGTAGTATTCCTTCTTCTTCTTCTTCTTAAACTTAATATGTTGGATTTTCATCCTAGTATTCTGATGTCATTAATTTTAATAAACATAACGGATGTTTAAAGAAAATTGCCAAATTAGTTTTATTTGCTTCTCAAAATTGCACTTATTCAACAGAAATAATTTGCTGCTAACAATGTCTATTTTATTTCATAATTGACTACGCACAGTCCTTTATACTCGCTGGCGGTTTCACTTAGATCACTTTCTTACATTCACTCCTGATATCGCTTCATTGATCCGTTATTCGGACACAACTGACTGAGAAAGTCCCTGCAGCTAGCCAAATTAATTTGACTATTTAACTCATGTCCCAAATGAGAGTTAATAGCCAATCAAATTGCAATTAATTTTGTGTTACAACCAATCACAGTCGTGTTTCACCTCGATATTTATCAATTAAGTTTATCATATTAATGAAAGTTTTTACTTTTTAATATTCTGAACAGGTCATACCATTATTTTGCAGTGACTGACTCTCAAAGAAATAGTTGAATATAGCAATGTATTAATTAAGATGTGAGAATCATGGAATGGATGTAGCTCCCAGATTGTACATATAGTGCACGAATGTAACCAGATACTGCTTGCGAGATATAATAGAAAAAATGTTGCAATTGATTATACCACAATAAAAAGAAACCACTGTTTGCACTTTCTTAAACGTATTATTTTCCAGGAATTTACTTTTCAGAAAAATATAATTGACATATTTACATGATAGGATATCAGAAATTAATTAGTAACCTATAATGTTGGTTATAAACAGTTTCATGCATTTCATTTTTCTCTAATAGGCTGCATTCTTATAATATTGCGATGCAATTTGGCAACAAATAATATGATCAGGCTGCAGTGATGAACAAATGAAAGATAACAAACGTTTCTCAATTTTTCTCAAACATCGCCGTTTACATTAAATGTATAAATATTTTAAAATAACTATATTTAAATAATGGTTTGTGAGTAAACAGCTTAATTTTATTCGTTAAATAGTCCTATCAAATGCCACTCTTGATTTCCAAATTCTCTAGATAAATTGCAAATCACTCGTGGCATTACTTATGACCAGCGGTAGCAATTAATTAATTTCCAAAATGCGATAATCCTGAGACCTATTAAAAACATTTTCTTCGGTTTGTAGAAATGTTATTTAAGATCGGTTAATTTAATGCATACTAACCATGTACGGGAGCTCCATTTGTTAGGTTCATGAGGACCATACTGTTAATTTGTAGCTTATAGTTGTTAATAATTGTGATTATAAGGCCATGTGTTCGTAAGGTCTCCATACATTCTTATTCTGAGCTAATGATTTCCAATTATCCCCTGTATAATCAACTTCCCTCAAATCATGATTAATATTATTCTCCCACCTCATTCTTGGTCTATCAACTGGGTTTTCTTTTCCTTCTGGTTTTCCAACAACAAGCTTCAATGTCCCTCTTTCATTCTCCATTCGTGTTACATGCCCTGTCCATCGCAATCTACGAAACTTTACTGTTATTATATCTGGTTTCTCATAAACATCATGTAGCTCACTGTTGTTTAGTCTTCTCCATTCGCCTGCCTGTTCATCTCTCCTTGGACTAAAAATTTTGCTAAGAAGTTTATTCTCAAATACTTGTAATATTCCCTCTTCTCTTAAAGTAAAAGTCTATGCTTTGCATCCATATAATGGACTCTTATTAACGGAGGAGAAAAAATTATATATACATCCATAGTAATTCTGCCCGAGGGCAGGTTTTTCACTGCAATCATAGCATTTTCATGCTATGCTTTGCAGCTTTGCCTGGGAATTATAGGTGTGGTAGCTTACCATTGCTTTCTACACCGGTGAAGGATGATAACGACAATGATGATGTTGGCCGGATGATTTTCGGGGACCGTTGGGCCCTAAACTTCCTGACATTTATCTTGCAGGTGAGGAAAAAACCGAAAAAAACCTCACCCAGGAGCCTGTCCCGAACGGGAATCGAACCCGGACCCGCTGCGAGACAAGGCAGCACGCTACCTCGAGACCACAGCTGTGGGCATATATGTGTGTTCTTAGATATATATATATATATATATATATATATATATATATACAGAGTGTTGCAAAAAACACCGACAATGGAGTGAGGTGGAATATTGAAATATGTTGATCATTTTGACAAGATATCAATGTCCGGAAATTATGCGTTTTCACAGTATGAGTAGGTAACTTCTCAAGAGTTCCGTTAGTTGGATTTGAAGACTCTGTACTTGACAATAATCTCACAGTCACATCAAGTTTTCAAAATATCCACTTCCCATCTCATTACAGAGCGTACATTTGCGCACACGTTCAAATACGCCTGGCTTGAATTATTTTTGTAGCAGCGTGGATTCGGTTTATAAGATCCATAAATGATTCTAGTGGAGTCAGATAAACAGATTGTTTTATGTCGTCCCACAAAAAGTTAAGATCAGGTGATCTCGGAGGCCATGGGACTGGTCCCATCGACCTGGATACGTGGTATCCAATGGCTCCTCACATTGTTATCGATGTGAGCTGGAGCTCCGTCGTGTTGCAGCCACATTCCTTTGCGAAGCCACGCATCATAGGTTACGTACATGTGAGGTGTTGTCAAGTAGTGTGTCTTCAAATCCTTCGAACTAACTCTGATCTTGAGACATAATTAACTACTCATAGTGTGAAAAAGCAACATTTCCGGACAATCGTACCTTATTAAAAATGAACATATCTCAATATACTACCTCATCTCTGTTGTCGGTGTTTATTTTGCAACACCCTGTATAGGGCTTATATATATAGTCTGGTAGATAGGACTGATGAAGATCTAAAACAAGTTTTCAAAAATAGTTTTATGAAAACAATCTCAATTATTTCATTCCTTCGGAATCCGCTAAAAATATATGATCTAATATTTGAAGTCTGATGATGTTTTAATGTATGTGAGTGTACTATTATTCTTCTCAGTGAATGTTCTAACATTTCGCTTTCTGATACGTTCAAATCTATCATCTCTGACAGCCTCGCTTTTAAACAAACTTCAAGTCAAGCAATCAAAATCCCTTTCCTAAATATTTCAGATTTCCAAACTATATTTCAAACAATGAAAATTCATACTAAATTGTCTACAGTGTGTGTGGATCGGTTGTTTGAGTGATGATAGACTCGATAAAGATGAATAAATTGTGTATTCACAGTTTTATTTCTAGAAGCTTTACTCTATAAACAATTCCGTGAAATACCACGTCATACACTTCTCTCAAACACTTTGCAGAAGCTGTACAACCGCTGCATGGTTCTCTCTACACCTGTGTCCCCACATGAAACAATGCCACTTCCTTGAGGGAGTTGTTTGAAAAAACTAAATTAGTTCTCTACAGATGTCAGTAGTAACAAGTGGTTAGCTTATCGCACAAAGGGACACCTAATAGGCAACTAAGGTAGCACTTGGGTTAAATTTTACACAAAGACTCTACCCTTATATCAATTCTGCCTCACTCAAAAACAATTTTAAAAAAACCTTGCCGGATATTTCCTTCAAAAATATAATACACTAACTAATACACGGCGTGCGTCACCACGCCTAAATACATTTAATGATAAAGTTTAATTAGATTGTGTTGTACAGATGAGACGAACCAAACATGGTTGTTGCTAGTCACTTTTTAATTTTACATATCAGGTAAACCTCCACTTCTAATTGTCGGATTTCGCTCATTTTATGATAATACCTAACTAGGTTTATTTTAATGGGATATACTGAGTTTCGTTGAGAAACATGGAAAAGTGACCGCTAGAGCGATTTTAAAATGTTCACTTCGGGTGAAATCCTGCACGTAATGATTTTATAGGGTCCAATTGTGAATGTAAACCATCTAGGGACTCACTAAAATAATGCATTTCTATGTGTGAACATATATTTATTATTTTAAACATTTATATCATATGTAGGCCTATAATATTTTCTTGTGTCCTGCTGAACTTTGTCTATAACAGCAATCTTAAATTTTAAGGAAGTCGGTAAACAAATTAATTAACAGTGTATCTAACTAAAACAAAAACTTTAAATCTACAAATTTAAATAAATATTGTTGTATTGTTGCTTAGATCAGTTGGAACACAATTCATAATTTGTTAACATGTCTGAAGAAGGTACAGTGTATCGAAACAGCTGTCACTGAATTATATAATAAATATGAAAATCAAATAAAACTACGTTTTATTTTTATTTAATTAATAGGAGAAAAACATACGGGAAATTGAACCCAACATACCTAGCTTTACACGCTAGTGATCTATCTTTGAGCTACTTAGGCGCACCTACCGGAGCAAGCACAAATTATCTTATCTTTATTCTCGCAGTAGAAGCATTCCCATTAAATCTTGTGAAGACAAGTATCATTACATACGGGGAATAGGGGATTAAAGAGACGAGAATTAATTTCTTTGGGAGATGTATCTAGATAGCTCTAGGGCGTAAGTCTGGAGAATCTTAAGTCAAATCCCGGCTCAAGTGCACTTTTTTTTCTCTAGTTACGTTATCCATTGCCTAAAGACGCTTGTTTGGAAACATTATTACATAAAATCGAATATGTGTGTGATTTATGGACTTCTGAACCATGAAACAAATCTTTATAAAAAATGTAAATACAGATTTTCAGGTACGGCGAATGGTTAGTCGCTATAGTATATTATTCTCTAAAACCATTATGTAGGAGTTCACCTGAAACGAAAATTTAGAAATCACTCTAGCGGTTGCAATTTTCGATTTCTTATAACGAAACTCAGTATGTATTATTAAAATAAACAGAAGTACATATTTTACAAAACGCTTGTTTGGAATCATTATTACATAAAATCGAATATGTGTGTGATTTATAGACTTCTGAACCATAAAACAAATCTTTATAAAAAAAATGTCTTCTTTTTCTTCCTTCCAAGTATTAGGCCTAGGCCAAGGCCTGTTACGATCCTATAGAAAATTTTCCCTCCAGCGTTTGCGGGAAATTCTCGTATAAGACTTGAAAGCATAATAATAGTCCCTTCGATTGGTTGCCGGCCAAAGGAAGGCAAGACCAGTGATGGGGCTGCCATCTTATAGCCTCTGGTCAGGCTTTTCTGGAGAAGAAAAGAAAATAAAGAAGAGAAGAAGAAATGGAAGAAAGGAAAGACTCCCTAGCCCTCGGATGCCCTAATAGCGTCGGGGTCGAAAAAAACAAGAGTTAACCAAGAGAGGTTAGATAGTAAAGTTAAAAGAGTGCAAAACACAAGTAAGTGGAAGAAATGTTTTGCTCAGCTTGGGCACCTTGTGGTCGCCATGCACATATCCCCTAGATGAGGACCCCTGAGGGTTATAAAAAAATGTAAATACAGATTTTCAGGTACGGCGAATGGTTAGTCTCTATAGTAGGATATATTATTCTCTAAAACCATTGTGTAGGAGTTCACCTGAAACGAAAATTTAGAAATCACTCTAGCGGTTGCAATTTTCGATTTCTTATAACGAAACCCAGTATGTATTATTAAAATAAACAGAAGTACATATTCTACAAAAATCAGCGAAATCTGATCATTAGAAGTGATGGTATACCTGAAATCCGAAATTAAAATTCGATTCTAGCAATCGTCACTTTTGATTCATTGCAATGTACAACATGAAGTTTAATTAACCTGTAATTTTCTTACAACTTATTCAACTAAGAATAAAAACACATATTTCATTTATTTACGCGCAGCTGCGAATGCCGGATATTCGCTAGTTTTCAAATAAAACAGTATATACTTATTTTTTAAGTAATCTCAATTGTAAGTAATGCGAGAATAATAAGTTATGGAATTCGTGCTCACCCTTCAGGCATTCTCATTTACATAGCGTCTCATTTTAATCAACGTCAGTCTTTAATTTTGTGCCTCAGAAAAATCTGCTGCCTTCAATCTTACCCTTGCGACCATGGGATGAACAAGTCTGTTAAAACCCTTTTCACTTAATTAGAAATGTCACTGGCACACAGTCCATGTGCAACTTGATGTCGTGTAAGGAGAAAATAATATCAAGCATAAAGACGTTGCAAATAGAGTACAGAGTGAATTAGTTCATTTTGTTCAGGTTGCAAAAAGCCTTCTTAAGTGCCAGTTCCCGATTTATTTTTAAATCGAAACTACTAAACTGTATTTTTAAAATACATGGTAAAACCACAAAAAAAAATTGTAATTTTACATGCTGATGATGGAACATGTTTCTGTTAAATTTGACGAACTTTTTTAAACAGGTCTTTATTTTAGTTTGAGGACGATTTGTTTGTTGTATCAGGTATAGTTTTACGATTTTAGCTCTTTACTATAGACCTACTACCAAAATGAATGATTTTTTGATAGGCTTAACTTTAGAATAGGTTACACTATGCTTTTCCATACGTTTTCTATGACACTGTTGCACCGTATTTTTTATATTTTTCATAACATTTCGTAGTATTTTAAACATTTTGCAACGATTTTAAAACCTTATTTTAGGTTTATTAAATATGTATCTATGTATGGTAATTGTGGTGTTTCTCTCTCTATGATTTTGACAGAATCGCAGTGCGCATGCGCGAACGCTCAATTTAATTTCCACCAGATGGTAGGACATATCTGTGAAATCGGTGTGACTAACATTCGTAATTAATTCCAAAACATATTTTTAATTCAACATTCTCTTTAACCATTTAACTAACTCACTGACTATCCAAACCGTACGTTAATGACCGCGCGGACATAACATCTTCATACGTCCCTATCCTGAGCTAATATTTTTCCAATCATCCCCTGTATAAACTACTTTCTTCAAATCATTGTTAATGTTATTCTCCCATTTAATTCTTGGTCTACCAGGGCGTGTTCCTCCTGGATATCCTAAAAAGAGCTCCCATGAACCTCATTCAATCTCCATTCGTGCCACATCTCCTACCCATCGCAGTCTACGGGGAAACTTAACCGTTCTTATTATATGTACTTCCTATAAAGATCATGTAGCTCATTATTATGTAGTCTTCTCTATTCACCTGCCTGTTCAACTATCTTTGGTCCAAAAATGTTCCTAAGAACTTGGTTCTCAAATACTCGTAATCTCCTTTCCTCCCTTTATACCATGTTGTAATCTTAACTTTTAGTACATAAAAACTTTAGCTGTAGTAATAACTTACAGTTATACATTATTTGTTTTCACTGGAATCCGACATTTTAAAATAAGCTGGGATAAGAAATTGAGTTTCTCCAATTTAACAAAATAGATATACCGGTATATGTTAAAATTTAAAAATTCATACCTGATAAAATAGTCTTCCTCAACTATATTAACTTCTGTTGTAAAACATCGTCACACTATTAAAATATAGACCTTTCAAAGATGCTTCATCTTCAGCATTTCTCGCAGTACTCTGTTCCACAACATAAGTTGATTTGTTGAGGACGGCTGTTTTATCAGGACGAATTTTAAAATTTTAACACTTTTAACCTCAACGGTGTTCACCTGTAAAACAGCAACTGGAACTGTAACTTCCATTTGTTAAGGAATTCCCTTAGTTTAGCCAGTTCCTGCGTGACGGAATATTTTTATTTGTTTTTTTTTTTCTGCCTTAAAGAATCCATCTCAGCACCAAGAATTTTACCTCTGTTTTACACTCCGTACTTCTTCATATAGGCCCTTATTATATCACTTTGGCCAACACTTCTGAAAAGCAATGTAGTAATTTTGAAAATATATTTCCTCTCCATGGTATCTTTACCTTGTCGTGGTGGAGTGGCTTGTGTGCTTAAATGATCCTGAGAGCTATGCCGGCGGTAGCATTGCTGCCGATAGGGTTACCCATGCCGGACTGGTCGAAGGTGATAAGCCAGACGAAATAAGTACCTTGGTCGAAAGAGTGACGATCTTTCACCGTAAAAATACAACCGTCAAGAAATGCGGACATGGGTTCTACTGGGGTAAAATTTTCCGGAGGTCAAATAGTCCCCCATTCGGTTCTCCGGGCGGGGACTACTTCAGGGAACCCATGCCAAAGGCTCAAACACAGGGACATGTTCCTAGGAACATGGAATGTTAGGACTTTATACAATAGCGGGGCACTAGAGATATTAACGCGGGAATGGATAATCGCCCTTGGATTAGTCGCTTTACAGGAAGTATAGGTGGCCAGGAGAAGGTAGTCAGGAATCAGGAAGCTTTGCATTATCACTATGGGGGTGCAGAAAGACCTGCATTTGGAACGGGTTTTTTAGTCAGAAGGAGGATCCTAATCCGCTATCCGAGATATTAAGTTTGTTAGTGGATAGGATAAAATCATACATAATTCTAAAGGGCAAACGACATGATTTTATAATTGTAAATGTACATGCCCCCCACAGAAGATAAAGATACAAGGAGATCAACGATGAGTTCTATGAAGAATTAGAATGCCTGATTTGAATAAGCCTTCACGATATCATAATGAAAATCTTCTTAGAATTTTAATGCAAAAGTGGGGCGGGAAGATTTTCAAACCAACATAGGCAAATTCAGTCTTCATGAAGATATAACAGAGACAAACGGGTTAGATAGTCACATTGCCAAAAAAAAAAAAAAAGAAAAAAAAAAAAAAAAAAAAAAAAAAAGAAAAAAAAAAAAAAAAAAAAACATCAAAGACTCACATTGTTTAAGATGCACCACATTTCACATAAGGATATTCATATATACAAGGGACGTCCCCAGATGAGAACTCGAACCAATAATCATGCATTAGTGGATAACGCTGGCACAGCACATCAGGATGTAAATCAGTTAGAGGAACAACTGCATTCGATCATCACTGGTCATAAAAAAATCAGACAACCGCTATCGCTTATGAAGGAAAAACACTAACAAAGATAGATTCAGTAAAATATTAATTAAAAAACTCAAAAATATGAATGCGCAAGATCCAAATCAAAATTACAATAGATTTGAAGTACTGAACTTCAGATGACAATGGGCAAACGAAGAAAAACGATATAAACAAGAATGGGAGGCTATAAGAGATACTATCAAATTGTCAGCATCAGAAACATTGGTTGTTTAAAAAAGAGGCAAACAAGAATGTTTTGTGAGAATGTGCCGACATTGTAAAGAAAAGAAAGCAGCAAAAATAAATGGTACACCAAAAAACGATAGTAATTTAGAGCAATTGGGTAGTATAGACGGGAAACCACAAGTTACTAAAGAGTAAAAACGGGATATATGTGAAGAGAGAAGATTAATGATCTTGGAAATGAATGCAAAAATAGGAACATTAGAGAATGTATATCAGGGAATTAGTATAGAGAAGAAAGGGTGTTTCAGGCTAGAACAAACATAATTCGGAATGAAAATGGGGATATGAATGGCAGATTCCAAGAGTATATTAAATAGATGGAAAAGTTAAAATTTAATCAGCTATTAAATTTACATACAGAACAGGACATGAGAGGATAAGTTACAGACAGCAGAAATGCTAGTCGCAGAGCCAAGTGCATTTAGAGGTTGAAATGGCAATTGAAAAATTGAAGATGTATAAAGCATCACGTTCAGATGAGATCCCAGCAGAACTGATAAAATCAGGGGAGAAAAGTTGATGGACAGATACGCTGGTTGCCTTAGTATGATTTGGGAAAAGAAGCTCTTCCAGATGAATGGAAGGAATCAATTACGTTACCAATTTATAGAAAGGAGATAAAACTGATTGCAACAACTATAGGGGCATCTCATTACTTCAACTTCGTACAAAATTCTAACAATATATTAGTAAGCAGACTTCTCCCTATATTGATGACATTCTAGAGAGTCATCAATGTGCTTTAGAAGAAACAGGTCTACAACAGATCAGATTTTTAGTATAAGACAGATTTTAGAAAAGAAATGGGAATATAATGGTACTGTACATCAACTATATGTAGACTTCAAAAAAGCATATGATTCAATTAAGAGGGAGAAGTTATATAGTATCCTGCTGGAGTTCGGAATTCCCAAAAAAGTTATTAGACTTATAAGAATGTGTCTAAATGGCTCAACGAGTAGGGTGCGTGTAGGCAAACAGTTTTCAGACACGTTTGGAAATCCAGAATGGGTTGAAGCAAGGTGATGCAACTAATCTCCTCTACTATTTAATTTTGTACTAGAGCATGCCATTAAATCTTAGAGAATAAGGAAGGACTTACAACTGAATGGTATTAATAAGCTGTTAGTTTATGCTGATGATGTGGTACTACTGGCCGATAGCAAGGAGATACTAAAGGCCAACACGCATATACTATTGAGTAACACTAAGAAATTAGGACTGGAAATAAATATCAGTAAAACTAAATATATGGTCACACGTAGAAATACATTATATAATGGAAATGGACAGCTAATGACAAATGAGGGAAATTTTGAGAAATTGGCTGAATTCAAATACCTAGGAACAATAATCACAAATAGGAATGAGATGCACAAAGAAATTAAAACATAGGCTCAATTCTGGAAATGCATGCTATTATGCATTGCAGAGACTTTTGATGTCCCAACTCCTTTCAAAAAACGTTAAGCTGAAAATATATAAAACTATTATTCTACCAGTTATATTATATGGGTGCGAAACATGGACTCTTACTTTAAGGGAGGAAAGGAGATTACGAGTATTTGAGAATAAAGTTCTTAGGAAAATTTTTGGACCAAAGAGAGATGAACAGACAGGTGAATGGAGAAGACTACATAACAATAAACTACATGGTCTTTATAGGAAGCCAGATATAATAAGACAGTTAAGTCCCGTAGACTGCGATGGGCAGGACATGTTGCGCGTATGGGGAATGAAAGACGTGCATGGAAACTTCTTGTAGGAAAGCCAGAAGGAAAACGCCCAGTTGGTAGACCAAGAATGAGGTGGGAGAACAACATTAACTATGATTTGAGGGAAGTAGATTATACAGGAAATGATTGGAAAGCATTGGCTCAGGATAGGGTTCGATAGTGCCAGTGAGTAAGTAAGTAAGTATATTTCCTCCCAATTTAAACATTAGGGAATAAACTAACCGTAAAATTTAAAATGGGAGTCTATAAAATCTCTAGAAGAGAAAATAGCACAAAAGTCACCACAACTAATTCGGATGCACTCATTAAGTTCATGAATAATTCACAAGTTGAAAGTAATCGTCAAGAAGGGAGCGATCTGCCCTTATCTCCGGATGGTAATGATGAAGGGAACGTTTAATTTCTTCGCAAGAGTGTCCAATCCCTGGTATCTGACAGAGACACGCTATTAATTTGCACCCTTGCTCCAGGTTTAAGTACTAGAGGGGAAGCAAACCGTAACTAAACTCCTGGGTTCATACCGGAAATACTTCAGTTCTGCAAACTCTCTCCCTTACAGGCTTCAAAGTGCTTCAGTCACGTGGTACACTTAGTTATGTTCATATTTCATGTGTCAATACTTTTAAATGTCAATATGAACCACCGTAGAGGTCACTATACGTACCTCAGATAGCAGTCATCCAACAACTCACAAGCAAACTGTCAACCATTGAATGCCGAAACCCATCTTAAATTTCTCCTAGAGAAGCAATTCGATTTACGAAGGCCATGCAAAAAAAAAAAAAAAGTATCTGTCGTTTTTAACTGCAAGATACTAACATCCAGGGAAGTCTCTCATTGAAGCCATTGGGTAGTAATACAACTGCTGAATTGCTAGATTGGGGGAAAAAAAAAAACTCTACCTGCGCTCCCCCTTCATTCCACTCACCTGTTACTCATGCAGGGAGTCCATTTGCTCCGTGCAGTGGGTTTTATCGCTGGATTCTGGCTTCAATTTATGTGCCTTGAAGTTAAAACGGCAGATTTTTTTTCGACACGGCCTTGGTACATCACAACACTTCTCTGGGAGAAATTTCAAGGTAGGTTTCAGCGTGCAATGGTTGGCAGTTCCTTTGTAAGTAAAATTTGTTTAACATTGATTGCTTTTCGGAACATGTTCCATCATCGGTGCGTGTTTGGGTGTGACTAAATGTTTGAGTGAGCGACCGATTAAATTATTAATGAGTGAGTGAGTGATGATTGACTGAGTCATGATTCAGTGATTGAGTGAGCGAGTGACTTTTTTGAGTAATTGACTGAATGAGTGAGCGAGTGAGCAAGTAACTGATAGATTCATTGATTTATTAATTTATTGATTAAGTGAGTCATTGAAAGACTCAGTGAGTGATTGATGAGTTATTGAGTGACTATTTGATGATTGACTGAGTAAGAGCGTGAATGATTCATGGAGTGACTATTTGATGATTGACTAAGTGAGAGCGTGAATGATTCATGGAGTGATTGGATGAATGAGTGAGTGGTGTTTTTCAAAAGTCAGTTATTTTCTTGCTTGGGGTTCTTTACGTAGACTATTTAACTCATGCTCCAAATGGGAGTCAATGACCAATCACATTTTAATGATTTTTATTTACACCCAATCACAGTCGTGTTTCGCCTAGAATTTACCAACTAAACTTTATCATAATAAAGAAAGCACCTCCTTTTTAAACATTCTGAATAGGTCACAGTAATATTTTGCAGTGACTGACTCTCTAAGAAATACGGCTACCAGATTGTATATATAGTGCATGGATGTCAACACATATCGCATGCGGGAGTTAATATAAAACACTTGTAGCAATTGATTATACCACCAAAAAAAGAAACCACCACGCGGAACAGGCAACTCTTGCCTAAACCAGGAAGTGAAGAAGAAGAAAAAGAAACCACTGTTTGCACTTTCTTAAATGTATTTTTTCCCAGGTAATAACATTCCAGAAAAATATAACTGTTATATTTACATCATAGGACATTAATAAACAGTTTGATGTATTTCATTTTTTCTCCACTAGAGTGTATTCGTACAATATTGCGTTCCTTTGGCAATAAATAATATGATCTGGTTGCAGTGATGAATAAAAGAAGTAAATGAAGCGTACCAATCGTTTCTCTGTTTTCAAACATCACCGTTTACATTAAATATATAAATATTTTAAAATAACTATATTTAAATAATGATTTGTGAGTAAACAGCTTAATTTTATTCGTTAAATAGTCCTAACAAATGCCACTCTTGATTTCCAAATTCTGTAGATAAATTCACTCCTCACTTCGTGCGTCGTAAATTTATCGATAATTTGGAAATCACACGTGGCATTACTCATGATAATGTATAAATACTGCACATAGAAAAGTTTACGGATATTGCACATTCTTTAGTGTTTCAGTTTATTGTGTGCCGTACGAGGGATGACGATGAGAGAGAGTGCGAAACCCGGTGTCGGCACAAAGCGTATTCCTGTCGAAAACGTTGTTAGCTGAAATTTCACCCATCTTAGTGTTTAAGGGAATATGCAATGGATACGATATTCTGAACAAGCTAAGAGAAAAAAATGACTATCAATAGAGTACAAGCCGCATGTTAATAAAAATATTAAAAAAGCAATAAATATTAACATATTTATAAGGAGAAAGAAGCGTAAAAAAAGGGAGGTCTGATAACAAAACTGTTCAGTCACGCATAACACAAAGGGAGGAGGAGGGGTTCAAACTGTTAAATGCCAGCTTATACAAGGCACGAGTCTCATTTTAAACGCATTTGTTAGGCATTTTAAACGTTACTTTATATTCAGAGTATTGAGATAAATTTTAGCACCTTTCAACACGCATAATCCTGCTTCCACCCTCATCAACACATAATTAACACAATGGCACCTTGTTCACAGCAGTACGGGCATAAGCTCTCCAAACACTCCTATTCTGAGTAAATCTTCCCCAATCATTCCCTGTATAATTTACTCCCCTCAAATCATGTTTGTTATTATTATTCTCCCATCTCATTCTTGGCTTATCTACTAGGAGTAATCCCACTGGATTTCCTACAAGAGCTTTAATTTCCAATTCATGCCACATGTCCTGCCCATCTCAATCTACAAGACTTCTATTGTATAGTGTTCTGCCCTAGGGTAGCCTTTCACTGCAATCATTGCATTTTCATGCTATGCTTTATAGCTTTACTATGGAATTATAGGTGTGATAGCTTCCCGTTGCTTTCCACACCAGTGAATGATGATTATGATCATGGCCGGATGATTTTCGGCGACCATTTGGCCCTAAGATGCCCGACATTTGTCTTACAGGTGAGGAAAACACCCGAAAAAATCTCACCCAGGAGCCTGTCGCGATCGAGAATCGAACCCGGGCTCGCTGCGTGATAAGGCAGCACGCTACCTCGAGACTACAGCGGTATACCCATTTTTATATATAAGTGGATATTTCTGGCACCCAGGTGCATTATAATTGGACACCATTGAACTTCTGGCCCCCAGGTGCATTATAATTGGACACCATTGAACTTCTGGCCCCCCGGTGCATTATAATTGGACACCTTTGAACTTCTGGCCCCCAGGTGCATTATAATTGGACACCATTGAACTTCTGGCCCCCAGGTGCATTATAATTGGACACCATTGAACATTGATTTGATGATCAAGAAATTTAACTTTCACCATGAATTAAGGACGTGACTTCAAATTACTACGAATCATGTATAAACTGTTTATTGTGTTGTTTAGAGCTACGTCAAATCTCAATGTTGTGCAGGTTCTAACATGTTCCAGGGATTTATAAAATTCACGCAAGTTGTGGGATGTTTTAATTAGTTCGACAGTTGGTACGAACTATTTTCCTTCCCTTGGTTGGTTTAGCGATCTCCTGGCGATAATCCTACTAATGGAGTTGTGGAATGGAGATGTGCTCCACTTAATTCCATTGTTACCAAAAATACCAGAATATTCATTATATAAACACTTGAAAAGCATTGCTTTCAGGCCTACACATTTTTCTTCCATTTATTTGATCTCTATGAGGTAACCTGCTCATTGTTTTGTTTCCAAGACGATTGCTATCCACATAAATTCAATTTTCTCTCTTACTCCCTCTCATTTTCACTCTTTCCTACCACTTTCTCCCCCCCCCCTCTCTCTCTCTCTCTCTCTCTCTCTCTCTCTCTCTCTCTCTCTCTCTCTGTGTATTTAATGGAGTGTGCTTCGATAGGAAGTATTTTAGAAGTTCATTCCCTTTTCGAAAAAAAAGAAGTGAGATAATTTCCGCATTCAAGAAAGTTTTAGCGGAATTTATCAGTTTCCAATATGTTTTGTATAGTCGCTGATATTGAAATCAATTATGTAAATTCTCTTCATTTTATTCCTGTGGTTGCCCATGGTCTGGAATATAGATTAAGTTTAGGTTAAGAACTCTCCTGGTGCTTCATTTTCATATCAACGGGGTGACGTAACTCCGCCTTCCTGGCGCCCCAACTTCATAAGTGGGTTACAATGCCAGAGACGAAAAACCATAAATGGCGAAATGACAACCTGGGGCATTCAATAAAAAAATAATATTTATTCATTGACAAAATATTGTTTAAAAAATGTAATTTTGAATTTATTACAAACTATCGAATACCCAGCGTGCGCTGTTATGGCCAAATAAATTAATTGTATGTTTTTATTTTTAGTTGAATAAATTAAAAGAAAATCACGCGTTAAATAAATAGTATGGTTTACATGGCGGCTGCTAGAACCAATTTTTAATTCCGGATTTCAGGTAAACTCCCACTTCTAATGATCGGGTTTTGCTAATTTTTGGAAAAAACCTACCTCAGTTTCCTTTAATAGCATATACTGAGTTTCATTGTGAAACATCCAAAATTGCGACCACTAAAAGCCAGCTCTACCTGAATTTGTAAATGTCGGCATAAAAAGCTCCTCTAAACGTTAGCGCCAATTGAACTCATCTGAAAATAGGAATTATATATATACATATATATATTTTTATGTTTTCGAGGAAATATTTTGAATCATCAGTAACTGCATTTAAAAACCTTTGACAATTGAATATGCACACCAATGTGTTCTACTCCTATTCAACTCGTAATATGGCCCGCGAAAACACGAACGACGATTAACTGTGTCGCGCCGTGTATTAAAACATGTGCATATTCGAATGCAATGTTGTGTCAAAACTTCCCGAGTCAATCGACCGACTACGTTTCGAGTTATGGGAGCACAAACCTACGCAGCCAGAATGTTTATATATAAACATTTTAAAATGTTCACGTATATACAATATTACACGATTTTTAGCAAGTCTATTTACGGCAAAATAAATGAACAGAAATTATTTTAAATGTCACATGTTCAAATACAAACTTACTTTACACAAAGTCTAGTAGGAGAGCAAAGTGGAAACGAAGCAAAAGGTGTAAGTTGAAGGGTGTGCGCATAAGATCATGTTCAAAGACGACACACGATTTTATTAAAATTATATTTTATTTACGGTTAAAATTATTAGAATTATTGAACGTTTATATGTAGATTCCATTCCATTCCATAGTAATTATGCCAGAGGGCAGGTCTTTCACTGCAATCATAGCATTTTCATGTTATGCGTTGCAGATTTACTAGGAAACTGTAGGTGTGGTAGCTTCCGCTTTCTTTCCACATTATATGTAGATAATAAAACATTAATTAGAATGGATCATAAAACACAAAACAATAAAACAGCAACAATAAACTGTGGAGTTAAACAAGGATGCCCATATTCGCCATCATTTTTAATATATATATAACAAATACACATGTATATTCACTAAATTTTGCAGATGACCAGGTATTAATAGCACAAGACCACGATGACATAGAATATATGCCTAAAAAACTAAAAGAAGAATATGAAAAATGGGGACTATATAAACATTGAGAAAACTAAATATCTGCGTATAGGAAAAGAAATGGAAAATACGAATCAACAATGGAGAAGAACTAAAATAAAACCTAGTATTGAATGCACTTATTTAGGAACAAAATTAGACCAATCAGGCGATAACACAGTGGAAATTAAAAATAGAATCGCACAAACAAAACAAGCAGTAAATGCTTTAAACTCTGCTTGGCGGAGCAAAAATATTACAAAAAATAGAAAATTAAAAATACATTAAATCATAATTCAGAGCATTTTACATATGGCGCTGAAGTCTGGCAAATTCCTACCAGGGAAATGAAAAGAATTTTAAGTAAAGAAATGGATGTTTTAAGATGATCAGCTGGAAAATCTAGAATGGATAGAATACGAAATAAATAAATAAGGGAAATTACGGGTGTACAAGAGGAGCCGGACATTATAGAAAAGAAAAGGTTACAGTAGTATGGCCATGTCAAAAGAATGCCAGAACAAAGAATGTCTAAAATTGTTATGGAATGGATCCCAGTAGAAAGGATGAAGAGAGGAAGACCCAAGAAAACTTGGATAGAAGGGGTACAAGCAGCTATGAATATCAGAGGATTGGAGGAAGATCAATGGATGGACAGAGAGGAATGGCGTTTGGTTTCCGGAAGACGGCGGCAGCTGCCATGATACCGGATGATTATATATATATCTCGACTATGCCATACAGAACTGGCAAATTGTTAACTGAACATTTTAAAATTGACGATATTTTATTAGATACTTTATTTTTTTGCAGACGATCAGGTTGTGATATCTGAGACAGAGGGCAATTTACAAATTAAGTAAAATATGTGAATCATACAACTTGAAAATATCTACTCTAAAAACAAAAGTTTTAGCTTTTCGAGGGTGTGAGCCACTAAGAGTAAAAATCCAATTAGAGAATAAAATAATAGAACAAGTGAGCAATTTTAATTATCTGGGATACATTGTGTCATATAAAAAAGTGAAGACATTGAAAACAAAATAAATAAATTTAATTATATGTGTGGCACCATAAAACGAAGTCTCAAAGGAACTAGAAAGGAGACACTTTTAAAATTTTATAAAACAATGGCGGTTCCAACACTACTATCTGGATCAGAACACTGGATCTTAACCAAAAACCAGGAACGAAGAATAGAAACGTCAGAAATGAGGTTTTTGAGGAGTGTGGCTGGCTATACAATAACAGATTGGAAACGAAATGGAAATATACGAGGTTAGCTAAATATATTCAAACTATTAGATAGAATTACACAATACAGAGATGAATGGATGGACCACATCAATAGAATGGATAACAATATAATTCCCAAACAGATTCTTCATTACAAGCCACTAGGACGAAGAAATGTTGAAAGACCCAGAATTTAAGTTGGAATATATCTAACTTGCAATTGTCAATAATTGCACATTTTTAGGCTGTAGCTGTGGGGAAGGTAACTTAAAATGTTCCTATAGTATATGTGTAATTATTATAATATCTATAAAGGTTCCGGTTGGCCTCAAATTTCTAGGGAAATTTTTATTCTTGCTTATTTATTTACTTTAAGGATTTTTTATATGCTAGATTTTTCTTTAATTAATGTGGTCTAAAGGATTATTAGGTAGGGTTGCAGTGGAACGTATTAATTATTAATGTAAGTTAGAGTTAGTTATTTTTTAAGTATTGATAAAATATGTGCCATCAGTCGCGGTTATACATGGAATGTAAGTAAATATTTTAGTTAGTAGTTAATCTTTAAGCTGGGGATTTAAAAGGTAGGTTTTTGGGTGAAATTTAAATTTTAATTTAGTTCCAAGTATTTTTGATGAGGCTATGAAATCTAATTAATAAACTAGGATTAGATACCCTATTATTTATGAATTAAAAATTTATACTGGAGTAGTAATAGTTATGGACTTGAAACTTAAAGAATTTGGCGGTATCTTAGTCCACTTAGAGGAATCTGTCCCGTAATCGATAATCCACGTTAAACCTTACTTAAGTTTGTGGTTTGTATACCGCCGTATACGAAAATCTTTTTAGAGTTAATTTTCTAGAAATTTTATAGATAGTATTTCAGGTCAAGGTGCAATTTATGTTTAAGTGGTGATGGATTACAATATGATATTAGTTAAACGGAATGTAAAATTAAATGTTTATATAAAGGTGGATTTAATAGTAATATTATAGAGATTATTAATTTGATTTAGGCTCTAAGATGTGCCCGTCACTCTCGCTATAAGTCTTAACAAAGTAGGTGTACCGGAAGGTGTAGCTAGAATAGTTCAAATAAATTAATGATTTTGTAAAAAAAAAAAAAAAAATAGGGAAGAAAGAGGAGAGGCTTAGCAAGTTATTCTAGGAATTAGAAGTTTCATTTACATTGAGAATTTTATTGTGCAATTCAATATAACTTGATTTATTTTTTGTTAATTTTGTAAGAATTATTTTATAATAATTATTATTTTAAATAAAATAATATTTTTGTAGTTAGTTTTGATGTAATTAGAATTATGATAGTTCTATTGTACTGTATAGGATAATATTATTTATTTTAAAAGTTTGTTATTTTTGTACCTTGTGTATCAGGGTTAATTAAAATATATGTATATTTGATAAAAATTTTCTCGAAGAATTTGAAGCTAGCATATTAATGGACAGACCAATTCTAGCATGAGATGGGAACAGACCTTAACTTCTAATCCTTGATGCTGATGATAATGATTTTATTAAAATAAAATTTCATAATGCTAACTAATTGGCAGCATAGAACCAGTAGGTTCATGGTCGCGTGGGCTTAAGCTCTCCTACACCGAGCTAATTTTTCCAATCATCCCTGTATAATTTACCTCCCTCGAATCAAGGTTAATGTTATTCTTCCACCTTACTCTTCGGCTACCAACTGGCCCTTTTCCCTCTGGCTTTCCTAAAAGGAGTTCCCATGCCCCTCTTTCATTCCCCAATGGTGCGATATGTCCTGCCCATCACAGTCTACGAGACTTCATTATTCTTATGAATTTCTATAAAGTTGATGTAGCTCACTATTTTTAATCTTCTCAATTCACGTGTGTGATCATCTCTCTTTGGACCAAATTGTTCCCATTATCATCATCATCGTCGTCATTGTTGTTGTTATTATTATTATTATTATTATTATTATTATTGTTGTTGTTGTTGTAGCATGCTGCCTTGTCACGCAGCGGGGCAGTTTTTCTGGGTGAGGTTTTTATCGGGGTTTTTCCTCACCTGTAAGATAAATGTCAGGAAACCTTTAAGGCCCAAACGGTCCCAGAATCATATGGCCATCATCCTTATCATAAACCTTCACCGGTGTGGAAAGCAACGGTAAGCTACAACACCTACAATTCCCTAGTAAAGCGGCAAAGCATAGCATGAAAATGCTATGATTGCAGTGAAGGACCTGCCTTCAGGCAGAATTACTATGGATGGATGGATGGATGGATACTATTATTACATTTTTACTTTTATTATTAATAATAATATTATTCAAGAAGACTATATATTTAAAGTAATTGATATCAGGGAATATAAAGGAACTGAATATAATTAAGATTTCTTATTAAAGATTAAATTAATCTTGCCACGGTGGAACGTACAAGGATAAATATAAAAAATAGATAACAGAGTATTAATTGTTAAAATATTAATATTGGGGAATATTTAACTCATGCCCCAAATGGGAGTCAATGACCAATCACGTTACAATGATTTTTTATTTACAACCAATCACAGTCGTGTTTCGCCTAGAATTTACCAACTAAAGTTTATCATAATAAAGAAAGCACCTCCTACTTAACATTCTGAATAGGTCATCGCATTATTTTGCAGTGACTGACTCACTAAGAAATACGGCTAGCAGATTGCATATATAGTGCATGAATGTCTACACATACCGCATGCGGGACTTAATATAAGAAGATTTGTAGCAATTGATTATACCACCAAAAAAAAAAAAAAACCACTGTTTGCACTTTCTTAAATGTATTTTTCCCAGAAAATTATAATTGTCATATTTACATCATAGGACATCAGAAATGAATTAATATACAGTTTGATGTGTTTCATTTTTTCTCCACTAGAGTGCAATTCTTACAATATTGCGTCCCTTTGTCAATAAATAATAAAGTATTTGTTGGAGAAAAATAATGCTTTGACCTGTTCAGAACATTAAAAAGGAGCTTTCTTTATCACAAATCAGGAGCTGATAAAGAGAAACGAATATAGAGCGAAGTGAAACACGACTGTCATTGGTTGTAAAACAAACTTCATTGAAACGTGATTGGTCATTGACTAGCATTTGTGGCATGAGTTAAATAGTATAGACTATTTAACTCATGCCCCAAATGGGAGTCAATGACCAATCACGTTTCAATGATTTCTGTTTTACAACCAATCAGAGTCGTGTTTCACCAAATATTTATCAGTGTTATAATTACCATATTAAAGAAAGCTCCTCCTTACAATATTGCGTTCCTTTGGCAATAAATAGTATGATCTGGTTGCAGTGATAAACAAAAGAAGCAGTAGAAGCGTACCTATCGTTTCTCATTTGTTTTCAAACATCGCCGTTTACATTAAATATATAAATACTCGTATTTTTAAATAACTATAGTTAAATAATGATTTGTGAGTAAACAGCTTAATTTTATTCGTTAAATAGTCCTAACAAATGCCACTCTTGATTTCCAAATTCTCTAGATAAATTCACTCCTCACTTCGTGAGTCGTGAATTTATCGATAATTTGGAAATCACTCGTGGCATTACTTATGATAAATTCACTCCTCAGTTGGTGAGTCGTGAATTTATCGATAATTTGGAAATCACTCGTGGCATTACGTATGATAAATATAAGTTAATCCGTGGTTTAAAATGTGTATAGTTTACGATTATAGTTTGATAATTTCTTACATCAACATATTTAAGTTTTAACAGAGTAATTTATTACTGAATTGAAAAAGGTAAAAAAAAATATGTCCTAATATTCGGCATCTTCCCATTCCATATAATTTTTATCATCTTGATCAAAATACAACACACGTGCAGGGAACACTTGGCTTCGAGTAAGTAGTGGGACTTACCCAATTCGCGAAATAAAATGGCTAACAAGACAGTATTCCCACTTCATCAGTAATCAAATATACTGAACAATAATTACGAAGATCTATTCTAAAATTAAAATCAATTTTTTAACCTCACAAATAAGATTAGGCGTGTCATACGTTTTAGTAAATTTTTCGTCCATTCCATTAGCATGTTGGTAGTCCGCAACTGATGTTGGGTATAAGAGCGAGAAATCGTTTGTTACGAGAAGCAAATATTAACCTTTATCTTTTAAAATAATACCGTTATTTTCGTCTAATCTGATATTATTTTCTGTTCTCCTGTTATATAAGCTTTCCTTAATAACTGCAGGTAAATAAAAAAAGAGAGAGAAAGCGAAAGAGCTTGGTTTCGTTTTGAACGCCGAATAAATCATCTAACATAGGCCTATATTAAAGCAATTAACTAATTATTTACAAAACCTCTTTATCTCAACTGAACTCAGAAATCAAACAAATAAACTTACCCTTATCTTCAATTATACATTAACTTGTTTGTAATTAACCGAGATAAAGCATTGTTGTTAGATTTTATTAACAGAAGCTCAAGACTAAACTTGCTAGTTTGTTAATTATGTAAATTAGTTACATCCATTTTCTTAGTATAGTTGTTGATATTTTTGTAAAACCAACAAAAAGGAATAAATTTTACCTAAATAAAACTAAAAATAGCGTTACCTCTTACTAAAATTCTGATTAGGATGAAGCTAGAGTCGATGTAGATGTGCGGCAACCAAATGTCTACAGATTTAACTCCAATACACAACCATCTTGTATCACTGCTACAGTAAAACTGAATTTATCACAGAGCATTGTCAACCCCGTGTGACGTAAGCAATGCATACCTAACACAACACATTACTACGTTACCTTTTATGAATCCAAGCAAGGGAAAGGGAAGGGGAAATGATAAAAACAGAACTCCTCATTTTACAACTTTATACGCACTGTATATATAGACTGTAACTGTTTTCGTAGCTTTTATAAGACTATTTAACTCATGTCCCAAAAGGGAGTCAATGACCAATCACATTGTAATGATTTTTTTATTTACAATCAATCGTGTTTCGCCTCGAATTTATGAATTGAAGTGTATCATATTAAAGAAGGATCCTCCTTTTTAACATTCTCAATACGGTCATAACATTGTTTTGCAGTGACTGACTCTCTAAGAAATACGGCTACCAGATTGTATATATATAGTTCATGAATATCAACAGATAGCGCATGCGGGAAATAATATAAAAACAATTATAGCAATTGATTATACCACCAAAAGAAAAAAAAGAAAGAAAAAGAAACCACTGTTTGCATTTTCTTAAACGAATTATTTTCCAGGAAATGACGTTGCAGAAAAATATAATTGATATATTTACATCATAGGACATCAAAAATGAATTAATACATATAATGTCGGTTATAAATTTCTCCACTAGGGTGCATTCTTACAATATTGTGATCCTTTGGCAATAAATAATATGATCTGGTTTCAGTGATGCACAAAAGAAGCAAGTGAAGCGTACCAATAGTTTCTCATTTGATTTCAAACATCGCCGTTTACATTAAATATATAAATATTTTATAATGAATATAGTTAAATAATTATTTTGTGAGTAAACAGCTTAATTTTATTCGTTAAGTAGTCCTAATAAATGCCACTCTTGATTTTCAAATTCTCTAGATAAATTGGAAATCACCCGTGTTATTACTTATAACTATTTAACTCATGCCACAAATGCTAGTCAATGACCAATCACGCTTCAATGAATGTTGTTTTACAACCAATGACAATCGTGTTTCACCTCGCTCTTTATCGATTTCTCTTTATCAGCTCCTGCTTTTGTGATAAAGAAAGCTCCTCCTTTTTAATGTTCTGAACCGGACAGAACATTATTTTTCTCCAACAAATACATTGAATATAGCAAATAATGAAAAGATTCCTTGATTTTACTGACTTGTTTACTAAAAAAATAAACGAATAACCCGTAATGTTGATTATGATATACAGTTTGATGTGTTTCATTATTTCTCCACTTGGGTGCACTCTTACAATATTGCGATCTTATTTGGCAATAAATAATATGATCAAGCAGCAATGAATGAACATAACCTCACATTTCTGATTTGTTTTCAAAGATCGCCGTTTACATTAAGTATATAAATATTTTAAAATAACTATAGTTAAACAATGATTTGTGAGTAAACAGCTTAATTTTATGTTAAATAGTCCTAACAAATGCCACTCTTGATTTCCAAATTCTCTAGACTATTTAACTCATGCCCCAAATGGGAGTCGATGACCAATCACGTTTCAATGATTTCTGTTTTACAACCAATCAGAGTCGTGTTTCACGAAATATTCATCAGTGTTATATTTACCACATTAAAGAAAGCTCCGCCTTTTTAATATTCTGAACAGGTCTGACCATTATTTTGCAGTGACTGAGCCTATAAGAAATACGGCTACCAGATTGTATATATAGTGCATAGATGTCAACACATAGCGCTTGCAGGAGTTAATATAAAAACATTTGTAGCAATTTATTATACCACCAAAATAAGAAACCACTGTTTGCACTTTCTTAAATGTACTTTTTCCCAGGTAATAATCCAGAAAAATATAATTGTCATATTTACATCAAACATCAGAAATGAATTAATATACGGTTTGATGTGTTTAATTTTTTCTCCACTAGAGAACATTCTTACAATATTGCGTTCCTTTGGTAATAAATAGTATGATCTGGTTGCAGTGATAAACAAAAGAAGCAGATGAAGCGTACCCATCGTTTCTCACTTGTTTTCAAACATCGCCGTTTACATTAAATATATAAATATTTTAAAATAACTATAGTTAAATAATGATTTGTGAGTAAACAGCTTAATTTTATTCGTTAAATAGTCCTAACAAATGCCACTCTTGATTTCCAAATTCTCTAGATAAATTCACTCCTCACTTCGTTAGTCGTGAATTTATCGATAATTTGGAAATCACTCGTGGCATTACTTATGATAAATGCTTAATTCACTGGCACTATCGAATCCGTAGGAACGTGACCCGAGCGGACAAACACAGATATTAGGGATTTGTCTTACACGTGAGGAAAAACCCCGAAAAAACCATCACCCAGCAAACTTGTTCAGGCCGAGAATCGAACCCGGGCCTGCCGTGTTACAAGACCGCACTTTTTATTATATATATACAATTATTTTAATACAAATGAACGTGTGTCACGCCATAGGTAAAGAAAGAAGCATTTAAAAATATAATTTTAAATATCACGCATTAGAAAGGATGCAGATTGGGCAGCTGTTTGTAAACTTGAAGCTTGTAACAGTACATAATGCACAGTGTGCTTTGTTTATACTGTCCATGTGCACTTCCAATACGAGCGACTTGTCTCGGTACCGGTGTGCATGAATTGTTTACTATTTCCTTCAGGGGAGTCCAAAATGGAGCAAAGGAAATAAATTACTCATGATTTGAAAAATATGATTATAAATATAGCTTTGAGAGATCAACCTCGCGTGCTTGTGGCCAACGATTCTGACTACAGTTCATGAGGTCGAAGGTTCGATTCCCGGTCAAACCATAGGAATTTTTCCTTAAAGAGAATTATTCCTATAGTTGCCCATGGTCTGGAATTTAGGTTAAGTTTAGGTTAAGAACTCTCCTGGCGCTTCATTAACATGTATAAACCATCATGTCATCGGGGGTAACTTAACCCCGCCTTCCAGCTGCTCCAACTTAAGGAACTGATTACAATTCCGTCTAAGGGGGGGGGGGAAATCAGAAATATCATAAAAGACAGCATGGTGGCATTATAAAAAAATTAAGGGCATTTTCTTTATTTAGTAAAGTGGACTTTGGTTATTAAAACTAGGGTGACGACATATAAAAATCCTTGAAATATATAAAATATGACGTAATATAGAAATTAGAAAAAATATGACCAAAATAGGAGCAGAGGAAAGAAATTAGCGATGACTTAAAAAAAGTGAGCATTTTCTTTATGTGAGTAAAGTAAACTTTGGTTATTTAAACTTGACTGATACCTTATAATAATCCTTGAATTACGACTAAAATATGACTGTACTATACAAATATGACCAAAAATCGAAAATTATCAAAAATATGTATTTTAAGATGGAATGTATATTATATATGTCCACTACTGTGGTCTCGAGGTGCCTTGTCACGCAGCGGGCTCGGGTTCGATTCCCGGTCGGGACAGGCTCCTGGGTGAGGCTTTTTCGAGGTTTTTCCTCACCTGTAAGACAAATGTCAGGACCTTAGGGCCCAAACGGTCCCTGAAAATCATCCGGCCATCATGATCATTTTATCATCATTACCATCATTCACGGTGTGGAAAGTAACGGGAAGCTACCACAACTATAATTCCCTAGTATAGCTGCAAGCATAGCATGAAAATGCTACGATTGCAGTAAAAGACCGCCCTCGAGCAGAATTACTATGGATGGATGGACATTTTATATATTTCAAGGATTTTGTTATGTCGTCGCCCTAGTTTTAACAACCAAAGTCTATTTTACTAAAAAAAAAAAAAGAAAATGCTCTTAAAGCTATTTTTTTATAATGCCGCCATGTTGTCTTTTATGATATTTCAGTTTTTTTTTTTTCAATTTTAATCAGAAAAAATGTTACTTTCTTATTCGAAACTCGAAGGTTTAAAAAATATACATGTCAAAGGAATCCGCCCGCTAAGTATTACTACTTGTAGTTAAAATTTCACTTTCTTATTTTCTTACAGAAGATGATAAAAGTGTACTTGATGCATAGTTATTCTACACCGATCCGATTGAGGGTCTTTCCACTCTTCAGCGGTTGCCCTTTTACCAGCCGGCTGCTGACCCTTCACATCCACATGTGTCAATCACAGAGGTAGATGATCAACAGCCGACATGTGGTTAGCATGTCCAGTCCCCCAGCCGTTATAGCTGGTTCCTCAACCTGGAGCCGCTACTTATTGTAGCTACCCAATTGCCTCACGATGCTGGGTGGGCACCGGTCCCATACTGGCAGAAATACTATGAGAAAATTTCTTCCCCCATGGAGACTCGAACCAGCGCAAGTCCCGTAGCTCTGCGCCAAGGCTTCCTACCTTAACCGCTCGGCTACGGCGCTCGGCTACACCCAAACTTCAATTAACATCATCATAATCTTCACAGACTGAATTACAAGAGATTCGTTCCGGTCTCGTGCAGAAAACTGATATCTCCGCCCTGCTCTTTGCAGATTTTAATTATTTTTCTTCATATATTAAAAAAGTATTCTAATTGTATGTGAATGTATTCAAGTTATTTCCCTTTGTTTGTCTATATTACATAATATCCCAGGTAATTAAAATAGTTTACTTGATCTACTATTCTGTTTTCCATACCGGTACACGCAACGGAGGCCTTTTAATGAATGCTGTAACATTTGTTACATTTACAGATATTTCCAATTATTTAAAAATTAATTCAGACTGAATTTGTTAAGATATATTTTGTTTTATTCCTAGTTTAATGTCTGCCTATTAGGTACTTTTATGTGATCCATGCCACCCGGGTCATACCAAGAACTGTCAGGAGAAAATTTCCTAAACATTGGATCACATACAAACATTTTTGATTACAGAAGGATATTGAGGGCGTCGATCACTCAATGCGGGGCTACCTCCAAGACAGCACGATCATTTAAAGCAAGGAACAACAATCACTCGTACATGCATACTTAAACATGTGTTTGGGCTGCTGCGGGATCAAGGTGTTTCCCTAGTTAGTACACCGCCTCGAAGAGATATCTACGTAGTAGAAAATTAAGGTGTTACTCTGATGGTTGAATATCGGTTAAATTTTGCTCTGATGTATTTTTATTCAGAGTTGA
The DNA here is from genome assembly GCA_030220185.1 of Diploptera punctata. Lineage (NCBI taxonomy): Eukaryota > Metazoa > Arthropoda > Insecta > Blattodea > Blaberidae > Diploptera > Diploptera punctata. The sequence continues at coordinate 3,881,530 of JASPKZ010002677.1, read as the reverse complement.
GATTCTTTAACGAGCCTGAAAATTTTCAGACTCAGGATCCACGACTTAAAGTTCCTCACGGAGGAATTGTCCCTTGGATTTTTACATCATAAAAATCCATCGATCTTAGCCGGGTTTGAGCCCGCGACCCTCGTGACTATAGGCAAGGAACATAACCACTAGACCACCGCGGCCGATGCCAGTTAATTAGAATCGGATATAGATATTTATTTATTTATTTACTTATTTATATATTTATTTCTTCTTCTTCTACTACTTCATGAAATTAGGCCTTTTGACCTGTTTTCACATCAAGTGGGATTTAATGAATCTTCCCATCTAGTAAATGGGCGTCCAACACTTCTATGTCCTATTGGTTTGTACTTTAGTAACAGCTGAGGGATTCTATCTGAAGGCATTCTTTTAACATATTCATACCAGTTGGTTTTCATATTGTCAATTCTATTTGTTAAATTAAAAATATTGAAGTCTTTCCTGATAACTTCGTTTCTTTTTCTGTCCAAAACTGTTAATTTATCTATTTATTACCAGTTACTTTTTACCGTCTCCACAGTCGACTTCATTTAAAATATGAACATGGACATGTGATCCAACCATTATTTACCTCCATGGGCTACTTCCTAAGATAATGGAGTTTAAACTGATTGAAAATTAAAAAGATAAACTTGAGTAGTTTGGAAACAAAATGATTACAGCGCATTTCCTAAAGAATTTATCGTATGAGAAATTGGCATTGGATATGCTAACGAAACATTATTCAAGAGCTAGAGATAGATATCTACTGTGTCATTATTGTTATCGCTTTTCAAGCACGCAACAACCATTCAAAACTGTTTCACTTTCCATGACTACACTTGTAACTGCCGTGCTTTTTCTAAACATGGAATTAAATCTCGGCCAACCCAAAACACGACTATAAAATCCACGATAGATTTTTACCTATATTATTACTAAATCAGGCATTAATATTATATTGTTAAATTGTTTTGTGAATGAAATTGTAATATACTAGTTTCCAGGACTTGTCAAGTTTCTGACCACAGTTTATGAGGTCCTGGCTTCAATTCCCGGCCAGACCATAGGAGTATTTCCTTAAAGGGAGAAGGGAATTATTTATATGGTTGTCCATGGTCTGGAATGTAGGTTAAGTTTAGGTTAAGGACTCTCCTGGCGCTACATTATCATTCATCACCCATAACTCCGCCTTCCGATTGTCCCAACCTAAGAAATGGAATACAGTTCCGGACGGAGAAAGCTAGAAATGTCATAAAAGAAAAAAGGTGGCATCGGACAAAAAAGTCAATTTTAAAATAATTATTTTCTTTGTCTCAGTTTAACCTCTCAACTCATGGGTATATTTTACATGCCTCACACCACGCGGACCTTACAGTGGTACGACCTGTCGGGAGAGGGATTTTAAACTCTGGACCACACACATATTTTATTTAGCGAAGTGGAATTAACGCCACGTGTCCTTCTGTTCCAGTCAGCAGGATAAATATACGTTACATTAGAATATAACAATCACAATGAACTCTAATATTAAATACTAAATGAAGGTTTGATCAATAAGGTAGTGTCCATAAAGTTAAGAATGATAATACAATAATGTTAATCATCATCATCTTCTTCTTCTTCAAAGTATGCACTATATGCAGCAGGTGCAGGTCCTATAATGAAGCATATGTTTTGATAAACGGTTATTTGCATTCTTTGTACATGTTCAAACCAATTACATGTATTTCTGTATATTCTCTCATTTATATTATATATTTGTAATTCATCTCTGATATCTTGACTACACTTTTGATCTCTTAAAGATACACCTGGAACGGATCTCAGAAATCTAATTTATATTGTCTCAATTTAATATTATGTCTATCAGAGATCGTTAAAGGCCAAGTCTCAGACCCGAATGTTATCGTTGAAACGGCTACTGTTTTGTAAAATTTCAATTAAGTTTCCCTTGTGGTCTTATTTCTCAAATACCTTCTCATTAAACCACATAGGGCCTATCTGTTTAAATTTCCCTAATTTCTTCTCCATATCCAAATTTTGCAGATACGATATCATGCATCCCAGATAATTAAGACCAGTTACTTGTTACTTGTTCAATAATGTTCATGATAATTAAAATTTAATAAAATGTACACAAACAAGATAAATTAAAGGAACATCATAATAAGATACGAAAAGTCTCCTGCCAATGACGCGCGTTTCAACCATACAGCAGAGGTGACTCTGATCTCTGAACAGCGGTCACATGTAAACGAGTGCATCATTCACACTTACAATGTATACTTTGGTGGAACATAAAAGTTGCGCACTGACTGTTCGGAACATTTGGAGTGAAATATAACTAACGTAAAGTGGTTGTTCTAAACTGTTGCTGTAACAAAATTATTCTTTCTTCCCTCTGACGTCATGTATAGTGGTCGCATCAACCATACGCTGATATCGTGTTTACGAAGGAATTGTTCCATTTCTAACCTAACAGATTATACAGGGTGTAACTAAATTCCCATTACAAGCTTTGAGGCCGTGTAGGACATAAGACAGTTAAGTTTAGCATAGGAACTCATGTCCGGAAACGTACCGTTTTCTCGCTACACGCAAAATACCACAACACATATTCAACTTTCCCGCATTTTCGGCGGCAAAGACTACGGTATTGCGTACGTCATTCGCCAATCACCTGATACCCCATGTCCACTACAGGTTTGTTGTGTGGTCCTTGTTCATACTGCACTAAGCTGTACGTACTACATTACATATGTAGTGTGTTGCTGTTGACCACGCTGAACTACACGATTGTGGAATACGTAGACATGGTGTTATTGTACGGTGAAGCTCGGTTCAGTGGGAGGGCTACTCGTCCAGGATCATCTGGGCCGACGATTTGGGCAATAGTGAATAGGTCGTGGTGTCCCGATTTGTTAGCATGCACGTTTTCCCCTCTTGAGGTCACATAAAATCCTTGATTTACGAGATCCCTATGGTATCCGAGGAAGACCTACTGGCGCGGATAATGAGAGAGAGGGAGAGAGGGGGACAGAGAGAGGGAGAGAGGGGATGACAGGGGCGAGGAGGGGGAGAGTATATGGGATATCGGGGGACTCATCCCGTCCTATCTAGGGCTAGTCTATCTCTCTTCTTTCTCTCTCTCTTCTTTCTTCTCTTCTCTTCTTCTCTCTTTCTCTTTTTCTTCTTTTTTTCTCTTTTTTTCTCTCTCCTCTCTTCTTTTTCCTCTCTCTCTCTCCCCCTCCCTCGCCCTCTCCCTCTCTCCCTCTCTCTCTCTCCCTCTCTCTCTCCCTCGCCTTCTCCCTCCCCCTCTCCCTCTCTCTCCTCGCCCCCTCTCCCTCTCCCTCTCCCTCACTCTCGCGTTTTTCCTTTTTTTTTTTTTTTTTTCTTTTAAGGGGGAAACGGTAGGTTTCCTGACATAAGTTATTATGCTATAGTCTTGGTCCCCACTACACATCTTCAAAGTCTGTAATGGGCATTTAGATACACCCTGTATATCGCCGAACAGTATATTTCAACCCATTCGTTCCATAAAGTAAAGATCGGTAACAAAATGAAAACTAAGAAATAAGCTTGGTGTGTTTTTAAATTATTATACAGCCACCATTGATTAATTTTCCCTAAGAATATTAATATGAAATTAACTAATTATTCTTCATTCATCAGAAATAAGCGCTAATTTCCATTTGATTGTTTTAAGAGACCATTTAAAACCTGACACCATTTTTACTAACCTAATAATTATATCCGCAAGAAAGACTAACCAAGACAAAAAAAGTTTGTTGTCTCGTCCCAATAAATTCTCGGCACATGAAAGAAAATCCAACGGTGTTCCATGATTAAAATTTATGAGAAAACGTTTGCACGTATTATATTAGCGAATCCCGAAAGAATTAAGTGATTGAGTTTTCTCTTGAAGAGATACTTGAAAAATCTTCACAAATGTCCTTACCTAATCCCATTCCGATCTAAGTCCAGTTGCAATGTAAACAAATTTGCATAAGACATTATTCCGACGACTCCGACTATTGTGGGAACTGTGGTGCTACTTTTACCAACCATATGAGTGAATTGTGCATTGAACTGTCATCGATAGGAACATTGTTATTATACCTTATCTGCTCCTGGAGTGATCATAACATAAACAAACGCCAATTGTATCCTTCCGCCATGCGCGCCACAATTACTGTCACATTGATAGGGAGCACATGTCAAGTATGTAAAATAAGTCATGTGATCGTTGAATGGGGTGGATTACAAGAAAGCTGGTGAGATTTTTCGCTGAACTTGTGAAATACGTTTTAAATATCTGTTTTTTACCACTAGTTAAAGGTTTACCAGACTTGTGTTTTAAAAATGTAGATGGCGACAAAGCAACAGAAGACTCGACACCTTCAGATATTTTGTTGCATCAGAGTCGAATGAAGAATGATTTAAATCCATCATCCATTTGTAACAAAATATTTAAATTGTAATTATTGATTAGGTAATTATATTTTTAAATAGTTTCTATATGTTGAGTATTATTATTTTCATTCACGAAGAATAACACGTATTCACGTAGACTTTCACGGCCGGAGTTGCTATGATGATCTTGAAGAAGATTTTCGGGCTGTAGGCCGTGGTCGTGAGGCTTGTAGTTCCCCGACGTTTCGCCAGAGACTGCGTCTGGCATCCTCAAGGGTTGTCTTGAGACTGGCAATTCTGACGACGACGATTGAGTGACGGTGACTTGGCACCGTCCTAGGCTCTGCATTCTGATGCACACAGTGCGTCTTGGCAGTTAATTCCGTAGTGGCTATCGTTTTAGGATTGTGGTTCGTTTAATCCTAGCCATTGTGACAAGATGGTTTCTTTTAGTCTACGTATCTGGATGATAGATTGTGGATATGTCCACACAGTATATAGATATCAAGTCGCACTGAGTAGTGCAACTTGATATCACATTCTATGCGAGCAACTCGCACAATCTATATAGTTTTTTAGTTCACTTTAACTTTAACCTATATTACATAGGTTAAAGATCCTGTGTAGGAAAAGGAATCTCTCCATAGGAGAGGGTAGTTCAGCCAATAATGGCTGAAGACCCTGGAGATATTCCTCAACCTGCTGCCCTAGTTGTAATTTAGGCAATTGCTGGCCCTGGCCTTGAACATTGCTGTTCACCTTTTGGTTTAGTGAAGAGGTGCCCTTCTTTAGGGATTGAGAAAAGGAAACATTAGGTTGGACTTTCACCGAAGTGAAAGTCCTAGGTTGAGATATAGGTTGTTTGGGTTGAGCTGCCCTATTATAACTCACAAGCGCCGCCTGGAAAACAGGGCAGCCACGATAGGATGCTGGGTGTCCGTTAGCCCCGTAATTTGCGCACTTAAGCAAATTAGCATCTCTCTGTGCTGAGGCCTTAATTGGACAGTCCTTATGTCCATGGGCCTCAGCACAGATTACGCAACGTGGCTTCCGGCAGCATGCGGAAAAGGTATGATTAAATGACTGACACCTAAAACATTGTTTAAGGCCAGTCCTTGGTCTATAAGATTCCACCGATACGACACAGTAAACCAGCCGCTTCAGGTCATAAATTTTTAGAGCCTCAGCTGTCCGCTCGAGTTCAAGAATGAAAATGGGGAGAGGTTTCTCTACGTTATCTTTTTTAGCAAATATTTGCCTGGTACTTTTCAGAGGAAATCCCAAGGACCTAATTTCCTCTTCTATTTCGTCAATGGGAGTGTTTGAAGGCAGCCGTTTTAGCACTACCTTCAATGGAAGTTCCTTTTTAGTCAAATGAGTATAGTATTCCTTGTGAATGGATTTAAAATACTGTCTAAGGACTAAAAAGTCCTCCATTGTAGTTGCGTAATAACGCAAACCTTCTCTTATGTTAACAACTTTAAGTTGTCCACTTATGAGTGCCTTTATCTCTTTATTCATGCGAAACAGATCCCCATGACCAGTGACAGTGATTGGTGGGGGTCTCTCTTTTCCGAGAGTCAACAATTTGAGAAGGTGTAGTATTTGTCGTATCGGTCGATGGACCAGCAATAACAGGTAGAACCACTGAAGAGGAAGTTCCCGAGGTTGATGCTTCCATATTTGTATCAGCTAGTGCTGCAAATTTATTAGAAGTCTCAACCCCTGATACTACAGTGGGAGGCTTCACTTTGACTTGTCTGGATAGATTTTGGGTTTTCTTTTCAGAATTATTTTCAGTTGTTTTTGATACTTTTTTACCTTTACTTTTACTTTCATTCCTCCTCTTTTTAGGAGTTGTTGTTTCTCTAGGCTCAGATTCAGTTTTCAGGAAAAATTGAGGTGTGGGTATGTCAAATTGGCCCATTCTTTTAGGTTTTACTTGTTGCTCTGAATCTGTTTCCGAACTTGCGTCATGTTCTGGGAGAAAGCTATGCGCTTGGAGCTCAAGCGCAGTAGCCTTCACTTCCTTCAACATGAGCGAGTACAAAGTTACACTTTCCGGTATTTGGCCATATATTTTATCTAATTTCTCCATACATGTCAAAGTGATGTCACACACTGCATCAGATCTTTCACTGCTGGGGAAAGTAGCCAGACTGTTAGTGATGAGTAAGAATACTCCGCGTATCTCATGAATATATCTTTGATATCGAGTATTTTCCTCGCTTTTCTTTTTGGCAATATATGACTCGAAAAATTGTGAGGCTTCTTCCCACAACGTGAAAGGTCTGATGTCCTCATTATCTTCATCCAGGTCCATAGACCCTGGAAAAAAAAATCAAATTTAGCAGCCATGCTTGGTTATACCAAGACTTAGTCTACTACTTCACTTGACTTTATTAGAAAACCACTTGTCACTCGGATAGAATTACACTGCACATTAGTGAAGAAACCACAACACTATAACTTTAGACACTACACCCGTGGATTTATATAACTTCTAGAACACTAGAACACTATATACACTGGACCGCGCCGGTAAGCCCGGTCTGGAATTAACTGCCCTAACCGCCGATTGGTTGTGTAGCGATCACTTTATATATGACAACCAATCGCAGAGCTCTAGAACTACCAGTAACCGCACTGAATTAGATGTTGATGAAGCACTACGGTGTGTACTGATGGTCACCCATCAATGCTTGATCCAAGCTCGATGTTACTGACGGTCACCCATGCAGTCTCGATGCAAGCTTGTTGTTACCATTAAAGACGTCGTTCTTCTTCGAAGTTCTTTATAGTAATGCTGGCAATTCTGTCCGCTGTCTGTATTATTTATACGTTCACTGCGATGTGTTCGTAAATAAGACAGACAGCGGACAGAATTGCCAGTCTCAAGACAACCATTGAGGATGCCAGACGCAGTCTCTGGCGAAACGTCGGGGAACTACAAGCCTCACGACCACGGCCTACAGCCCGAAAATCTTCTTCAAGATCATCATAATAACACGTATATTCAGAGAACTTATTTTTTTTTAATTTAATGAAGGGAACTACTATTTTGTACACTTATTGCCTTTACATCGTACGTCGATGTCCATAACCAATGAAAAGCGAGCAGGTCACTGATGAGGATCACTTTAAGAGAGGATAAGCCATCATATTTTACATGAAATAAGACTGAATACAAGGTAACCATTTTATAATAAGAATATGTAAGATCGATAAAAATAAACTAAAGTGACCAGGCGTGAGGGAAGAGTGTATTTGCTATGTGAATAAAATATTGTATATTTTACACGCGAGCAGAGACCTCTACAGTCGGAAGGTGTCTAGACAATTGGCCTCAGCTGCTAGGATGACCTCATAAATAATGACATAGAATATGTTGGTATTTCTTTTACCAATTCATGTGGAAATACAAACTGTACGATACACAGTACATGGATACATCACAATTTAAAATATACCATCAAATTTCTACACTGTTTGTGCTGTTTTTCTGGGCGCCTAATATCTAAGAACATTAGAGTTATTTCACAATTATAAAATAATTTAAAAAGTTAGATGAATAGCTGTTTTAATGTTACCTAATTTAATTTTCGTGCTTTGGGTTCTGCGTTGGGCGAATAGCTGGCGTTAATGTGGTCTATTTTCAATTTTCTGCACCACATCAGCAGACCACTTATCGTAGATGATGTGTTCTTGTATTGTGTACAGAGAGCAGTGTATGACGAGTGTATGTTCATGTGTTCGTATAGTGTAAAGAGAGTGTGATGTATGAGAGATGGGAGAAGGTCCTTCTCAATCACACACTTGTTTCGAGAAAAAGTTTTAAAGTTTAAGTCAATCTTCACTATTTATTGTAGCGCCAAACTAACAATACTGTCTGGATATTGTACGTTATTTTCCGTGTTTGACAGTTATGCATCAACAAATCTAAGAGCGGGAACATTTTGCGCTTTGCTGAATGATGCAAAATTTAGATTAGCATTTAAGGAGATCTAGTTGCAAAATATATAATCTCTGATAGGACTGATGGCGTTTACATTTTCCTTTAATAATAGAGTTATATAGCGATAAAAGTGTATGTACACTTACTTCATGAGCCAATGCAACAGATGACATCAAAATGTCAATTTTTTAAATGGCGCTTAGCCGATTGTTGCATAACATCGTCCAATTATAAGCGTTTTACCTCATGCCATCCCTCAGCCTGGAATTAAGAAGGACACGAATAGACGGTTTATATTTTACAAAATATTATAGGCCTACTATAATTGAAGGTCTGAAGCTCGAACCCGGCCGCGGTCGATGGATTATTAGGATGTGGGACAAGTCCCCTGGGAGGGACTTCAAACTGTGGTTCCCGAGTCTCAAGATTTTCCAGGTCGTAAAACAACCGCAAACCTTAATTAAAAGGCCTCTATACAAAATTTAACCAACCTTCATCCACCCGAGTAATACTTCACTTGTCTACTAGATGTCCTAACCAGATATCACTCGTTGACATCTGTAGGCTAATAAGCGTAACTAAATTATCTTGGTTAAGAAACTCTAGCTAGGGGCTATACATGTGATTACGTGAATACTAAGTGACCGTCACTGATATAAAAAAATAGTGATGAAGTTAAATAAGTACATAATAGACTGTAACTTACGATTTGACAAGAGAAGATTAACTGCTTGCAAAGTTGCCAAACTTACCTGAAAACAAATAAATAAAACATTAATCAATTTATTTAGAAAAATTTTGAAAAAAAAAATGATGAATTCAAATATTTAAAATTGTATTTATTTATTTAGAGAAATTTTGAAAAAAAATGACTGAATTAAAATATTTAACAAAATCATTCATTTATTTATTTAAGGAGATTTTGGAAAATAATGCCTGAATTCAAATATTTAAGAAAAAACATGATTTAATTAATTTATTTAGGGACATATTGAAAAGAATGGCTGAATTCAAATATTCCAGAAAAAATGCATTAATTAATTTATTTATTTAGGGACATTTTGGAAAGAATGGCTGTATTCAAATATTAAAAAAGAACATTTATTTATTTTGAGAAATTTTGGAAAGAATGGCTAAATTCAAATATTAAAAAAACATTAATTAATTAATTTATTATTTATTTATTTATTATTTGTTTACTTATTTAGGGGCATTTTGCAAAGAATGACTGAATTCAGATATTAAAAAACGCATTTATTTATTTAGGGACGTTTTGGAAAGAATGGCTCAATTCAAATATAAAAAAAACATTTATTTATTAATTTGTTTAGAGAAATTTTGGAAAGAATGGCTGAATTCAAATATATAATAAAAATAACATTTATTTATTTATGTAGGGACATTTTGGAAAGGAGTGGCTGAATTAAAATATTTAAGAAAAGCATTAATTAATTTAGAGACATTTTGGAAAGAATGGCTGAACCCAAACGTTGAAGAAAAAAAACATTAATTCATCCATTCATTTATTTAGAGATTTTTTTTAAATAATGTTTGAATTCAAACATCTAAGAAAAAAAAATTTATTTATTGAGGGACATTTTGGATAAAATGGCTGAATTCAAATATCTAAGAACAATAATTAATTAACCTACAAACAGAAATTAGGTGCAGAAATAAATTAAACATAGGATCAAGTCTTAAAACGCATGGTATCAAGTTTATAGATTACAGGGACTCTAGTCATTCCAATTTCTCTAAAAAGAATTAAACTAAACACACAAACACACACGGTCCTATTAGTTATTCTTCGACGTTATATTATATGGAAGTGAAACAGACTCTTAAACTTTAAGGGAGAAGAAAATATTACGAGTCAATATTTTACAATCTCACTTAGATAATTTAACCCACTCTTGTCATAAGTAATGCCGCGAGTGATTTAAAAATTATCAATAAATTCACGACTCACGAAGTGAGGAGCAAATTTATCTAGAGAATTTGGAAATCAAGAGTGGCATTTGTTAGGACTATTAACGAATAAAATTGAGCTGTTTACTCACAAATCGTTATTTAAATGTAGTTATTTTAAAATATTTATATATTTAATATAAACGGCGATGTTTGAAAACAAATGAGAAACGTTTGTTATGTTTCATTTGTTCATCACTGCAACCAGATCATATTATTTATTACCATTTCGGATCGCAATATTGTAAGAATGCACCCAAGTGGAGAAAAAAATGAAACACATCAAACTGTTTATAATCAACATTATCGGTTATTAATTAATTTCTGATGTCCTATGATGTAAATATGTCAATTGTATTTTTCTGGAACGTAAATACCTGGAAAATAATATGTTTAAGAAAGTGCAAACAGTGGTTTCTTTTTATTGTGGCATAATCAGTTGCTATAGTTGGTTTTTTATTATATCTCGCAAGCAGTATCTGGTTACATTCGTGCACTATATATACAATCTAGTAGCCACATGCATTCTAGGATTCTTACACATTAATATATAAATTGCTATATTCAACGTATTTCTTACAGTCAGTCACTGCAAAATAATGTTATGACCTGTTCAGAATATTAAAACGGAATGTAATACGATAAACTTAAGTGATAAATATCGGGCGAAACACGACTGTGATTGGTTGTAAAATATTAATTGAAACGTGATTGGTCATTGACTCTCATTTGGGGCATGAGTTAAATAGTCACTGTTAATAATATATTACCACTCAAACTTGGCCTACCTACCGAGTCTTTCCCTCTAGTTTTCACACAAGGATTGAACCTGCCCTTATTTCATTCCCCATTTCTGCCACATGTCCTTCCCATCGCAATCTATGAGAATTGCTATTCTTATTATATCTGGTTTGCTATACAGATCATGTAGCTCACTGGTATGTAGTCTTTTCAATTCAGTTTTCTGTTTATCTCTCTTTGGTCCAAACATTTTTCCAAGTATTTCATATTTAAATACTTGTAATTTTTCTCGTCCCTTAAACAGGAGACCATGTTTGACATCCATATAATATAATTGGAAGAATAACAGTTTTATATATTTTTAAAAGTAAACTATAGAGGGATCAGTGTTATGGCAGCAAGTAGTAGAATGTTAAGTACAATTATTAAAATTAGATTGGAGGAATTAATACAAATAAAATATCAGAAGAACAAACAGGTTCCACAGCAGGTAAATCGTGCCTTGATAATATATTTGTGATTAGGCAGATTACAGAAAAGATGTTGGCTAAAGAAAAAGAGTTCATAAGACATTTATAGACCTGGAAAAGGCATATGACTCTGTACCCATCAACAAGCTTTGGGTGGCAATGGATACGTTTGGAATACCTAAATCTCTTATACATTTTATAAAAATAATGTATGATTGTAAAGCAAGTATTAAGGTTGGACATAGAGTATCCTCAGAATTTGATATAACAAAAGGATTAAGACAAGGATGCGGGATGTCACCAACATTGTTCAAGATATATTTAGGAAATGTATTAATGAAATGGAATAAGTCATGTAGGGGAATGGGAATCAATATCAATGGCCATTTACTGCACAATTTATTATTAGCTGATGACCAGATTATAATAGGACAAGATAAAGAAGATATAGAATATATGATCAGAAAGTTGGTCGATGCATTTGAGGTAGGTGGACTGAAGATAAATTATATTAAAATAGAATATATGGTAATCGGAGGAAATTCAGAAGACCTACAAATAAATAATATGATAATTAAATGTGTTGAAAAATTTAAATATCTTGGATCTATAATAGATAAATCTGGTACTTGTGAAAAATATATTATTAACAGAGTAAATTGTGCAAGGAAGGCGATTAGATCCCTGAATGGTCTTTTATGGAATAGAAATTTGACCAGAAAAACAAAAAAGAGATTATACAAACAATAATAGAAAGTATACTTACATATGGATCAGAAAGCTGGACAATAAATGAAAGGATGCAGAAAAGAATCTTGGCGACAGAAATGGATGGATAACGGAGAAGTATGAGAATATCCAGGCTACAACATATTCGAAATACATATATCAGACAAGAAATGGATGCACAAGAAACTGTTATCGATAGGATAACAAAGAGAGCTCTACAGTGGTATGGGCATGTAACAACGGATGTCGGAAGACTAGTGGCCGCTACAGGTGTTGGATTGGATGGTACCAGGTAGAAGGAAGATGGGGAGAGGTAGAAGAGCATGGTATGAGGGAATATATGATGCCATGATGAAGAGGGGTATGGAAGATGGACAATGGGAAGATAGGTATCTCTGGAAAGCATGAATCAAAGGCAAACTGCTGTAAAATGGAAAGCCTGTATTAAGTAAGTATATATTTTTAATTTAACCTTTTTTGAGAGAAGCTGGGACGACAAGAGTCCCTATAATGCATAAATGCATACATTTCCAGAATTGTGCCTATGTTTAATTCCATGTCATTCCTATTAACGATGGACTTTCTTTTAATTCTCGCATTGTGGTTATATTTTAAATAATAATAAGAAGAAAGGTTCGGTCTAATGGGCATTGATTTTTTCATTAAATATAGCATCCGTTTATTAAAGAGCAGTATTAATTTAACAGTCTTGCTTATAATTTTCATAGTTATTTTGTTATATCGTTAGAGATTGGCTAATAATAATGCACCTTATAATAATAAGAAGAAAGGTTCGCCGTAATGGGCACTGATTATATTTTAAATGCCCTATATTTATTTAGTACTAGCGAATACCTGGCTGCGGTGGACTAGTAGTTATGCTCCTTACCTCTGATCCCGAGGGTCGCGGGTTCAAACCCGGCCGGGGTCGATGGATTTTTTTAGGATGGAAAAATCTAAGGAGCAAGTCCTCCGGGAGGTACTTTAAGCCGCGGGTCCCGAGTCTGAACATTTTCAGGCTCGTAAAAGTTCCTTAAGCCTGAATGAAAAGGCCTCTAAGCAAAATTTACGGAATATTTCTATCCTAGTAATACCTTGGTTTCCTAGATGTCAGTATGAGGCGGAACGCTGACCACGGACCACTCAAATGACATCTACACGAAAACATGTGTAACTAAATTAGTATGGTTCAAATTCTTCCCTGTAGGGGGAGAGCGCCTAAATCTCTGTTAAGGGAAACATGGGCTTACAAGTACTAGCAAATACCTGACATGCGCTGCTACGCCTAAACAAATTAAATGTATGTTTTTATTTTTAGTTGAATAAGTTAAAAGAAAAGCAGGATAGTGTGGTAAACATTACGGCGAGGCAAACTATTACTAGAATCAGTTTTTAATTTTGGATTTCAGGTAAGCCTCCACTTTCAACGGCCGGATTTCGTTGATTTTTGGACAATATCTATCTCGGTTTACTTAATACCGTATACTGAGTTTTGTTGTAAGATATCAAAATTGCGACCGGTAGATGGATTTTTAAATTTTCCTTTCAGGTGAATTCCTACACCTAATGGTTTTAGGTATTAATAGATAGGGACTAAATACTCGCTGTACCTAAAAACCTACAGAAACATACACACATTCACACAATAGTATATTACGATGCAAGATGGGAACAGGTTTTTACAAAAGCGAGTAAAATGTTTAAAAACCTCGCTATCGCTCGGTTTTTAATTTCCCAGATTCTGTAAAACACTTCACAAACGTGCTTTGTACATTATTTTTTGCACGATGGCTTTCTCAAAATAATAAATAATAGTAAAATAATAATAATAATAATAAAATATTTGTTTTCATTATACATCGTGTCCCATTCAAACCTCCCACATTTTAATTAATCATAACCCTCAAAGTATGCGGAATTATTAAATGAGGTTGCTATTAAAAGCAAGAGAAACTCAAAGAACTTTGTTTTGATTGTTGCAGTTAATTCATCTGTCGCATGTTGGACAATAATAACATAAAATAAAATGGCGACTCCTCAGCAACGAGCACAAACTGTTTTGTGGTATGCAGAGACCAAGTCAATAATTACAGTGCAAATAAAATGCCGGAATGAATATGGAGGAAATGCACCTGATGGGAAGACCATTAAAGCATGTCTGGAAAAGTTTCTGGAGACTGGAAGCGTTAAAAAATCAGGAGGTGCTCTTACACGTGTTTCAGAAGAAAAGATTGAAGAAATTAGAGCAGGATTTCAGAGAAGTCCACAAAAATCAATTCGCCAAGCTTCCCGGCAGTTCAATGTGCCGAGATCAACTGTGCATCGAGTGCTTCATAAGCGGCTGCGTTTGTACCCCTACAAGGTGTAAACTGTTCAACAAATAAAGCCAGATGACAGGCCACGACGACAGGCATTCGCTATTGAAATGCTGGATCGTATTGACAAGGACCCCCAATTTCTTGGAAACGTCTTGTTTTCTGACGACGCAACGTTCCATGTATCAGGATCTGTTAATCGGCACAATGTAAGGATCTGGGGTACCGCAAAATCCACACGTCTACCGTGAACACGTCCGGGATAGCCCAAAAGTAAACGTTTGGTGCGGCCTGATGAAGAACAGGATTATAGGTCCTTTTTTCTTCCATGAGAAGTCAATAACTGGCCCGGTATACCAAGACATGTTGGAACAGTTCTTGTACCCCCAAATAGCTGATCTTCAACCCGTAATAATCTTTCAGCAAAATGGAGCCCCACCACATTGGAAACTGGATGTTCGGAATTCACTCAAAGAATCCTTCCCCAGAAAGATGGACTGGACGGGGCGGACCAATTTGCTGCCCACCACGTTCGCCAGGCATCACTCCACTGGACTTCTTCCTCTGGGGGTACGTAAAAGATCGTGTGTTTGCGACTCCAGTACAAGATCTTCATGATTTACGAACCCGTAACCTTGACACAATTGCAACTGTACCAATGGACATGTTGGACAGAACGTGGCACGAAATCGAATACAGGCTTGATATTGTTCGTGCTACTAATGGGTGCACATATAGGGGTGTTTTAGCGTGGCAATGTGTGATAGTGAAAATTCTTTGAATTTCTGTTTCGTTTAATACCGGCCTCATTTCATAATTCCGCATACCTTGTTAGTTACGATTAATTAAAATGTGGGAGATTAGAATGGGTCACCCTGTAAACAGACTAACGTTAACAGTGTGGAAAATGTTTATTAGTTGAATATACAGGAGGGCGTGACACCAATCAGTAATAAAATGACGGCAAGTACGTATTTATTGTTTGATATTGTTTTAAATAAAGTTCAGTTTATTTAAAATGTAGTGATTTGTTTCGTATAATGTATATTAACACTTCCCTTTGGATATATATATATATATATATATATAAAGGGGACGCGCATTACCGTAGTGGTTAAGGCACTGCGCTACAAGCCGGAAGGTCGAGGGTTCGACTCCCATGGAGGTCAGGATTTTAACTGACCCAAACCTTCTGGCGGCACTATGGCCCTGGGGTTGACTCAGCCTCTAACGGAAATGAGTACCAGACGCTTGTTCTGGGGGTAAAGGCGGCCGTCACGCAGGGCTGACATCAAGTGCCGATTGTCTAGAAAAAGTGGGAGCCTTAACCTCCTACTACCCAAGGGCCTCCTGAGGCCTGTAGTGAGATCACTTTACTTTAGTATTATATATATATATATATATATATTCTAAGTAGTATACATAGATGGCAGTGGTTTTACTTCCCACACATGGTTTGTAAATATGTAATATTACCGTATAGTTATTTTATTACAGTATCGTTATTTGGGTTGGCAACCCCGAAAATGTAGGAAGTTGAACTTCTAATCATGGTCGCCATTGCTGTAAGTACGACAAAATGCACTATCGCACAAAAGAAAAAGGGTTTTACTCCTCTACAAACTCTCGAAGTTTGTATGCGGATTTTTTTACACCGTATATATAATAATATTCTAGATGTATTATAGGCTTAAAC
Organism: Diploptera punctata; assembly: GCA_030220185.1. NCBI lineage: Eukaryota > Metazoa > Arthropoda > Insecta > Blattodea > Blaberidae > Diploptera > Diploptera punctata. The sequence goes on along the minus strand of JASPKZ010002677.1, from coordinate 3,865,228 downwards.
TAGGATAAATCTGGAACACAGTTGACAAACTTCGGTGAAAGGAATAGCTCCACGAACACATGATGTGTTTTTATCAGAGTGTCATGGGAGATGCCATTTTAAACTGGCGACGTCCAGAACGACATCCAATTAACGTTTGACGTTCTACTCCACTCACTCTGGTTTTATTCACTCCAGTTAGTTTTATGACGAAAAAAAATCCAATAGTGGGCAATTTGTAATTTGACGAGGGAAATAAATTGGAACTACTATTGGCAAGTCTTCCATAGTCACTCGTATTTCTAAACCATCGTTTTAAATTAGGCTTATTACATTTCACATAAACCAAAGGTTTTCCATAGAAATTTAACTTAAAGATAATATTACAAAAATATTGCACCTAGTTTAAAACAAGTTTTTCTTATGGAAACCTCATAAACAATGAATAGTTTTAACTATATATGATAAAATATCTCGTATTTTAACAAGTAAGGCCTTTTTAGGACGATTAGTAAATTTTATTAGAGAATTCCGAAGGAATAAAACAATTGAGGTTGTTCTGGTAAAAATATTATTTTTTAAAAAATTAGAGATCTTCACCGATCATACAAGCAGACACCGAAAATAGCCATCACAAAAATGTAGTGCTTCGCACTCATATAACTGGAAGAATAACAGTTTTACATTTTTTCAGTTTAATTTTTTTAGAGAGAGAGAGAGAAAGAGAGAGAGAAGTTAGAATGCATTTACAGAATTGAGCCTATGCTTTTTTTATTTCTTTCTGCACGTAATTCTTGTTTGTAATTAGTTAATTAGTGTTCTTAGGTAATTCAATTCAATTCAATCATTTCTTCAAAATGTCTTTAATTTGTTATTAACCGTCAATTTTTATTACATAATATATTACTATTTGTAAACATATATTTTGTTTTATTGATGTTTACTTCCAGCCCCAATTCTTAGTGCTACTCAATAGAGTGTACGTATTAGCATTTAGCATCGCCGAATACTACTACATCATCATAAGTAACGCCACGAGTGATTTCCAATTTATCTAGAGGATTTGGAAATCAAGAGTGGCATTTGTTAGGACTATTTAACGAATAAAATTTAAGCTCTTTACTAACAAATCATTATTTTAACATAGTTATTTTCAAATATTTATATGTTTAATGTAAACGGTGATGTTTGAAAACAAATGAGAAATGTTTGGTTATGTTTCATTTTTTATCACTGCAACTTGATCAAGCTATTTATTGCCGAATAGGATCGCAATATTGTACGAATGCATCCTAGTGGAGAAAAAATGAAACACACCGAACAGTATATTATAACCAACATTATAGGTTTTTTTCGGAAACAACTCGGTAAAATCAGTATTTAAGAACTCAATTGTTGAACACACAATTATCAAATGTGTAGGTCGAAGGAATATGTTCATTATTTACTATATTCAACGTATTTGTTGGAAAATCTGTCACTGCAAAATAATGTTCTGACCTGTTTAGAATTAAAAAGTAGGATATTTCTTTATTTTGGTAACCATAATTCGATAATTATCGACGCGAAACAAGACTGTGATTGGTTGTAAAACAAAATTCATTGAAATGTGATTGGTCATTGACTCCCATTTGGGGCATGAGTTAAATAGTCAACATAATAAACTGACAGCTTTTTAATATCGTTGAGTAGCAGGTCATCTTCATCTTCCAAATATTTGATATAGTGAACACATCAAGAATAAATTTAATATTTTTAATCTGATGGATAAACACAAAAAGTGTAACTATTAATATGAGAAAACAGTAGATTTAAGCATGTAAATGTATACTGATTCATGTATGAAATCTGCAAACAACAAGTATGAACAATTAGTGCACTGATTTCAATGTTAATTCCCAAGAGAATATGCAAAAGCATAAAGAGTCAATTGAAAATACAAATGGAAACGTAAAGCGCTCCATCGTGACACAACATGCTATCTAATATGACGCACTGATTACATAGTTTAATAATCGCGAGTACAAGAAATTACTTCAATTATTCCTGCTCCATTCTGAATTGTATTATCTTGGTATACTGCTCATAACACACTATTGCGCCTGTAATTTATTAGCACACTAGTTAAACCCGGCGTGCGTTGCTACGCCTAAATAAGTCAAATGTGTTTTATGTTTAGTTGACTAAGTAAAACGAAAAATAATTATACATTTATATCGTAATTATTTTTTAGACATCCCGTGCTGATTAACTGGCAATGCCCGGGAATATACTTATCCCGATCTTCTTGGCACCAATGAGCTCAAAAAAAAAGTTATTGTGAATTATCCATAAAAAGAAAGAAATGCAGAATTGTAGATTGTTTTTAGATATTCAATTCTGTGTACATTAATTTTGTGTTATTCGTTTTGGTTAAGGCAACTCAAGCAATTTAAGTGTCCAAAAAACTACATTTTTAGTGCACCGATTCACTATATTTTTAGCTCCGGTCCTATAGTACATACGGTAATGTTATATACGTTAATTGTCCCAGATTATGTTTCACTAATTAACTAACTAAATGACACCATTGAACCCGCGGAAATTTTTGGCAAATACAAACAGTTATTAACTTTGGGTTATGCATTTTTTTCACTGTTTTTCTGGCCCTTTTAAATAAGGTGGCTTCAGAAAACTGAGTTTCTCCAGTGTTGCAAAATAAATGTAAAGGGTGATTCAGAATAAGTATTACAGACTTCTAGGGGTTGTGAGGGAACTTAGTAGATAAAATTTTGATACGTAACCCATGTCCGGAAACGTATCATTTCGATGTGAAATAAATTTCAAGATCGAAACAAGTGGGCTGACATCGCGAGTCTTGTGTTTCAGAATAAGTATTACAGACTTTTAGGGGTTGTATTACAAGTGTGGTTCCATGTGGCGACCCTGTAGTTCATTGCACAAAGTATACCTACGACGCATGTTTTCATACACACGCACTACAAGACCTGGTGAGTGCTCAATAATTTCTGCTCCGCCAGAATTCGTGCAAGAATATCTTCCTCCGACTCGATAGGTGTAGTAGAACCCCTAGAAGTCTGTAAGTTATTACTTATTCTGAAACACAAGACACACGATATCAGCCCATTGTGTTTCGATCTTCAAACTTATTTTACATCAAAATGGTACGTTTCCGGACATGAGTTCCTTATCAAAACTTTATTTACTATCCTCTACAACCCCTAGAAGTACGTAATACTTATTGTGAATCACCCTGTATAAACCAGTAAAATTGGGTAATAAATTCAACTCTCGGATCAATTAGCTTAGTTTATGCAGTAAAGTAAGCATGCCATAAAAAAGTCATATTTTCACTAATACTGAAATGCACGTTCGAGCCTATACCCTGAAACAACATAAACAAGAATAAAAGGACCACATTATTCAAAAAGGAACCAACCCTCAAATTTCAAATATATGAGTTATTGCTATGTTATTGTTCCTCAAGTACCGCTTTATGTCCTGCAAAAAGAGGCCCAACCAAACACCCACATTCTTATGCCACATATGTACCAAGTAAGAAAACAGTAATAGAATATGCCACCTTTCTTTTTCTGCAGAAAGAACCAAACAACAAGAAACTGTAAAATCTCAGATTGAGTTACCATATCTCTCATAAAATAGAAGCTCTTTGATATTCTTCATTACAAACCACTAGGACGAAGACATGTAGGAAGACCCAGTAAAAGATGGACAGACCAATTCTAGCATGAGATCGGAACAGACCTTAAGGTCTCATCCTTGATGCTGCTGCTGATGATGATATTCTGTTAGTTCAAGTAATAAGTAAATGTTTATTTTTATTTGTGATTTTTATTCAAATTTAATTTTAATTGCATTTCTCTTACAAGGAAACTGCATGCCGAAACCTATCTTCAAATTTCTCCCTGAAAAGCGTGTGATATACCGTGTCAAAAAATAAGTAAATCTGCCGTTTCAACTACAATACACCAAAATCAAGCTCTAAATCTGTCATTTAAGCTGTAGAGAAGTAATACAACTGCTCAATTTGTATATTAGATAGCCCTCACTGACTTCCGTGCCGCGTCCCACCTCACTTCACTCCGCTCTTATTCATGCGGGAGTCCATCTGCCCCGTATAGTGGGTTGCCATTCCTGGCTTCGATTTCTGTGCCTTGTAGATAAAAACCATAGATAATTTTTGGATATGTCGTTGGTACATCGCAAACGCTTCTCTGAGAGAAATTTCAGGGTAGGTTTCGACAGTTTCCTTGTTAGTTCAGTTGTCTTGTCGCTTGGTTTTTTTTAAGAGAATGCTGTCGAAATATGTCTGTGAAAGAACATGGTCAAACTGTAACAAGTTGTATGGTGTCATGTTACGATAGCATGATATTCTGATGAGTTCGTGAATGAAAACCTGAATTTCTATTCAACATGAAAAACATATTTTGTCTGGTGCACAATGTAATCGTGATAGGGTGTTTTGTATATCGCATGTGTATATAAGTTATCACGAATCCACTATCAGATACCTGTATAAACGCGCAGTTGAAAAAGAAAATGAAAGCTGTAACTTAACAAATGATCGCTTACCCTCCAATTATAAAATACGTAAACAAGGAATATGTCAAGATCTTGTCATATACTTGTTTTCTCATTGATACCTGCGCATAGAGTTGTTACAAGGGAACTGCCAACCATTGCATGCCCAAACTTATTTTGAAACTTCTCCCAGAGAAGTATTGTGATGTACCAAGGCCGTGTTCATAAAAGCGTCTGTCGTTTTAACTGCAAGTCACAGAAATCGAAACGAGAAACCACCAATGACGACGCACTGTATGGAGCAGGTAAACGACTTGCTTCAGTAAGAGCGGAGTGGAGGAGAACTGAAGCAAGGCTTGTTACAATATTAGGTAGAATTTTAATAAATAATGTTATAATTATTGTTGGCGGCTCCGTGACGCAACCGGTTGGACGCTCACCTCTCACCGCTGGAGACCCGAGATCGAGTCTCGGTCATTCCATGGTTTCGTGGTGGACGAAACGGGGCTTGAGCAGGTTTTTCTCGGGGTTTCTTTCGTTTTCCCCTGTCTCAAATTTAATTCAACCATTTCTCCTACTCATCTCATCCACTTCATTTCATTTCATTCATCCGTCCCTGTGACGGTGCGTCAGGAGTAGTCGGCCGGCACCCTTGTCGTTCACAGACTTCTATAAATGTAGGGGCTTCATCTCATCTCATTCCTCGATCCGACCCTGATTTGGACACGAGTTGAGGATATTTATTAACTTATTTAATGTTGTAGGTATTATTATCAACAACAAGGATTAAGCCCAATGGCCTGTTCCGATCTCATTATAGGTCGAATTGGTCCTTCCATCTCTTCAATGGTCTTCCCAACAATATTCTCCATTTGGTTTATAATTATACATTCTTCTTGGTATGCGCTGTTCGTTCATTCGTAATACGTGCTGAAGGTAAGCATTTTGATAGTATTTCATTAGTTCACAGAGATTAAATATATTAAGTTCTGTTCTTATATCTTCGTTTTTCTTTTTATCGGTCCTTTGGTATCCTGCTGTTGCTCGCAATAGGTATTATTATAAAAATCATTTACCTAGCACAAACTGAATCAGTAACTGTAAGTGAGGCCTCAGAATATTCTAATGATAGTAAGTCGGGTTGAGTTCTATTTGCATATAATTCCCCAAAATGAAAAGAAAGAAAAAAAACTTTCACCTTATAGAGATGGCCATACACATGGCGATTTAAATATTAATCGATTTAATGTTCTTGTTTTCTTATCTGTAATACACTAATGATCAGTACAAATGTAAATTAGAATTCTAATTGGTTGGGGTGGATTAGGATTAGTTTCATATTGTTCAGTAATTTATTATCAGAATATAAAATTGTATGCGGCGCGGGAAGCAGCTAGTGACAGTTATCCAATCTGCAATTTGGGACTTGTATTACTTCCCTACAGATTTAAAGAGAGATTTGGCGATGGATTTTAGTGCCTTGCAGTTAAGAACTACAGATAATTTCTCATATACAACCTTGGTACATCACAACGCTTCTCTTAAAGGAATTACAAAGTAGGTTTCGGCATGCAATAGTTGACAGTTTACTGCTGAAGATTTTGGGCTCATTATATTCACAGTGTTTGTCATCTCTCTATTACCAGTCTCACACGACAACTTGGGGGTCGGGAATTGGCAACATGTAATGCGGAGGAAAAAGGATTGATAGCTCATTCCCCGGCAGCAACACGGTTGCCGAATTCTTTATTTGGTGAATGACTACTCTTGATGTCGGATCATTTAAAAAGCACAGTATTGCCAGCTACACCAACAGACCTAACTAATTAAGACGAGCACTAAATGCAAGAACACAAATAATTATGGACGAGAAGCTTAAATAAATTCCTTACCCAGAAAATGAAGCAACTTCCACACCTTAAAGGGCCGAGAAGGAGAGAACACTCTCCTTTTCAAACACACAAACTATGGGTCATGGCGCCGAAAGGTTGTCAGTACCAACACAAAACGCCATATATACTGCAGATCCCCTTCCCAGTCAAATAACATATTACAGGAGGCAGGAAGTCACAACATAGTAGGAGAAGGAAGTAAATCAACAGCATATTTCTAGCATATTTTCCGCGTGTAGATTTAAATTACCGGTGTGATAGTTTACGAAATTTCTGCGTGACAGACTTTACATTTTATTTTTTTATTAGAAAATTCTATACAATACAGTAGTTTTTCTACAACCCATTCTAAAGTTTACTCCTCCATACACCCCTATTCTCTGCATCACTCACTCTTAATCCTCTCGCCACCATACCCCCACGCATTGTTTGAACCCACTGCTCTTTTGGTCTCCCCTATTTGCCTACCCCCACTTCAAAATGTAATATCATCTTAGGTATCCTGTCATCTGACATCATCTTTACGTGGACACATCATTTTGGTCTTCTTTCTTCATAACTTGTAGAACATCTTTTTGGACATCCATTGTTTTTTCTGATTTTATCATTCCTCATTTTGTCTCTTCTTTAATTTCTAGAAGCATTCCTCCAGAAGTCCATCCTTGTCACCAATAGTTTATGTGCTTGCTCTCTGCTTAATGTCCACGTTTCCGCACCATACTATAGTATACTCTCTACCAATGAAGTGTATATATATATATATTCAGAATGTTTCTACTCCACAACACCGATTTTAACATTCCAATTGCTTTACTTCCTTGACTTACTCTTTTGTTTATCTCAAAATTACTTGCTCCTTCTGACTCCAATATTGATCCCAAGACTGTTTTATTACTTCAGAAAACATTGGGTATTAAAACATAAAACCCGACACATATGTTTCCTTCATATTCTCCATTTGACTCTACAGTCCTCTAGGAACCTTGGTCTCCTTCATAACAACTGCCCATTGTTCTCTATTACTAGCTTTCGATCTCCATCTTTTCACCTTCAGTTGTCTCAAATATTCCTCAAACTGATCTAACCATCTTAGTTTCAGTCTTCCCAACTTTCTTCTTCATTCTGGTGTCCTTTCTAAAATCTTTCTTGCTCCATCCGCAACACATGACCTACCCATTCCAGTCTCTTTCTTTTAGTATTTCCTACCAGATCTAAATTCCTATATGATTCAATTCCTCGTTCGTTGTAATTCTCCATATAGGCCTATATTGTTCCTGTACTGTTCCTTATATCTTCCTTAATATTTTTATTTCCCATGTATTTAATATGTACTTATCTTTTTCTGACTATTTAACTCATGCCCCAAATGGGAGTCAATGACCAATCACGTCTCAATGATTTCTGTTTTACAACCAATCAGAGCCGTGTTTCACGAAATATTTATCAGTGTTATATTTACCATATTAAAGAAAGTTCCTCCTTTTTAATATTCTGAACAGGTCTGACCATTATTTTGCAGTGACTGAGCCTATAAAAAATACGGCTACCAGATTGTATATATAGTGCATAGATGTCAACACATAGTGCTTGCAGGAGTTAATATAAAAACATTTGTAGCAATTTATTATACCACCAAAAAAAGAAACCACTGTTTGCACTTTCTTGAATGTATTTTTCCCCAGGTAATAATCCAGAAAAGTATAATTGTCATATTTACATCATACGACATCAGAAATGAATTAATACAGTTTGATGTGTTTCATTTTTTCTCCACTAGAGAGCATTCTTACAATATTGCGTTCCTTTGGCAATAAATAGTATGATCTGGTTGCAGTGATAAACAAAAAAGCAGATGAAGCGTATCTATCGTTTCTCATTTGTTTTCAAGCATCGCCGTTTACATTAAATATATAAATATTTTAAAATAACTATAGTTAAATGATTTGTGAGTAAACAGTTTAATTTTATTCGTTAAATAGTCCTAACAAATGCCACTCTTGATTTCCAAATTCTCTAGATAAATTCACTCCTCACTTCGTGAGTCGTGAATTTATCGATAATTTGGAAATCACTCGTGGCATTACTTATGATACCAAACATAACTATTGGTTTCAATATTGTTTCATGTTTTAATTTTTGCTACCGAACTTATTGTTCTTGGCTTAAAAACTTGTTTTAATGTAAAGAAGCATCTACTGCCCTCTGTAATCGTTGCTTGACTTTATTAATGTTTGTGGTAATTAGAGAACCCAGGTATTTAATACTATCAACTTACTGATCACTTAAGACTATACATGAGGTTGGATTTACTTCTACTCTTGATATTATCTCTTGATATTATCACATATTTTGTTTCATCATCGTTTATGACTAATCCTGTCTTCCAAGACCCTTGCTTTAGTTATTTTAATGCTTCTTCCACTAATTTTGTAGAACGTCCATATATAACGAGGTCATCTGCATATGCTAGGTAATGCATTGACCAATTAAAAATTGTTCCATTTTTACACATGTTTCCAGCGAGTACAAATAAAATGAAAGTAATTGATCTGTATTCTAACGGCGACAAACATGTTTTGTAAGGAATAAAAGAATTCTGTGCAGTGTTTTTATGTTGATAAAGAAGAAAAACAACAAAGGAGAGAAAGACGTAGAAAATTGGACGTGAAAGTTAAGTAACTTGGAGAAAACCACAGCGCGAAGCACAGAATGTGCCATCAAAGAGAAGGGAATGAGGTCCCCTCCACTGGGACTGCGGTTGTCAAGTACTTCACTGTCGCTGGACCTAAAACCCACTCTAGTTTTTGCAAAGAGCCAATGAAATTGAATCAACAGCTTGGGACAGCATTACGTTTTTACATTGTACTACTTGTATGTTCCTTCACTTAGGCTCCATATCACTGCCGGCTAGTGAACTGCTACTCCACTTGTTTTTAAAATAACATTTCAGAAGGAATGAAGCTATTGAGGTTGTTCTCATGAAAATACTTTTTTTTAATTTTTTTACAAATCTTCGTCGATCTGTGGACACCGAAAATGACATTCATTAATTCATTCATTTTGAGAATTGTCCTCATCTTTGAAGGTTTTCTCCAACTAATCTTAATAATTAACATGAGTTTTAAAAATACATAAATGACTACAGACTTATAAAGAACTTTAAAAGGTAGTGAATAAAATAAATAAAAATGATTATATAGTTATTGGAGGTGATTTTAATGGAAGAATAGGGTGCCATCCTATACCTGATATAAAATTGGTACACAAGGAGAAACAATAGAAAATAATAGTGGAAAAGAACTTCGACAATTTGCAATATTTAATGGATACAGAATTACTAACACCTATTTTAAAAAGAAAGAAATACACTGTACATCTGGTCGGCTAGAGGATTAAGATCAATTATTGATTATTTCTTGGTAAACAGAAAATTGATACCCTGGGTCACAGATGTATTAGTATATGGAGGTTTCGATGTAGGAACAGATAATTTTCTCTTGACATGTAATATAAAATTATTACAAAGATGGAGGAAACCAACAACAAGAAAAATTTACAATGAAGAAACATATAAAGTGAATTTATTACAACAAGAAAGTATAAGAAAGTTGTATGCAAATAGATTACCTCAATATATATTACAGAGAGAAATAAATAATAACATAGAAGAAGAATGGAGCCACATCGATTGGGCTCTAAAGAAAGCAGCATATGAAGTTCTAGGATTAAGAAGGAAAAATTGTAAGAAGAGAAGACTAAGAATATGGAATGACGAAATTAAAACAGTTATAGAGGAAAAGAAAAAAGCATATTTAGAAGAAAGAAACAAAAGAAATATATTATAACAAAAGAAAGGAAGCAAAGAAAATTGTTAGGAAATCCCACCAAGACATCTATCTAATCTAGAACATGATCTACATGGACGACAATGGATTGTTTATAGAACAATTAAATATTTAAATAAATCAGAAAAAGAAGCTGCATATATACCTACATCAATATCAGAAGAACATTGGATAGAATATTTCAGAGACCTGTGGTACAACGAGAATGAAAACGATGAAGAACCAAAATGTGAGAATTTGAAAGTAGATAAAATACAAATGGAAGAACTGGAAGAATCGCTCAAATTAACAAATAATAGAAAAGCTAGTGGACCAGATGACATCAATTCAGAACTAATTAAATATGCAGATATATTCTTTAAATTAAGATTCTTGAATTTTCTTAATATGTGTTGGGAGAATCATAATATACCAGCAACATGGAGGCAAGGTATAGTAAAACCAATTTACAAGAAAGGAGAAAGAAACCAACCATCTAATTACAGAGGCATTACCCTCCTAAATAGTGGATATAAAATCTATGCTAGAATAATAGCAAAACGAATACAACGAATTACTGAAGTAACACTAGCAGAAGAACAAAACGGGTTCCGAAAAGGAAGATCTTGTACCGATGGAGTATTTGCCCTGAATCAGATAATAAACAAAAGACAAGAAAAAAACCTAGAAACACATTTGTTATTTATAGACTTAGATAAAGCATTTGATCGAGTAAACAGGGAAATATTGTGGAATATCCTAAAAGAAAAAGGCCTCCCTATTCAGATTATAGAAACTGTTAAGAGCTTGTACTATGGAACAAATATTTGTATTGACCCTCAGTTGACTAAAAATAAGACATTTTTTCAAATAAACCAAGGAGTACGACAAGGGTGTTCACTCTCACCTATATTATTTAATATTTATATGGACGATATCCTAAAAGAATGGAAGAAGGTTTTAACTAATGAAGGAATATTAATTGATAATAAAGATAAAATAAATGCTTTATTATTCGCTGACGATGTTGTACTTTTAGCAGAATCTGAAAATGAGCTCCAAATGTTAGCATATAAATTTAAATTAATAGCCAATAGATATAATTGTAAAATATCAATAAATAAGTCAAAAGTAATGGCATTTATTGGTAAATATGGAATTAGATCAAAAATTGTACTGGATAACAAAATAATAGAACAAATATCACATTTCCAATATTTAGGATGTGATATAACTTATAGAGAAAATAAAGATATAGAAAATAAAGTAAATAAATTTCAGGCTATTTGTGGAACCATAAAAAGAACCTTAGGTCGGAAAACAAGGAAAGATACGAAACTTAAATTATATAAAACAATGGCTGTTCCTTTGTTGTTGTATGGAAGTGAAAATTGGATAATGAAATCAAGGGATAAAAGCAGGATACAGACTGCGGAAATGCTGTTTTTACGTAATGTGAAAGGATGCACAAGAGCGGATAGAATAAGGAATGAAACTATACGAGAAGAATTAAATATATATATAAAATTGAAGATAAAATCAGCGAAAATAATAAGAAATGGACAGAACACTTAATGAGAATGAACAACGAATGAATACCAAAAAGAACCTTCATGTATAATCCCAGAGGAACAAGAAATGTTGGCCGACCACGTAGAAGATGGACTCCACTTTTAACTTCGCCGGAACAGGCTGCATAGCTTAAACCTTGTAGTAGAAGAAGAAGACTTATCGACTATCAGTTTGTAATACACCTTCACAAATATCACTTAATTAAAGTTCTTCATAGTTATCTGTCCTCTATGTCTTCATCCGTTGCACCAAATTTCCTCATTGGATTCTGAAAGTTATTTTTCCAGGTTGTTCTTGGTCTTCCTTTTTTGCTCCTTTCAATGTTCCATGTATAGATGCCGAAAATGACAATGATCAATATATATATATATATATATATATTATCAGAATACGGAATATAAGAGTATAAGTTCTAAACCAAAAAACTAAGATGTTTAATACAGTAGTAAGAAGTAGTGCTACAATGATATACAGTCCAGAAACACGGAATTAAAATGTAGAACAATAAGTAAATCAAATTATGAATAGAGTGATTTTTTAACTGGATTTCTAGAAGAGATACAATAAGAAACAGTGTAATTAAACAAAATATGAATATTCAAACTTCAATTGTGGATTTCATAAAAACAGACAAAATGTAGTTTCCATTGGGTAGCATATTACACCAACTATAAGGGAAATATGTCATCTACAGAATATCTAAAGTTATTCGTGGAAAAAGTGGTATCTCGGGCCATAAGACAGCCATTCAATTTTATTTTCAAAATATATCAAATAAATATACTTAAAAAACATTTTGTCACACCTTATGAAACAAGAGATGGATGCTATAAGAAGACTTGCTCACCGCTATACTTAAACAGATGTTTAAATATGCCTCAGCTTTAAAACTATAAATCTGGAATATCTTGTGGTGTCACTATCCTTATCTACTCAGACCCAGATGTTGTAAATGTTATTAAAATTGACAGACTGAGATGGGTGGGCCATATAATGAGCATGGAGGAGGAATACCACTAGAAACCTTACACTGTTGAGACCAATGGAAGAAGAAGAAGAAGAAGAAAAGAAATACCGAAACTGAGATGTATGGATGGAGTAGAGGACCTCTGAAAGCACGGAGTCCGGGGATGGAGAAGGAGGGCGTTGGACAAGGATGCGTGGAAGAGTGTCTTAATAGGAGCCAGGGCCCACAAAGGGCTGTAGAGCTAGAAGAAGAAGAAGTATCACTATCCTTGCGAACAGTATCACACTACATGACACAAATTATTGTCATATGGTGAAGAATGGGTGAAATACAAACCAAGTGGCATCTTTCCCTGACTGGTATCTTTTCCCCACTTACTATACAATTATGTTTACATATGGAATAAACTCGCATGGATTTAGGGTACGTTTTGGTATATATATTAATTTTTTTTTTCTTTTTTTTTCTTTTTCAAAGTGTTTATTAATGGATTGCATAGGTATTGTGAGGGTGTTGAAAATGCCAGTACCGGTAGTTGATTTCTGTTGTTATGGAGTGTGGATTTCACGCACAGTTCTGGCCAGTGAGCTTGAATAATGCTCATTAGTTATAGTAAGTGGACAAATGCTGGCAGTATGGCGCAGAGATCATTATAGTGGAAGTGAATGGATTAGATTGACAGGCTGACGGGTAACCTATCGTTTAGTACACAGCTGCAAGAGCTGCTATGAAAACATTTATCTATATCTCTTCTGAGGTAAGTACCAGTTGTAATGTAAACAAAACCACATGTGGCTGTATTTTCAATGGTCGAATAACAGTTTTACCTTTAGGGTCGGTTTCACCGACAGAGATAACTGTATTACGCCAGTTTAAGTTATGTATTTAATTTGGGGAAAACTGGCTTAATACAGTTACCTCTGTTGGTGAAACTGGCCCGTAGCGTAATAAAATGTAGTACCTTCTATAACATTCCATATAAAGGAAATAAAAATAATATTATCTAGCACATGCATATATATATATATATATATACAGGGTCTTCATTCATAACCTAACGGGCACGCGGAGTTTTGCCTGTGCGCGGTTGGGTGTGCCACAGACGGCTTTGCTCCTACATAAACTCCGCGCGAAAAGCATGTATAAAAATCTTACCTTATAGAAGAGAGGTACCGAAATGACATTTTGATCCCTTTTTTTTTTTCGTGAACTGACATAAGAAGGGAAACCATATGGGTGGTTTCAACAAGATTCTGCCACAGCAGAGGAAGCGTTTCACGATAGAGTGATTAGTGCCGGTGTATGGCCCTCTCGCTCCCCTAATCTAACAGTGTGTGATTTTTACTTGTGGGGTGACCTGAAAGACAAAGTTTACGAGACAAATACTCATACATTGAAAAAACTAAAACAAAATATTATAAATTAAATTGGAAACATTACAGTGGACCAACTTAATCAAGTGAATCAGAATGTGTTTTCCCGACATAATGCCTGTTTAGCCGAGGGTGGACATTTCCAGTATCTTTTATAAGGTAAGTTTTTATACGTGCTTTACGCGCGGAGTTTATGTAGGAGTAAAACCGGCTGTGGAACATCTAACCGCGCACAAGCAAAACGCCGTGTGCCCGTTAGGTTATAAATAAAGAACCCCGTATATATATATATATATATATATATATATATGAGAACCTTAAAATATATAATTACAATTTTATTTGATTAAATAAACATTTTTATATTCTTACGAACCCGCAATGCAGAATAGGTTGAGATTTATAGTGTTTCAAAATGGCCGCTTTCTGTAGAATTTCTCAAAATAATGAAAAAGAAACCATTTGCAAAGCGGAAAGAAGCAAATTATTGTGAATGTTTTCAATCAATTTAATGAAAAATATCCCACATTAGCCATTGATGATGTGGTGAATATAAGAACAGAATTTACAGGTGAGTTAGCATGGAGAATAAATTCTGCTCGTAATAAAATTACAAAGTATGTCGGTATATAAAGGATATCTATCAACATCATGGAAAAATGTAAACATCTGATTATGTACTTGTTTGATGAATAAATAAGAAATGGGGCAAGTTATTAATTCGTCTTACCTTGCATTTATTCTTATTTCCGTAAAATATGATGTTCCCTAAGAGCAATTTTTCTATCGTTGACAATTTCACACACAATTCAGTCATGAAAGAAGCACAACGGTTCCCCCAATAGACCGTGTCGGCGGGGTAATACCTTAAGCAACTTTGTTTACAGTACAACTGTAACTTAGCTCGAAATTAATACAGCCGCGTAGTAATATAGTAATCCCAGACTATCGGCGTGACGGATTCCTCATCCGTTATAGATGTTTTCCGCAACCCGGAGCCAATGTTTATTTCAACTATCCATTCCAAATTCCTCACAATACTAGATAGGCGCTGGTCCCATACAGTACTGACCGAAAATCCATAAGAAAATGTTCCTCGGAAATAAAACGTATTATTTTCCCTTTTACAGATGAATCTCACTGGATTTTTAAAATGGTCTTAATATATCAGTAACGTTGAACAAGTGAAACGTCAAACAAATGTTTGATTTACATACAGTACCGGTATTTGTAAAACCGCATTAAAACGCTTCCAGCCAAACAATGTTGAATTATGGGATCAGAGTAAAGCTTTTGTAAACGATATGATGTCCAAAACAGTGTGCAGCCGCTGGTTAAATCATTCTCTTCTAATTGAGTCTGATATTATTACACGCATCAACCAAACTGTCTTAATTATATTTTTAAACATATGTACTTTCTTTCCAACAGTTTAACCTTTATTTTTGTATAACTAAAACAGGTTGGGGAAAATAAAACACACACACACACACATAGTTAGGTTGAAGCAAGGGTATGCACTACCTTCTCTACTATTCAGTTTTGTACTAAAGCATTCCATCAAATCTTCAGAGCAGATCCTTTGAACAATGCTCACTAGGTGTGTGAAAAGACAGTCCTCCCTCCTGCCCCCATATAGATGCACATTCAATGAAACATCACAACTGACAAGTGAGTAGCAGTGTCTTACTTTGTCAGCCTATCCGGAAATATGAAGGGGAGGGCCGTCTTGTCGCCCCTAGTGGTTATTCAACAGCTCTGCTTTACAGGATGAAGAAAGCCGGCACTCAATGGTATTAAATAAGCTGTTAGTTAATGCTGATGATGTAGTACTATTAGGCGGTAGCGAGGAGATACTAAGGGTCAAAATTCGCTATCTATTGAGTAACACTAAGAAATTGGTACTATAAATAAACATAAATAAAGTATATGGTCACACATAGGAATATATTGTATAATGACAAATGAGGGAAATTTTGAATAAGTGGCTGAACTCATATACCTAGGAACAATAATTACAAACAGGAATGAGATGCACAAAGAAATTTAAAAAGTGCTCAATTCTGCAAAAGGATGCTATTATTCGTTACAGGAACTCTTGTCATCCCAACTTTTCTGAAAAAAAAAACGTTAAACTAAAAATATATAAAACGTGTATTCTTCCAGTTATATGATACGGATGCGAAACTTAGACTCTTCCTTTTGGGAAGGAGAAAAATATTATAAGTAACACTAGCCAATAGTGAAAATGTAACTGGAATGAAGTAAATGTTTCGTGAGTACATCGACCACACTGATAACGAAAACGACAATGAAAAGCTCTAATTACGTCTCATTTTCAAGTTAAAGGGGGTCCATTTATCCCTTCTAAATTGTGATTTTGTTTACATTAATTTTAGGCAAGCAGCTACAGAAACATCACTAATTATCCTAGAATCATGCTTCTAACCTCATTCTCTTCAGAAAAGAACAGTCTTTAAACGGTACCATTCAAATGCCCCTATCATGTACCCGAGGGGGGGAAAAATTGAGGGGAATTGGGATTTTTTTCTGAAAATCCCTTGTTTCTAAGTGCAGGCCCCCTGCATCTCCCCTGTGTTAACGCACTGAATCTTGAAATCAACTTAAACATACTAGGAGGTACACGCAATTTGTGCGCAAAATTTCAATCGTCTATGTGCAAAAGTGATGACGTCGTTACCCCCATGTCTCGATACAGAACGTATACGTAACGTGTTTTACAATGCATCCATGCTTGGAAAAAAAAATTAAAAAGCTTATCTAGAAAATTTTAAAGCCAATACTTACGTGACTCTCTTTTGGAACTAATGACAGCTATGGGCATTAACTATAAAAAGTGTTGAGTGGAGGTTATTCATCGACTCTTCCAAAATAAGACTCAGGTGTGTCCTACTGCATAATGGCAACTTGTTACCATCAATTCCAATTGGGTATGCACCTTACATGAAAGAAATATATGTTAACATCAAACAATTGTTATTGCGATTGAACTATGCCAAGTTTAAATGCCTGATTTCCGGGAATCTGAAAATCATAGGTATACTACTTGGGCTTCAACAGGGCTATACCAAGTTCCGTTGCTTCCAGTGCCTCTGGGATAGCCGCGCCATAGCACTTCATTATAAAAAGAAATATTGGCATAACTATTAATCACTTGAACCAGACCTCACAATGTTATGCAAGAAGCACTTATCGAATTCAAGAACGTAATTTTCCCTTCTCTTCATGTAAAATTGGGCCTAATGAAAAACTTCGTTAAGGCCATGGACAAAACTGGGGTAGCATTTATCTATTTGTGCCAGAAATTTTCACGGTTTAGTGAGACGAAAAAAAGAGGGGATTTTCGTGGGTCCCCAGATACGGAAAATGCCAACACCATCCTGATACGTAATGGCACAGCCAGTCTGCAACCGACAGTTGAAGAGTTAGGAGTTCATAGAGCACGCAGAATCTCCTGAGGATGTCAACCGCAGTAGTAGACGAAACGTTGAGTTTTAAGAAAACCAGACCATGGCCATTTAGCCCGAAAGACAAACCCAACAGGAATCAAGACACCTGCCGTGAAAGCCTGCAATTTTACATAGGTAATCAAAAGTTAGCTTAGGATGCGTTTGTTCAAAAAACTATCTAGGAAATAAAAGGACAGAAAACTATAAGGATATTGTGGCAAATCTTCTGCACTGCTACGATAGACTGGGGTGTAATATGTCCTTAAAGTTACATTTCTTACATTCCCACTTGAACTTTTTTTTCTGACAACTGTGGTGCTGTAAGCAATGAGCACGGGGAACGCTTCCACCAGCAAATTTCGAACATGAAAATGAGACACCAGGGAAAGTGGAGTGCATCAATGTTACCCGATTACTGTTGGACACTAATTTGGAAATCACCAGCAGAAAATTACAAATGCCAGGCAAGGCGGTTGCGCCTTAAGTGCCTTCCCTCAAGGGATAACAACAAGGTAAATACATGCATAAGCTCATATAGGCAATAACGTAAAGTTAGCATAACTTCAAAACGAGAGCTAATCTTGCATTTTCATTACCATTTTCGTCATCAGCACGCACCCGAAATCATAAATATTAGCTGTTACCATGCCAGTTACAGAAAAAAGTAAATTTTTTATGCCTAGTGTAATGGAGGATATTGTTCTTAAGATTTTTTGTACCAAAAACAGATGAACAAACACGTGAATGGAAAGACACTTAACACTAAACCATATGATATATGTAGGATGCCAGACATAATAAGAGAAGTTAAGACTGCGATGCGCAGTACATGTGGCACGAATGGGGAATGAAAGATAGGCATGAAAGCTCCATGTACGTAAACCAGTGGGAAAGCGTCCAGTAGATAGGCGAACAATGAGATGGGAGAATAACATTAACCGTAATTTCAGAGAAGTAAATTACAAAGGGGATGATTGCAAAGAATTAGCTCAGGATAGGGACGTAGGAGAGCTTATGTTCGTGCGCCCATGAACCTACGGTATAGTGTAATGCATAATAGCATGCGTTTCCAGAATTCATCCTATGTTTAATTTCTTTCTGTGCTTCGTTCCTATTTACGAGTATAATTTTGTTCCTAGGTATTTGAATTCAGCCCCGTCTTCAAAATTTTCCTCATTTTTCATTAAATATTTCCATTATAACGCATTTCTACTAGTCGCCATATATTTAGTTTTATCGATATTTATACTTCCAGACCCAATTTCTTTTAAATAATCAATTGAGTTGGTGTTTACTTGATGAAAATCCATATTTATTAATTAAATAAAAATAAAAAGTAGTTTTATTTGATTTTCATATTTATTATATAATTCAGTGACAGCTGTTTCGGTACACTGTACCTCCTTCAGACATGTTAACAAATTATGTTATGTTAAATTAATTTAACATGTCTGAAGAAGGTACAGTGTACCGAAACAGCTGTCACCTTCTTCAGACATGTTAACAAATTATGTTATGTTAAATTAATTTGTTAACATGTCTGAAGAAGGTACAGTGTACTGAAACAGCTGTCACTGAATTACAGTATATAATAAATATGAAAATCAAATAAAACTACGTTTTATTTTTATTTAATTAACCAATTTCTTTGCCTTATTGTTATTGAATAGAATGTACTTGTTGGCCCTTAGAATCCCCTCGTTACCTCCCAATAATAATAATAATAATAATAATAATAATAATAATAATAATAAATAATAATAATAATAGTAAAAATAATAATAACGTTATTTTATGTCAGAGTATATATATATATATATATATATATATATATATATATATCTCCGGGTTCCAATCCCGTCCAGGCATTTATTTTTCTTATCATACCATATTAAGCTTGCATTGCTCAATGTTAAACATTTAATTATAACATCGATAAAGCGTCACTGCTATAAAGTAAAAATGTTCTCTTTAATTTGCTTACTTGTTATAGTCAGCTACTAGATGGCAGTGAAGACCGAGTTCTCGCGACATCTAGTAATAATGGAGAATATAATACATATATAAGAAAAATGAATGCTTGAATTGGATTCGCCTGGTGGTGTAATGGATATCACACTGAAGTACAGACTCAGAGATCCGGGTTCGAATCCCGTCCAGGCATTTATTTTTCTTATCATACCATATTAAGCTTGCATTGCTCAATGTTAAACATTTAATTATAACATCGATAAAGCGTCACTGCTATAAAGTAAAAATGTTATCTTTAATTTGCTTACTTGTTATAGTCAGCTACTAGATGGCAGTGAAGACTGAGTTCTCGCGACATCTAGTAATAATGGAGAATATAATACAAATATAAGAAAAATGAATGCTTGAATTGGATTCGCCTGGTGGTGTAATGGATATCACACTGAGGTACAGACTCAGAGATCCGGGTTCGAATCCCGTCCAGGCATTTATTTTTCGTATCATACCATATATATATATATATATATATATATATATATATATATAATTACTACTAATTTGAGAGAAAGAGTAATTATTTTGAGACATGCGGTTAATTGACGTCACAACAAATTTTCAACTCGTAGTGACGTAGAGTGTGTCCTCTACTTTATACCTTGTGATAAAGGAACTTCTGGAACACCTCTACTTTATAAAGGAACTTCTGGAACATCCGGTAGGAATTGTTCAGCTCTTCAAGCATACATTTCACCCCCCTCCCCCGTGTGTGTCTACACTGTGAAAAGTCAGTAGAAATTCCAAAAAAACAAATAAAAAACGTAAAATAAAAAGGTTGTATGCCTTTTCTTTCTCCTTGTTGCTATTGTCTTTCGATTTAAAAATAAAAAAGGAACATTCTGGAGCCTTGAATGTATGCAACACAACATGTTTCTTATTGTAGCGGAGCAACATATACCTCCCGGGTCGCGTGCGTAGAATTCCATTGTTATGGCTAGCAGTCTCCATTCAACACTTCCTTTATGCGACCAACTACAGAAAAAAGTACTCTATTGATGTTTTCTATTCAATACAAGTATCTGAAATAGTACAAAAGTCTGACCCAAATCATAATAAAATAAAAATGGCGTTTAAATATAAGTGTCACGTGTAGGGTACCAATGTTAAATAGGGAATATTCTAATGTGGTATGATCCATAATATGATGCTAACAAAATGTAACGAATTCCGATGGAATGAAGCTACATGGGGATGAAGTGGGGTAATACCGATCACTTTAGCAATTACTCGAATAACTGTAATATTATTCGTAAAATGGAATTTAAAAAATTGAGAATTGTTTACTGTCCTATTACTTACTTAGGTATAATTAAAAATACAAATATACTATCAACTAGGTATAGGAAGCTAGATATAATAATAACAGTTAACTCTCGTACACTGCGATGGGCATATATGGGGGATGAAAGAGGTGCATGGAAGCTTCTGGTAGGAAATCAGAGGGAAAACGCCTAGTTGGTAGACCAAGAATTTGGTGGGAGAATAATATTATCCATGATTTGAGAGAAGTAGAGTATACAGGGGAAGATTGGAAACATTAGCTCAGGTAGGTATGTATGGAGAGCTTATGTTCGCGCAGCCATAAACCTACGGGTTCGATAGAGCCAGTGAGTTAGTTAATTATACTATCAACTAACCGGGAAAAAATTGTATTCTAGTATCTGGGTTTAATCGGAGTTCCCCGATACTTGGGTAATTCCGATCACCTTATTAAAAGCTAAAGAAAGAAAAAGCTGAATTACACAAAAATGAAAAGTCACTGCGTACAAAAATCACATAGCCTACTTATTCCTTTGCTGTGTCATGTCCACTGCATTCTGCATGGACCTTCTGAACATGAAGTCCACCTGTACCTGCCTACATCACAACAGGCATCTTTCATCAGGTGCTGAATTGCATGGTTTAAACGTTAATAACAAAAGTAAAAATAAATATTAGAACAATGCGTAGTCACTTCTACCACTCGGGGTAATTCCAATCAGTATTGGTAGGAGTTACACCAATGTGTCATGTTGGATAATATTGAAAATGTAAGTAATTATTTCATATTAATATTCACCCTGTTATCACAATCTGAGAAATTCAATACATTTATTTGACTCATGCCTCAAATGAGAGTCAATGGCCAATTACGTTTCAATGAATTTTGTTTTACAACCAATCACAGTCGTGTTTCATCTCGCTCTTTATCGATTTCCCTTTATCCGCTCCTGCTTTTGTGATAAAGAAAGCTCCTCCTTTTTAATATTCTGAACAGCTCAGAACATCATTTTTATGCAACAAATGCATTGAATATAGCAAATAGATGCCAACAGATTCCTTGATTTTACTTCAGGTGTTTACTCAAAAAAATTAATTATGTAAACCGATAATGTTGGTTATAAAATACAGTTTGATGTATTTCATTATTTCTTTCTCCACTTGGGTGCATTCGTACATAATTGCGATCCATTTTGGCAAATAATAATAGATAAGTGACCTTGCCAGTGAATAAAACATTAAACCATACATGTTGTTATTTGTTTTCATACATCGCCAAGTTTACATTAAAGATATAAATATTTTAAAATACCGTAAAAGCTTAAGTTTATTCGTTAAATAGTCCTAACAAATGCCACTCTTGATTTCCAAATCCTCTAGATAAATTCACTTTCCTGAATCGTAAGTTCATCCATGACTTTGGAAATCCATCGCAACAATTACTTATGATAAATACCTAACATAAACCAGCTCTCAAACTAGCTTTATTACAAGAAAACTGCTCACCTAGCAGTGACATCATACACAGTACCTCGCAGAAGATAACGAGCAATATGGAGATGGCATTTCTTCTGAATTTAAACGTGATCGGAAATTAACCTCAAAGGGGGGGAATACCTCCATGAACGGAATTCTCCCATTTTATCCCTATCTGCAACGGTCCCACTTACAACGGAGCTTTCAGAATACTCGCATCGGTACATATTTGAAAATATGAGGGTATCATCCATGCTCTATATAAAATCCGCGAACAAAAAGTCAATTGCGGCATAAACACTCGAAAATGTGTCCAAAAACCGTTGTAACATATAAGAATAATTATACGGGACATAAGTGAAGGAACTGTGCAACCCTGACTGCCGACTTTCTGCGCTGCGCACGTACAGGTAAGCGGAGCTAATAAAGGATGTCCAATTGCCACTTTTCAAATGATCAGACGCAACACTTTTTTCAGGCATTAAATCGGAGCCTCGCAGTTATTCGCCGCAGCTAAATTTTAATGCATTTGTTTTTATATAGGATATGATACCATCAAATTTTCATGTATAAATATATGGGCGTATACTATAAGAGTTTTAGTCCATATACCGAGAATCTTAAAACCATATATATATACACGCGCGCAAACATGCTTAGCTATTTTTATTAAATATAAAAACCTATCCCTGGTGATTAATATTATCATAGTATGTCTTCAAAATTTTCCATTCTCTTAATTCAGCATTATACGTTCTCTTGCACGAATTAATTCCTTCAATATTTACAGCCTCTCGCTACAGTGTATTATCTGCTGAAAATTGCAACAAACTAAGAAAATATGATAAAATATAGCTGGAGACACGCCAAGCATTCATGCGCGCACTCGCACCTAGGTGTTTCATTGACATAGCAAGTATAATCTGCGCCTCTTTATAGGTTTTATACCTTCGCAGCAACGGCCGTTCAATCCAGTCGAGCGTGGCACGATTAAAAAGTGTATACCACTTTCCCTTCTAACACAGTGACTGAACATTTACAGTATAATGAAATTTTTCAATATCACGGACGTCGAACCTCAACTCGGTAAATCGGAAACATGCATGCTACCACTTGAGTTGACGCAACACATATTCTTGTTTTTGTTTCAAACTAGCAGCCTTAATATCTAAAATAAGAAACTTGGTTAGAGAGGAGGATGGGAGAAAACCAATTTTTAAAGAAAATAATGCTGGAAATAGGAGTCCGAGGCACTCGTAAAGTCATTCTGACTACATATTTGTTCTCTACACAGCTCTCTGAAGAGGCCACTTTATGGACCTAACCAAGTCTTGGAAACTTTACAGTCGAGATGTTGATGCAATATTACTTGTAGCAGAAGATGCTAAGTCAACTTAGAATGTCTGTCAGCCACAAAGCTAACCCAGTTCTAATTAGGTAGCGATGGACAAACCCCTTATGACAAAGTTCGCAAATACGTGGCAAATTAGATCCCAGAGCGAACGTTAATTTACAACTCTGCAGTTCATTCAACAACAAATTCTATGTACTTTTGACTTCCAAGGAATCTGAAGCTTCACACAAGCAGTCGTAGTAGTTAATGCAATTTATTGACATTTATTTCGAAAGAAAGGAAATACAAACATTTTCATTTACATTGTACATGGGCCATTTTTCATCATACGTTCAAATTGCTATTACACGAATAAAAATGAACATACGAATATATAAACAGAAATGTGAGAAAGTTGATATTATTAAATACTTCGGTTGTCTAATTACCTCTAAAAAACGAATTAAACGAAGAGGTTCGAGCAAGGATTTACAATGGGCAACAGATGCTTCCATGCATTAAAACAAGTTTTTTTATGTCAAGGAAAATAAGTAGGGCAGTAAAAATGAAAATATACAAAACAACATTGAAAGCAATAGTTATGTTTGTAAAGGAAACATGGACGTTATCAGAGAAAAATATATATTAAATGTATGGGAAAGAAAAATACTAAGAAGGAAATATGGAGCAGTACAAAACAAAATACATGGAGAATTATAACAAACCAGGAATTGAAGGAATTAAATAGGGATTTAGATCTGGTGGGAGATATTAGAAGAAAGAGATTGGAATGGATAGGACATGTGTTGCGTATGGAGGAGGGAACAAGAAGGATTTTTAGAAGGAAAACCAGAAGGAAGAAGAAAAGTTGAAGACAGAAATTAAGGTGGTCGGATAAGGTTGAGGAAGACTTAAGGCAGCGAAAGGTTAAACAATGGAGACAGAAAGTTAGGAGTAGAAAATAAAGGTCGGATGTTATAAAGAAGGACAAGGTTCATAGAGGACCGTAGAGCCAAGGGAAAAAGAAGAATATATAAACAAATACAAATCTGGCTATACCTACCCCATACATACGAAATGTATTTTTTAATGCCCCAGTTTGTCCGTTTGGACATTTCTGGTGTTCTCTCCTGGCAATGGCGTAATTGTAACCCACTTCTGAGGTCATGATGATGGTGCGTCAGGAGAGTCCTTAATCCTAAGCTTAATTTATGATGAATATGAATGATGATGATTGCGATGGCCATATGATGTTCGGCGACAGTTTGGGCCTTAAAGTTTCCTGACATTTGCCTTACAGGTGAGGAAAAACCCCGATAAAACCTCATCCAGGAAACTGTCCCGACCGGGGATCGAACTTGGGCCCACTGCATGACAAGGCAGCACGCTACCTCGAGACCACAGCGGTGGACCATAAGTAAGGTATAAACTGGGCCCTATCCCATCCACACACACATACCACCACCTCCGCATACAGTAAATGTACTACAAGGCTATTTAACTAACAAGGGAACTGCCGTTTTTAACTGCAAGACACAAAAATCGAAACAAGAATCCTGCAATTGCAACCCAATGTATTAGTCATTCAAAATATCTCTGCAGGCGGAAGAATTACGAAGCTCTGTTTGTTGCTACACGTGACGTCATATAAGGCAGCGTCCCACACCCCATTTCCCCCTGCAATCATAGATAGCAGTGTCACGTGTTCTATTCCTGCATAAACACGACTGCTGTGCCCTCCGTCAACAAATGCGCTTACTCCTTAAACGGGTAATACAGAGTAGTTGGACGTCCCAGCTTGAGTACGAGCGAAGTGAAGTGAGCCGGGATGTGGCGCGGGTAGTAAGGGTTATCAAATCTACCAATTCGGGAGTTGTATTACTTCTTTATTGTTTAAATTAAGTATTTGGCGCTGGATTTTAGTGTTTTGTAATTAAAAAGGGGATACATTTTTTAACACGGCTTTGGTATCATCAAAACGCTTCTATGAAGGAAATGTCAACGTATGTTTCGGCATGCAATGGTTGAGACTTCCCTTGTTAGACAACTTATATAATACAATTGAAGATCGGAAACAAATACCATTCTTAAGTTATCATTTTTAATAATAAATACTTCTTTATTGAACTGCAATTTTGCTATCCCTCAATTTACTAAATGTGCATGTTTCTATTTTGCGCTAGACTCCGTCACTATCCCACGATTCGACTGAGAAATCTCTCCGACAACAACTGTAATCTAAGTTGCTCTGTCTCTCTACAAAATAATGTAATTTGCTGCAAATTTTCCGCTCACTGCATAGAGGGGATAGTTTAATGCCTCGTCGTTTATTTAATTATGGGTCATCCATCCCCCCAAATGGAACTATGCAATAGCACTTCCATCATCCCCATCCAAAGTTTCAATAACATTTCTTCCACCCCCCAAGATAATTTAAGTTCTGATAAAAATATACAAAATTAACATTTCAGGACCATTATTATTATTATTATTATTATTATTATCTTCTTCTTGACTTCCTGGTTTAGGCAAGAGTTGCCTGTTGCGTATAATTATTATTATTATTATTATTATTATTATTATTGTTATTATTATTATCGTTGCGTTAACTCCAAAATTGCAGGCGCAAAAGCGATTTTTAAAATTTCGTTTCAGATGATCTATTCCTGTTGGTCCGACTTTGCTGGTTAAGGAACTGGACCTTACTTTTTAAATTAATTCCTGTATCCGAACTTTAGTTCCAAAAACAAATTGAGAACGCTAGAGTGTTTGTTAACAGACATGCATTGGCTATAAGTACATACATATAAATTGTAACCTGGTGGGAACGTTGTAGATGTGTATTTTTTAAATAAATTCATGAGAACAACCTCAATAGCTCCATTCCTTCGGAATTCTATAAAATTAAAGATAACTTAGAAAATACAGAATAGTATAAACAAAATATTCTAACCTATTCCCTCCAAAACAAGTCTCCAGAATCTAATGACCGAAATGGACAAATCTCCGAAAGGAAAAAAAAATCCCGAATCAAAAACCCCGAATCTAAAACCCTGGAAGGACAAATCGTCGAAACTAAATTCTGAAAAATATAATTTTAACTTGGACGCCCAAAATGGGTTAGATTCGGTTTAGGCTGGGTTAGATTAGGTTACCCTTGCAAGAAATGATAAACGATTGGTGTTCGATTTTATTCTCAATACAAAGATCACACCGGACTCGACTACTTTCGACGAGTAGATTACAACTTTATAAGGTTACAATATAAATAAATTTTATATAAATCTTCTGTTTCTTCGGACAATTGTAGTTCGGAAGAAAGGGTTTCTTGATCTGCTTCGTCTTGTGTTACCTGTTCCAACCAGAATTAAGAGTCCCTCCATATATATTTTTTTTTTCCTGATCTTCCAGGTGTCCTTCTCCCATCCTCTGGTAACTTATCTCTTGTTATGCGTACAATTCTATCTGGTGTAATGCGGGATATAATTATATTGATTCCATTCAAATATTATTTTTTCCACCCATTCACATATTGTCTGAATATCCACTGTCTTCTTATTCCATCATTTATAATTTGATCTTTGCTTGATTTATGTAATCTTCCACATAATTAATTACATTTGTTTCTAAAGTTTATTTTGTTTCAACAGTATCTGCTCTTGTTTCGGAGGTATAGGTCAATATTGAGCGTATCGCTGCTTTATATATTCTTCTTTTGGTATCTTTATTTAAGTAGTTTTTTTTTTCAATATATATCATATCATTCTTACACCCAGCAGAAAGAGTTTCGTGGAAAGTAAATCGGTTTCGGAGGAATTTATTCCAGGATCTGCCCAAGATTCAAACTAAACAGCATGCACATAAAGACGAAAATGGCTTCTCATAATATTTTATTAATCATAAATATAATCTAGGCCTAGGTACTGGCACATTTAAATATATCCAATAAGCAAAAGGTTTCTGGACATAAATTCGGGCTCAACTAATAAAATACCGGTACTGTATAAAACATTGAAAGTCTAAATATTTGCATTAGCTACTGTGTGATTAGTTTGCTATAAAGTTTTTCATTTGCATTCAAAATAAACTGCAATTAAAGTTCTGCAAAGTTTAAATTATATAAGCCTCACACCAGCCCCTTAATTAAAATTTTCAGCTTTTTATATGAATGTTGACTATAAAGGAAATTGCAACTTGCGCATGAAAAAAATGTATGCCCGCAGTGATATAAGAAAGAAACAAGATTTCATTTTTCCTTCAAAATCCGCCGAGCTATGAAGTATTTTTACGTCCAACCTGCTTAACCCTTAAATTCACAAAATATGTCCTATAGTATACATCAAATAGTTCATTTTATTTACATTTTTTATTCAAACAGAAAGAAACGAACGGACTGAAATTACATAAATGTGTGTAGAATTATACGCAAAAATAATAGTTATGTATAATATCGTTTTCAGTGCGGTCCGCAACATTCAAATAACTGACAAGAGAAATTAAAATTTTGCCAATTTAAGGGTTAAATTTCCTGACTGTTCCTTTAATATATTGAGGATTAAGCCTTTAAGGGGGCTTAAACAGCAGAGAATGCACTTTTTACAAAAAATAAGTAAATTAGCCTAGTCATGAAACTCTCCACTAGAGGAACACTCACGTCTCCACAGGGAATTTATAGGGTATGTATGTATATATATATATATATATATATATATATATATACACTCACACATCAATGAACTATGGCCATGGGTTGTAAATGAAAATTATATAATAAATACTTTGGCAGTTGAAAGAGATTACTAGAAAGAAGCGAAGGAGTATGAAGATTGTAAAGAATCCAGCATGAAGAAATTAGGAGACGGATGGAAGCAGAGGAGAATGTTATAGATAGAATTGAAAATTGAGCTAAAATGGTTTGGATACCTAATGGGAATGCAAAAGATCATAGCACTGAAAATATAAAGAAGTTATTTCTTCAAATGGACTTATGAAGAACGAGGAGAATGGAGATGGGGAACAGAAAGGCACCTTCAGCTGCAAAATCGCTGAATAATAATAATAATAATAATAATAATAATAATAATAATAATAATAATAATAATAATAATAATAATAATAATAATAATAAAATAAAAACAAAATATATGGTCACGTACAGAAATTCATTATATAATCGCAATAGATGAATAATGAAAATTAAGGGAATTTTTTTAAGAAACGGCTGAATTCAAATACCCAGGAACAATACTTACAAATGGGAATGAGGTACAGAAAGAAATTAAACGCGCGGCTCAAATGAGGTCATGATATTATGCACTGCTCTCAAATAAGGTTAAACTAATAATACAATATATAAAACTGTTATTCTTCCAATTATACGGATGCAAAACATGGACTCTTACTTTAAGGGAGGAGAAAAGATTACGAGTATTTGAGAATAAAGCTCTTACGAAAATGTTTGGACCAAAGGGAGATGAACAGACAGGCGAATGTATAAGACTTAAGTCTCTTATGCTACAATGGGTAGGGCATGTGGCACGAATGGGGAATAAAACAGGGGTATGGAAATTCCTTGTAGGAAAACAAGAGAGAAAGCGGCCAATGGGTAGGCCAAGAATAAGATGGAAGAATAGTCTAATAATAAGCACGATATGAGGGAGGTAAATAATGACAATGTTGTGTTAGGATAGGGATGTGTGGAGAGGCCATGTCCGCGCGGCCATGAACCAATGGGTTCTAGTGAGTTAGTTTTAATAATAAATCAATTAAATAAAAATAAAACGTAGTTTTATTTGATTTTCATATTTATTATATAATTCAGTGACAGCTGTTTCGGTACACTGTACCTTCTTCAGACATGTTAATAAATCTGAAGAAGGTACAGTGTACCGAAACAGCAGTCACTGAATTATATAATAAATATGAAAATCAAATAAAACTACGTTTTATTTTTATTTAATTAATAAATATGGATTTTCATCAAGTAAACACCAACTCAATTGACTATATAATAATAAATAATTAAATCTGTATAATTATTTTGTTGGTATATTTCTACTGATTTCAATAGTGTCTGTAGGCCTATCATTCTGTCCTATAATTACAAGAAGCAACTATTACGTCATGGGTTTCTTAATGATACTCTATCTGTATCTATAATTCAAATTTGGTCCAAAAATGATTGATCATCCTGTATATAGATCGATAAAATTCCTTACAAAGGAAAATGTATGTTGTCCACATGAATGATAATTTATCACGTTTGCTTCCTACATCGGGTAAAAAGCGTCGGTATCAAAATGAGACGAATAAACAAATAATAGTGATGGTACCTTAACGACGTAGGGCATCGCAATTTACGTTTCAGCTTCTTCTGCGAGTCTTTTCAACTGTCAGGTGTTAATGCAGGGGGTCATGCTAGGCTTGATGGATGTCTCTTTGTTCCCTTCATCTTTTCTCTTCTGAATTTCGTGTCACATAGCATTTTAACGCCCCTCTATGCGACATTAGGGGGAGAACCCACCATTACTTCGCGACTTATTTATTAGAGTACACGGAGAGAAACTCCTTCTAGTAACTCCTCGCCACAATATTAACTCAAAATGTTAAACTGTTATTTTCTATGTATCTTAGTCCAATTTTAGTTATGTTTAACTCATTTAGTATGTATAAATAGGTGAATGGTATGTTTTTGCATTAATGACCGTATTGTCTCGAAGGTAACTCTGGCACAAAACTAATCACTCATCCATCGAGATAGGCCCATCGTTACCTTGGGTGTCAAACAAGTAAGTCTGCGCTACAGAGTTTTAAATTCTCTCTCCACTGGTTATGTCCCTAAAATGGTCCGTGTGGCGTGGATGATGCAAAATACCTACAAGGTTAAACCAAGGTGAAGAATAAGAGAAAACTAATTATACCCTTAATCGAGGGATTCAGAGCAAAAGAGTATACCAAGTCAATATTTTTACTCTTTTGATATATCGATGGCCTAGAACCATATTGTTCTCTCGTAGAATAATTATTCTTGTTATGAAATGAATATTTTATGTTCCATGTCCATGTGCATTGTGATAATAAAACAGGAATACGATATTTTGTATAGCATTTTTAACCGGAATGTCGAATTCCTGTTCATTTTCACAATGCACATGAAACGTAACAAGAATTCTATAAAATGGACTAGTATGGTTCTGGACCATCGATATACTGATCCATCCATAGTAATTCTGCCCGAGGGCAGGTCTTTCATTGCAATCATAGCATTTGCATGATATGCTTTGCAGCTTTAGTAGGGAATTATAAGTGTGGTAGCTTCCCGTTGCGTTCCACACCGGTGAAGGATGATGATGATAAGGATGATGGTGATGGCCGGATGATTTTCGGGGATCGTTCGGCCATAAGCTTCCTGACGTTTGTCTTACAGATGAGGAAAAACCCCGAAAAAAACCTCACCCAGGAGCCTGTCCCGACCGGGAATCGAACCCGGGCCCGCTGCGTGACAATGCAGCACGCTACCTCGAGACCATAGCGGTGGACAAATACTGATATAAAGTTAAATTAATATACTTAACTGTATTAAACATTAATTTTAACAGTAAAAAGGAAAAAAATACAATATTTGAATCACGATTGCTCTGAAGAATTTACATTTTTAACCCAAATTCATATATAACTAGGATTTTCAATTTTTGGACTTGGTCCACTTTTGATTTGAACTCCTCAATTAAACTGATTAATAATGTCAGATAATAAGAATCAAATATATATAATGTTTGGAAATTCCCATTACAATCTTTTAGAACTCCGTAGTTAATGTTTTGAAAAAAAAACTTGTCTGAACACGTGCAGATTTTGTGTTGCAGATACAACAATTCGCATAAGCCTTTATATATCCAATGTCTGCGCGGATAAATCGATACAAATTTAATTATTTATGACTCAATTACATTTACACAACCCAACATTCACTGATTTCGTGACAATGTCCAATGAGGAATGAAAAATAAAGAAACTTCACTTTGTCGCTGTAGATGGAGCGAGTTTACCAGAACATGATTCGAAGGTACAATCTATGGAACGAGCTTGGTGGTCGCCACATCGGTCCGCTGTTGTAGTGGATAAGTACTAACCACAATGATAAGTACAGCAGAATCATTAAATTGCTATCGTTTACTCCGCCATACTTACGAGTAGATATTTAAACGCTTAATTTTAACTTGTTTATTTTATTTATTTATTTATCCTGGTGGAGTTAAGGTCATGTGGCCTTCTCTTCCACTCACCAGGACAAACATGTTACATTCAAATACAAATAAACGATTACTTGGTCAAACTGAACACTAATTAAAAATGTTTAATATATATGTATCTCCTTTATATACCGTTCAACCGACATTCGTGAAAATTTGTATAGACAGGTTTTCTGATGCGGCAAGTATTTAGCGTTATCTATTATGTTCTAAAGTCATTAGATGTAGGAGTTCACCTGAAACGAAAATTTAACAATCGCTCTAGCGATCGCAATTTTCAAAGTTTCGCATCAAAACTTGGAATATCCTATTAAAATAAACAGATGTATGTATTACCCAAAAATCAGCTAAAGATGTGGGGTTTTACCTGAAATTTGAAATTAAAAATTGACTCTAGCAACCGTCATGTTTGGTTCGTCGCAGTGTAAATCATATAATTAATTAACCCTCAATATTTAATTTATTTAGGTGTACGCTGGGTATTAGCTAATAATACAATAAAGCTGAAGTCAATTAAAATTCCGATTGAGGGTCTTTCCACTTTTCAGCGGCTGTCCTTTTACCAGCCGGCTGCTGGCCCTTCACATGCACATGTGTCAATCACAGCAATTAAAATTAATACTAATAAAAGAATATATACACAAAAGAAGAACAGCTTCTAGCTACTATAGCATACATAAAAAAAATAAAGATAATATACTGTAATGAATCAATCTATCGTTTATAGAGAGTAATTCTTCATTCCTATTACAAACTTCTTGGGGGTTGTAGAAGGGGCTTAGTAGATAAAGTTTTGGTAAGATACTCATGTCCGAAAACGTACCATTTCGATGTAAAATAAGCTTGAAGATCGAAACACATTGGGCAGATAATTATCTTGTGACTTGTGTTTTACAATAAGTACTATAGACTTCTAGGGGTTGTACTATATCTGTCGAGTCGGAGGAAGATCTTCTTGCGCGAAATCTGGTTACAGTAGAAGTTATTGAGCACACACCAGGTCTTGTGGGACGTGTGTATTAAAACATGCGTCGCAGGTACACTTTGTGCAACGAACAACAGTATCGCCTCGTGGAAACCACACTTGTAGCACAACCCCTAGAAGTCTAACACTAGACACACGATATCAGCCCAATGTATTTCGATCATCGAACCTATTTTACATCGAAATTGCACGTTACCGGACATGGGTTCCTTAACAAAACTTTATCTACTAAGTCCCCTCTACACCCCCTAGAAGTTTGTAATAGGAATTGTGAATCACCCTGTATATTGGCTTATATAAAACTTTAGGTTGAAATATTGATAAACCTTAATACTAACTCAGCCCCTCTACAAGTCCTACAAGTTTGTAATGGGTATTTCCGATCATCTTTATGTATTTTTTATTACAACCAAATTTTAGCTCCTTCTCATCCGAATCCCTTTAAAATTACTTACAAAGCTGAGGTTAAAACTTATTCAGAGGGACAGGGGGTGGAGGAGGTTAAGTGTTTACTGAAATTGCTTTCAATTAAAGGGCATAATGTATAGATGCACTGGAGTTGAATTGCTGTTAAATTCCGCGTGGCAATAATTCATCAAGTCTATAGCATTACGATGGGAAGCTATTATCTAAATAGAGGTAAGGTAATCTTGTGTATTGACGATATCGCTTGTTACGTCACATGTCGCGTCTACACTTCAATACTAGTGACGTCACAACTACAAGTGCTTTCAAAATATATGTCATTATCATCTGCCAAATTTCTATGGCATTAATCAGACATATAACAGACATATAACCAGAAAAAAATAAGTTACAAATATATAATTCAATAGTGAAAAGTACTGTTACATATGGAGCTGAAGTTGGAAATTCAACAAAAACTTATGTCGATGGAAATGGATTTCTTGAGGAGAGCAGCAAAATGTTTAAAATTAGAAAAAATAAGAAATACTGTCATACGAGAAAAAAATAATATTATATAGGCCTATTCAATAGTAAATTAATTAAGATAGAAACAATTAAATTGGTATGGGCATGTACGACAAATACAAGAAGAAAGGTTACCCAGAAAAACATTGGAATGGTGTCCACCCGGAAGAAGAAGAAGAAAAGGAAGACTTCGAAACTCGTGGATGCAAGAAATAAGAACTGGAATCAGAACAAGAAGACTGGAGGACAGATGGATAGAGACGAGTGGAGAAGGAAAATAAAACTTTAGGCACAGAAAGATGTGTAAACATTGAAAATCTGTATATAAGTAAATTAGTAAGTTATTAGTTTATTTTTAATATTAAAATAAGTACCTGATATGTCAGTCGTCCTCAATTAAAATGGATTTCTGTTTTAAAAAACTTCCGTCAAATAGTTGAAAACACATACGCCTTTCAGAATATGTTCCATCTTCGGCATGTCATTTGTACGTTAGATAGATAGATGGAAAGCTCTGCGGCCATCACTTAAGTGTTGGCGGTGAGCGATCCATTTTGGTCTTCTTTAATCGGGAGAACCTCGGGTTCCTGTAAAATACATTATCCCCGGTTTAAATTTTGAATTCAAATTTGAAGTTAATTAGCAGAGTGAAGTCGGAACCGGACCTTTTGGGGTTATATTCCAGCATTTGCTCTTTGGATTGAGGGAAACCGCTTAAAACCTCAATCGGAATAGTACATTTATACGTAATGACATACCGAAGATGGAACATGTTTCTGAAAAATCTACAATCTTTTAACTATTTGACAAAGTTTTTTTTAACAGAAATACACTTTAATTGAGGATGACTGACACATCAGGTACTTATTTTAATATTAAATCCGTAGGTTCAAGCTCTCCACACCTCCATTGAGATCTACAATGAATTTAGTGGTATTGATAGTTAATTTATGTCCATAATGAAGCATTATTAGGCGATACTAAGGATATAATCACATAAGAAATTGCGACTGGAAGTAAACATCAATAAAACTATCGATGTTTTATAAGATGATCAATAAAACTAAATATATGATCACAAATAGAAATACATTATATAATGACATGGACCCAACCATCCATAATAATTCTGCCCGAGGGCAAGACTTTCACTGCAATCATAGCATTTGTATGATATGCTTTGCAGCTTTACTACGGAATTATAGGTGTGGTAGCTTCCCGTTGCCTTCCACACCGGTGAAGGATAATGATGATGATGATGATGATGGCCAAATGATTTTCGGGGACCGTTGGGCACTACGCTTCCTGACATTTATCTTACAGGTGAGAAAAACACCGAAAAAACCTCACCCAGGAGCCTGTCCCGACCGGAAATCGAACCCGGGCCCGCTGCGTGAAAAGGCAGCACGCTAATTTGAGACCACAGCGGTGGACAATAAAATTAATAATTAATAACAAATTAAGGAAATTTTGAAGGAGCAGTTGTATTCAAATACATCATCATCATCATCATCATCCGGTATCATGTCAGCTGCCGCCGTCTTCCGGAAACCAAACGCCATTCCTCTCTGTCCATCCATTGATCTTCCTCCATTCCTCTGATATTCATACCGTAGTTGCTTGTATCCCTTCTATCCAAGTTTTCTTCGGTCTTCCTCCTTTCCATTGGGATCCATTCCGTAACAATTTTTGGCAATCTTTGCTCTGGCATTCTTTTGACATGGCCATACCACTAATATTTTCTTTTCTATAATGTCTATGATGTCCGGCTCCTCCTCTGTACCCATAATTTCCCTTGTTTCTTTATTTCCCATTCTATTCATTCTAGATTTTCCAGCTGATCTTCTTAAAACATCCATGTCTGTACTTAAAATTCTTTTCATTTCCCTGGTAGGAATTTGCCAGACTTCAGCACCATATGTTAAAATGCTCTGAATTATGGTTTGATATACACTGCTCAAAAAAATTAGGGGATATTGTAGAATAACCTATTAAGACTATGTTTTTAGGAACAGTATTAGATGCAATCACTTTCTATTACTCCAAAAGAATGTAAACGAGAGTTTGAAGTCATTACGTAACCTCTGTACCACACCAGATATCAAAGATATCCTGATTAGGAATATGGCAAACAAACAAAGCAACATTAACATGAGTGAAAATGTTTCTGTAGTATGGTGTATGGTCTCCTCGAACGGCCAGCACTGCCTCACACCTGTGTGGCATTGATGCAATGAGGTTAGCAAGGAGTTCTGGGGGGATACGTGGACACTAGTACATTAAGAGCAATGTGTGCAGCCTCTGGGTGGAACAGTTGTGGGAGGTTGCTGGTCTGGGGCATGCAATGCGTCGGCCTAAGGCATACCACACATGCTCAATCGGATTTAAGTCCGGGGAGGCAGCTGGCCATTGAATACGCTCGATACCATCCACTTCCAGCATGTCGTCCACCACGGCAAGCTATGTGGGGGCGTGCATTACCGTCCATAAAAAGAAAAAGAATCACCTTATGGCACCAGCCTTAGGCACGGCCAAAAGGTCGGAAGAAAACTCAATCTCTATACCTTACAGCAGTCAATATAGTACAACATTGGATGACGTAGAGGTCCGTACGTCCACCACTACTGAATCCTGTCCACACCAGCAATACACCGCCACCATATTGGGGATCTTTCACGTACAAAAGCTGGATTGGTTTCGTGTCCCTTTTTCCCTCCATATGAAATACACGCCGACTATCACATTCCACGTTGAATCGCGACTCATCAGAAAAAAGAACTGATCTCAATTCGGCATGCCTCCACCGCACGATGTTCCTCCGCCTCATTTTGTTCTGCCTCCTACGGTGTTTGTGGAGTTTAACACTGGGTACAGCAGCAGGGTCCTAGCGCGCATAGAGACCACTTCCATGCAGTCGATTACGGAGAGTTTGAGTTGACACCTTGCGTCCTGTTGCTGTTTGAAGTGTATTTCGCAGTTGAGTTGCATTCTGCTGTCTATTCCGACAGGCTGTTAACAAGAGGTAACGGTCATCCCTTGCTGTTGTTGCCCTTGGTCGACCTTGTCCGGCTCTTCTGTGAACAGTATGTTCTTTGAAAATGATTCCAAAGACTGGAAATCACGCTTTGAGACACCCCAATGGCTTGTGCCACCTCTTGTTGTGTCTATCCAACTTCCAATCCTTCCTATGGCCCTCCAAGCCATTGGTTCAGGTAAATCACGTTGTCGAGGCATTACTGTCCCTAAGGCAAGTCATTCACTAACTGAAAACTGGACTGGATTTAAAAACAGCAACAAAACATTCACTCCCACACCACCCTTTCACATCAACAGTACAGACACTGCCCTCTGGTGCGGTACCGAGGTTACGTAACAACTTCAAACTCTTGTTTACATTATCTTGGAGTAATAGAAAGTAATTGCATCTAATACTGTTCCAAAAACATAGTCTTAATAGGTTATTCTACGTTATCCCCTGATTTTTTTGAGCAGTGTATTTGTAATTTGCTATTTTTTTGTAATATTTTTGCTCCACCCAACAGAATTTAAAGCATTTATTGCTTGTTTTGTTTGTGCGAT
The DNA here is from genome assembly GCA_030220185.1 of Diploptera punctata. Classification (NCBI taxonomy): domain Eukaryota; kingdom Metazoa; phylum Arthropoda; class Insecta; order Blattodea; family Blaberidae; genus Diploptera; species Diploptera punctata. Next base: position 3,827,763 of record JASPKZ010002677.1, on the reverse strand, counting down.
TCTATTTTTAATTTCCACTGTGTTGTCACCTGAATGGCCTAACTTTGTTCCTAAATAAGTGCATTCAATACTAGGTTTTAGTTCTTCTCCATTGTTGAAATTTATATTTTCCATTTATTCTCCTATACATAGGTATTTAGTTTTCTCAATGTTTATATAATGTCCCCACTTTTCTTATTCTTCTTTTAGTTTCTAAGTCATGTATTCTATGTCGTCGTGGTCTTGAATTAAAATACCTAGGAATAATAATTAAAGACAGGAATTATGTGCAAAAAGAAATTAAACATAAGCTCGATTCTGGAAATGCGTGCTATTATGCATCAAAGGGACTCTTGTCGTTTCAACTCCATTCAAAAAACGTTAAACTGAAAATATATAAAACTGTTATTCTCCAGTTATACTATACAAAATATGTATACGAAACATGGGCTCTTACTTTAAGGGAGGAGAAAAGATAACGAGAATTTGAGAATAAAGTTCTTAGGAACATTTTTGGAACAAAGAGAGATGAACATACGGGCGAATTGGAAAAGACCGCATAACAGTGATCTATATGACCTTTAAGCAAACCAGATATACTAAGAACAGTTAAATATCGTAAACTGCGATGTGCAGAATATGTGGCTGAACTGGGGAATGAAAGCGAGGCATTATCTCTCATATCATCGTGATAGCGCAAACCTGATTTCTAAGCGCCCCAACTTAAGACGCTATAACAGGAGAGAATACTAGAAATATGGCAATGACAACCTGGTTACATTGATAAAAAAAATCCTACTTTTTGGATCTGTACCTTTAAATGTCATTGTTTTGCTTTTATTTATGGAGACTTAACACACACACACACACACACACACACATATATATATATATATATATATATATATATTCTGTTGCTATAATGTGTAGTTTAAATGTGACTTTCTACATACTAACTGCCACTATCGAATCCGTAGGTTCAAGCTCTCCACACATCCCTATCCTGAGCTAATGTTTTCCAATCATCTCCTGTATAATCTACTTCCCTCCAATCATAGTTAATGTTATTTTCCCAACTCATTCTTGGTCTACCAACTACGTGTTTTCCTCTGCTTTTCCTACAAGAAGCTTCCATGTCCCTCTTTCATTCCCATTCGTGCCACATATTCTGCCTATCGCAGTCTACGAGACTAAACATTTTTATTATATCTGGCTTCCCATAAAAACCACGTAGCTTTGCCTAAAGAACTGTATTCTCAAATACTTGTAATTTCTTTTTTCCCTTGCTATAACTGGGATAACAACAACTTTATATATTTTCAGTTTAACATTTTTTAAATGAGTTAGGACAAGAGTCCCTGTAATGCATAATAGCATGCATTTTCAGAATTGAGCCTATATCTAATTTCTCTGTGTATTTCATTCCTATATGTAATTATTGTTCCTAGGTATTTGAAGTTCTTAGGAAAAATTTTGGACCAAAGAGAGATGAACAGACAGGTGAATGGAGAAGACTAAATAACAGTGAATTACATGGTCTGTATAGGAATCCAGATATAATGAGAACAGTTAAGTCTCGTAGACTGCGATGGCAGGACATGTGGCACGAATGAGGAATGAAAGACGTGCACGGAAGATTCTTGTAGGAAAACCAGAGGGAAAACGCCCAGTTGGTAGACCAAGAATGAGGTGGGGAAATAACATTAACTATGATTTGAGGGAAGTAGATTATACAGGGGATGATTGCAAAACATTGGCTCAGGATAGGGATATATGGAGAGCTTATGTCCGCGCGGCCATGAACCTACGGGTTCGACAGTGCCAGTGAGTTAGTTAGTTACGTATTTGAATTCAGCCACTTCTTCAAAATTTCAGTCATTTGTCATAAACTGTCCATTTCCATTATATAATACATTTCGAAGTGTGAACATTTATTTATTCTATTGATGTTTACATCCAGTCTCAATTTCTTAGTGGTACTCATTAGAGTGGAGACTTGCTTTTTTTTCACTGTTTAAAGTGGAGTGTCCAGATTTACAGTAGGTTCCCCATGTGTGGAAAGAAGAGGCGGTGCTATTGATCAGCAAGTGTCGGCAGGTGTGTAAGTAGAGGCTTACAACTTTGAGTCTGCCTTCCCTCTGGCTTCCTGCTTCAAGAAGCTACCAGCTTCCGATAGTGGCTGAAACGACATCCCTACTCGCAAATTATACCCTCTTAAACCCCTTGCTTTTTTCAACGTCGGTATATACTAGTTTCGTTCTGCCACATCACTTTATACTAGATTCTAAAAAAGAACTAATTATATAAAAACGAAAGTAGTTTCTTTAACAATTAAGTAACTCACTACCACGATCCAACCAGGAGGTCTGTGGCCACGCGGACATAACCACTCCATACATCCCTCTCCTGAGTTAATATCCGCAAATTTTATCCCAGTAGATCCCATGTCTCTTTTTCGACGGCTAAATTTTTACGGTGAAAGATCGCCTCTCTCTCTCTCTCTCTCTCTCTCTCTCTCTCTCTCTCTCTCTCTCTCTCTCTCTCTCTCTCTCTCTCTCCTCTCTCTCTCTCTCTCTTGACCAAGGTACTTTTTTCGTCTTTCTTATCGCCTTTTGACCTCCTAGGCATGTGAGACCTTTTCGGTAGCAATGCTAGTGCCGGCATAGCTCTCGAGGTAATTTAAGCACACACGCCATTTCACCTCGATAAAGTGAATATACCATCAGAGGGTATATAATAATAATAATAATAATAATAATAATAATAATAATAATAAATATCCTCAACTCCTGTCCAACTCGGGGTCGGTTCGATGGATGAGATGAGAAGAAATCCCTATATAGAGGTCTGTGAGTGACAAGGGTACCGCCTACCACGCCTGACGCACCATCACAGGGGCAGATGAATGAAATGAAACGAAATGTGTAGTGGAATCAAATTATGGCAGGGGGAGGAAACGGGAAAAACCCCCAGAAAACCCTGTCCAAACTCAGTTTCGTCCACCACGACACGTACATGGAGTGATCGAGACTGGATCTCGGGACCCCAGCGGTGAAAGGCGAGCGTCTAACCACTTGTGCCACGGAGCCGCGAACAATAGTAATAATAATAATAATAATAATAATAATAATAATAATAATTTTAATATTATTATTATTATCATTATTATCATAATTATTGTTATTATTATCATTATTATAATTATCATTATTATTATTATTTTATATGTCCACCGCTACGGATAGAGTTGTGTTGCTGCCTCGTAAGCAGCGGGATAAGTTTCCAGGGTGATTTTTTCATAGTTTCTTCCTGATCTTTAAGACAAATTTCAGGTAATCTTGGGCCCCAAACGGTCACCAACATCATCTACCCATCGTAATCATTATATTTGCGATGTGTGTGTGACTGGTGTGTTTCGTCCTAAGAAGTCCCTACCTTGGAACAGATCATTCATTTGGGGAGACCTTCCATGTCCTAGTGTAGTGTGTGTGATCCACAGTTTAAAACCCCTCTCCCGACAGGTCGTGCCACTGTAAGACCCGGGTGACGTGTATCATATAAGAAGTACCTATAAGGGTCTTTTATATATTACGCAATTTTTGGAAATGCAATAATTAAGTAAAAATGCATTTTTTTATCTGCATACACTCTCATTTAAATGCGGAAATTTATATCAGGCATATGTCCACCTGCACTGTTTCGGCTGCAGTTACTGCGTCTATGAAGTTTGCGATGACCCTTTCGCAGACATCTCTGTTGATGTTGTGTTGAATTTCTTCCTTAAGTTGGAGAACTGTTTGTTGTTTGTTCACGTAGACTTTGGACTTCACATAACCCCATAAAAATAAGTCACATGGAGTAAAGTTCCTAGTCGCCATGAATTGAGATCACAGACTGAGGGAATTTTTCATGGAGTAGAGTTATTGTCTCGCGGGATGTGTGACAGGTTCAAAGTCTACGTGAACAAACCACAAACACTTCTCCAACTTAAGGAATAAATGCAACGTGTCATCAACGACATCAACAGAGATGTCTGTGAAAGGGTCATCACGAACTTCATAGACCGAGTAACTGCCTGCCGAGACAGTGGAGGTGGACATGTGCCTGATATAATTTTCCACATTTAAATGGGAGTGAATGTAGATGAAAATAAATAAAAACATTTTTTAAATTTTTTTCCCCGCGATAGTGCATTTTGTCGTACCTACATCAATGGAAACCATGATTGAAAATTCAACTTCCTACATTTCGGGGTTGTCAACCTAAATAACTATACTGTAATATTACAAACCTCGTGCGGGAAGTAAAACCACTGCCCTTTATGTATACTATTCACAATGTATATAGAAAAATACATCCAAAAGATAGTGTTAATATACACTGCAATTTAAATGAACTGAACTTTATTTGAAACAATATAAAACAATAAATACGTACTTGCCGCCATTTTATAACTGACTCGTGTCACGGCCTGTATTCTCAACTAATAAAATTACCCACACTGTTAACGTTAGTAAATTGTTTATAATGAACGCAAATGTTTCCAACAAAGATGTTATTATTTTACTATTATTTATTATTTTGAAATCACCATCGCGAAAAAATAATGTACAACGCACGTTTGTGAAGTGTTTTACAGAATCCCGGTTTTAAACGTTTCCTCATTTCTGTACAAAAACTCTTCCTAACCTCGCATCGTAATATAAGTACTATTTATTTCGATGCGTTTCTGACTTAATTATTGTATTTTTAAAAATTGCGTAATATAGTAAAGACCCTAAGAGATTAAACAGAGATAAAGAAGAAGAGGAATTTTATGTCTAACCATCCTCTACAATCCCTCAACTGTGTATTCAGAATGCACTTGTATAATGTTTATTAAAAATTTACATTTTGAAATATTCATATATAAAACTGAATGCATAACATATATTACACAACTGTTAAAAGAGAAATAATTTTACACAATGTAAAATTCAGTTTGTTTTAAGTTGATGTTATATTGTATATTGTTTATTTAAGGAAACGCTGCCATTTCACCAATGTTTATTAATTCACAAGCTTGTTATGTTATGTTTCAACATGAAACACACTCTCCATTCTATCCAGTACATGACCTAAGGTCATACATCACCAAACAGATACAAAGGTCATCAATTATTAAGGAAAAAGTTCCCCCCCCCAAGGGTCAAAACTGTTTATTTATTCAGTGCTGGATGCAATATTATTTGCCGATGATCAAGGATTGATTTCCAGTTCAGAAGATGATCTACAAACAGCTATTTTTTATTTGGAATAAAATAAGTGACAATTACAATTTAAAAATTTCAAAGAATAAAACTAAATTTTAGCATTTAAAGGAAATTATACCTTAAGAGCAAAAATAGAAATTGATAATAAAATTTTAGAGCAAGTGAACAGTTTTAAATATCTAGGTTTCAATTTATTATATTAAAATTGAAGATATTAATGACAAAATAAGTAAATTTAATCAAATGTGTGGCACTATTAAAAGAATCCTTAAAAACACAATAAAAGAAACAAAAATGAAATTTTATAAAGTAATGGCTGTTCCTGCATTAATGTATGGATCAGAATGTTGGAGAATCACTAAAAGACAAGGACAAAGATTGGAAGCAGCTGAAATGCGATTTTTAAGAAATATAGCAGGATATACTCTGCTGGAGAAGAAAATAAATTAAGATGTAAGAAAGGAGCTAGATATTTTCAAACTTACAGACCGAATAATTAAATATATAACGCCTGGAAATAACATACTGATAGAATGGCAGAAGGAAGATTTCCAAAATTAGTGCTAAATTACAAACCACACGGAAGAAGAAATGTTGGGCTCCCACAACAGAAGATGATCTGAACAATTTTAACAATTCTAGCTTTCATGAAACCGGAACGAGCCAACAGGCTTAATCCCTGGATGATGATGATGATATGATACTCAGTGTTGTTTATAAAGGACCCGTAGTTCGGAGTGAATAGAATATTCCATTAGAATGGAAAAGGACCATACCCGAAAAAATACTCTTGAATACAAAACCTAATGGTTGAAGTAATGGCGTTTTTTTAACCAATGCCATCAAGTTATCGTTATGTTTCTCGTGGCATGGAGGAATCGTAACACAGTTATTATAGCTAGGGGCCCTTGGAAGGCGGATTAGGTTACCCCGATGATACGATAGGTGATGAAGCACTAGGAGAGTCCTTAAACATAAAACTTAATCTAAATCCAGACCATGTGAGGCCACAGGAATAATTCCCTTTAAGAAAAAATCCCTGTGGTCTTACCTAGAAAAAGAATCCGGGACCCTACGAAATCTGATCAGAAGCGTTGACAACTAGCCGAGGAGGCAGGTAATTTTTTTTCGAAGATATTCTTCTTCTTCTTCTTCTTCACTTCACGGGCTAGGCAAATATTGCCTGTTCCGCCTCACAGTTGTTCTGTCCATCTTTTCACTGGCCTTCCTACATTCCTTGAACCTTTTGGCTTGTTGTTAAATGCTGCTCTTGGTAATCTTGTTACGTTCATTCTTCCCACATGTGTAAACCATTTCTATCTATATTCTTTGATTTTCTAATTCAATGGACATTTATTTAACTCTGTTCTTATATCTTCATTCTTTATCCGATCTAATCCTGTGCAGCCTTTTGTTCTTCTAAGGAAATTTATTTGTGCGCTTTGTATTATACTTTGTAAATTTTTGGTCATTACCCAAGTTTCGCTCCCATAAAGTAATGCAGGAACTGCCAATGTTTTATAAAACTTCAGTCTAGTATCTCTTCTTGTTTTATTCTTTGACGTTTTATGTATAGTTCCGCATATGATTTGAAATTTCGACAGTTTCATATGTATGTCTGTTTCAGTTTTTGTGTTTATAGTAAAATTACAACCCAAATAATTAAAATTGGTTACTTGTTCCAGAGGCTTGTCGTTTATTAAGATGTTTTTATCTTATATGTTCGTTTCACCAAAATGACATTATTTTTGTTTTTTCTTTTGATATCTTAAAATTATATTCTTGGCAGAACTGATTTAATTGATGTGAAGAGTGCTGCAAATTATTTTCATTTTCTTGAATAATAACCACATCATCAGCATACATTAAACGTTAATATTTTAAAACGGTCCTTTCTTATACCTAAATTAACAATACTTTTCAAATTCTGGATGATGTCATTAATATATTAATACTTGCTCAAAGCAGAATCGCATGGGACCATTTTTTCCACATTGGACAAAATTCCGCATTATAAAAAACCTAAAACGTATTAATAATCTTAGATTATAGAGTACCGTATATGTATTTTTATGTACCTTGCATTAATTGTAGTTCTGCTGCCGTTGAAAAGTGAATTATAGTATGTAAGAGCGACTTCGACGGTAACGCGCGAAAAAACAGTCCCATTTCGTAAACGTTAAAAGTGTCTCTTACGCGCGTATCCTGAAATTCAAGCATGCAGTTTCGTTTTTGCTCACTAACTACACTTTCGTCCACATTGTTTGAGTCCCCGTAAATTCCATTCCACACTACATTGTGTCGTCTTTTAAAACTGTGCAGCCAACCTGAAGAATCCCTGAAATCGTTATTCCCTTAGGGATTTAACAAGAGCTAGAGCTTGACATTGGAGCATCGGTCCGGAAATGTTTGAAGATTTATCTTCGACCACTTTCTATTTTTCGCTTAATGAGAATGCCATTTTTATTTCGTAAATTCAGAACGATACTTGTGAAAGATCGATCTCAGAACTTGATTTTACAGCGCAATTGTTATTTCCAAGACCCATTAATCTTCTAGGGGAAATTAGATTATTAAATATAATAGTTGGTTGAAGTTTACTTATATTAATATTAATTTTTTTATATTTCTTTAGAGCGGCTTATCCTTTATATATGTTTTCTTGTAGACAACATGGTCAGATTTATTATGGTCTCTATTCTTGTTCTTCAGGTATCCGCGTTTCGCATAACAGCTGTGCAATGAGGCCGAATCTTTACAGGTAGAATCTATACAGTAAAAGCTCCTTATTCGCGGGGATATGTTCCGAAAATATGTCGGGAATATAGAAACTGCGAATATGGAATGGTATTTCGTATAGGTATTCAGGGGATCCGTTCCAAGATTACAGAACAAAATAAACATTATAAAAATAAAATAAATTAATGAGAGATTTTGAACAATTCTATTTATTAATTATTACTGCCAGGTTTAGGCAAGGACTTGAAGAACTTAGTATTTTTTTCTGTTTTGCCGCTTTTAAAAGGTCTTTCAATTAAGTTTCATATTCAGCTGTGAATTCTGTGACACAATTCCTTATTTTCTCTTCGGCTTTCTTGATTCATTAACACTGAAACAGCGTGATATAGACGCAAACGACTCGCCAACGCATATAAACGGTCAAGCATTTTCATTTTTAATTTAAGCGGCAACACCAATTTTTTCTCTTCGGTACTAATTATTTTTCTTTCCTTTTACTCGACATTATAAAGTGGGAACAAAGCACAAGAGGCACGTGCTATTCAATCAAAATTATAGCAACAAACAAATTGAAACAATAATATACCGATCGTGGCGATGGAGGCATTTATCAAAGTACATATCGGCATGTCAAATACGGCAACAGCTTTTAACAATGAACTTTAAGTCAGTGACAATTAGGTTTGTTTTGTTTTGATATTTATTTGTCCATTTGGTTTGAATCACTATTAATTTTGTAAAAGCCCCCTTGGCACCTGCCTTCAGTATAAAAAAAACTGTTCATGGTTAATAAATATATATACTTTTCCGCATTATAAATTTTTTGCATGAATTGTGTAGAAATATCCTTGCGTTTCCGCGTTGGACAGATTCCGTTTTATGCAAAATAAATACACGTAAAATTACTATTATTTTGCCTGGACCAATAAATGTGTTCACATTGGACAGATCTCCGCATTATTCACGTTCCTTATTAAACAAGTTTTACTGTATATACAGATATATATATATATATATATATATATACAGGGCAAGTCAAAATGTTGTGCAGGTTTTCAGAAATTTATTATGTGAAATGTAATGAACATATAATATCGTGAGACATATTGTATGAAAGGTAAACTCTCTGAGTTTAGTTGTCCACTTCTAAAGTTCCGCGTTCACCCGCAAGATGTCAACAGCAGAGCAGTAAAGGAAAATGGCGTTGACTGGGGATCAGAAGTCTTTCTGTGTGCTTGATTACCATGTAAACAACTCTGTGACTAGTGTTCAACGACATTCCGTACCAGATACGATAAAGACCCGCCGGATGGGAGATCCATTCGTAAGTGGTACACACAATTAGGGATTCAGGCTGTATCTGTAAACGAAAATCGACTGGCCGTCCGTCGACGAGTGAAGAGACAGTCGAACGCGTTCGCACATGCTTCGTGCGGAGTCCACAGAAATCCACCTACCGGGGGAGCGACAGAACTTCAACTACCACAAAAAACTGTATGGCGGATTCTCCGGAAACGTTTACAGATGAAACCCTACCACTTGCAACTGGTTCAAGCCTTAAAACCCGCCGATTATGCTTTGCGAGCGTCCTTCTGTGTTGATTTTCTCGCATTAATGGAAGAGAATGAGTTCCATGAGAGGGTAGTTTACAGTGATGAAGCGACTTTCCACCTTTCAGGAAAAGTGAATAGACACAATGTAAGGATTTGGGGAACTGGTAACCCCCATGCAACTCTGGAACATCAACGCGATTCTCCGAAAGTGAATGTCTTTTGTGCCATTTCCCATGCAAAGGTTTATGGGCCCTTTTTCTTTCATGAACGTACTGTGAACGGACATGTTTTCCTTGATATGCTACAATGGCTCCTTCCGCAGCTTGAAGCGGATAGTCCAGATTTCATTCTGCAGTTGGATGGTGCCCCTCCACATTACCATGGCAGTGTTCGAGACCATTTGAATACGGCTTTACCACAACGCTGGATAGGCCGTGCATCTCAGGGTGATCAACAACTCATTCACTGGCCACCTCGTTCACCAGATCTAACCCCGTGTGATTTCTTCATGTGGGGTCTTGTAAAGGATCATGTTTACGTACCACCACTTCCAACAACACTGCATGAACTGCGTGCCCGCATCACAGCAGCCATTGCTGATATCGACCGCGGACTGCTACAGAAAGTTTGGCAGGAGATTGAATATCGGCTTGACATCTGTCGTGTAACAAAAGGCGCTCACATAGAACATCTGTGAATATTTAAAAAAAAAACTTTGAGAGTTTACCTTTCATACAATATGTCTCACAATATTATATGTTCATTACATTTCACATAATAAATTTCTGAAAACCTGCACAACATTTTGACTTGCCCTGTATGTATATATATATATATATTTCGAAGATATTATAGAAATGAAATAGCTGAAACAGAAGGAGAAAGCTTCCATTGACAAATAATTACTTTGGAAGACGATTCTTACTTATATGGCAAGTTCCAAAGGAATGAAGCTATTGAGGTTGTTCCCATGATTTTTTTTAATTCATTGATCCTAAGCTCAAGTTTAGAATACTATGATTTTGATTTTCCATACTACATTCTTGTTATACTGTTGCTCTACGTACTTTTTCCGTCTTCATTAACATTCATACTATTTTAAACGTTTTCAACTATACTTATAACATTTTTACAATTATTAGATATTGATATACGTAGGCAAGGTGTCGCATTTCTTTCAAATTATTTTTCACTTCTACAGAATCATAGTGTGCATGCGCGAACGCTTAAAGAACCTCAGCTACGTGGCGGAGATATCAGTGAAATCGGAATAAGCAACATTCGAAAATATATTTAAAGAAACGGATGTTCTATCACTTTATTTTGTTGGTTTCGATGGAACAAGTTAGTGTACATCAAATTAGTTTACACTTCATTAAATAAGATGCATGTAATTTATTTTGATAGGTTAGGAAGGGGGAAGTTGGTGTACATCCATGTTTGGGAATTTATTGCGAAGGTTGGTCATACCGACTTCATACATATGTCCGCGTTCTTACGGAAGTTTCCCTGCGCATGCGCACTATGATTCTGTAGAACTTATGTTAGAAAAATTCATTAGTTGAGGTAATTTAAACTTTTTCGTCGACCCTATTTATTACGTAACGAAAATAATCATGACGTGTGCATATGTCTATCTGTTAATGTTCCAGTGACCGTAATTTTTTGTTTATCTCGGCATGTAGGAATAAATTAGGAAACGCAACGGAGAGTTCATTAATTATCAAAATCGGACCACGGAAGATACCTACAGCAAAAATTTAAAAAGAGCTCTAGCTACCAGAAAAAAATTATTTTTCGCAACGAAACTACGTGTATGCCATTGGGATAAAACGAGGAAGATATTCTCTAAAAATAAGCAAACACCGACCATTAGGAGCAGGGGTTTACCTGAAGGAACTAAAATTTAAAAATATTTAAAACGGTTCTCATGTGTATTTTCTTGTTAAGAAAAACTATGAGTACAATGATTTAATTAACAAAAGAAAGATATATTACAAAAACCAGTAAAATCGGATCATACATTCCACTTGCTGAGGAATTCGGTTACTTTACGCACTTCCTGCGTGACAGATTATTTTTTATTGTGAAGAGACTTAAAGAGTATGATATCCTTATTCAAGTTTTTTTAAGCAGGTAGTTTCCTTTATTTAATAATCTTAGGACTAAACACCAGGAAAGTTGTAAAGCTTTGTAAGAAACAACACATTAATTGGACGTTCCTTGTTACCGCTTTCTTTCTTCTCAAGTCGTTACGCAAATTTCGTCCCATTTCAATTAGTGGCATCTTAAGTTTCTTCATAAAGGAAGAGTTTGCTTAGTTTAAAGCCTTAGCAAGATTAAATATTTTGAGCGAGTTGAGATATTGTTATTCAACCAGCAGCCTCAGATTTTTCTCCATGCTCGTACACCACCAGTCTCGCCAAATTCCATTCTTAATAAGTGTTCCCGCTAGAGAAAATGAGTCTGCAAATGCATGCTATTATGCATTACAGGGACTCTTGTCGTCCCAAGATCTCTCAATAAACATTTAACTGAAAATATACAAAACTGTTATTCTCCCGGTTATAGCTTATACCAGTATATGGATGCGAAACATGGACTTACTTTAACGGAAAAGAAAAGATTACGAATTTTTGAGAATAAAATTCTTAGGAAAATTTTTGAACTAAAGGAGGCAAATGGAGAAGACTTCTTAACAGAGAGCTACATAATCCTTACAGGAAATCAGATATAGGCCTAATAAGGACAGTTAAGTATCGTATAATTCGATGGCATGATATGTGACACGAATGGGGAATGAAAGAGGGGCATAGAAGGTTCTTGTAGGAAAACCAGAAGGAAAACGCCCAGTTGGTAGACCAAGAAAGAGGTGGGAGAATAGCATTAACTATGATTTGAGAGAAGTAGATCATACAGGGGATGATTAAAAAGTATTAGCTCAGGATAGGGATGTATGGAATCCTTATGTCCGCGCGACCATGAACCTATTGGTGCGCCAGAAAGTGAGTTATATATATGTTATAATTAAATGTTTAACATTGAGCAATGCAAGCTTAATATGGTATGATAAGAAAAATAAATGCCTGGACGGGATTCGAACCCGGATCTCTGAGTCTGTACCTCAGCGTGATATCCATTACACTACCAGGCGAATCCAATTCAAACACTCATTTTTCTCATATATGTATTATATTCTCCATTATTACTAGATGTCGCGAGAACTCTGTTCTCTTTAATTTGTTTACTTGTTATAGTCAGCTACTAGATGGCAGTGAAGACAGTGTTCTCGCGACATCTAGTAATAATGGAGAGTATAATACATATATAAGAAAAATAAGTGTTTGAATTGGATTCGCCTGGTAGTGTAATGGATATCACGCTGAGGTACAGACTCAGAGATCTGGGTTATATATATATATATATATATATATATATATATATATATATATATATATATATATATATATATATAAGGTAAAGTGATCCCACAACAGGCCTCAGGAGGCCTTTGGGGTAGTAGGAGGTTAAGGCTCCCACTTTTTCTAGACAATCGGCACTTGATGTCAGCTGGGTTGTCAGCCCTGCGTGACGGCCGCCTTTACCCCAGAACAAGCGTCTGGTACTCATTTCCGTTAGAGGCTGAGTCGACCCCAGGGCCATAGTGCCGCCAGAGGGTTTGGGTCAGTTTAAAAATCCTGACCCCAACGGGACTTGAACCCTCGACCCTCCGGCTTGTAGCTCAGTGCCTTAACCACTACGCTACGGCGTGCCCCATATATATATATATATATATATATATATATATATTATATATATATATATGATATGAAAAGAAAAAAGAATGCTTGAGTCGGGATTTGAACTCGAGTCTCTAAAGTCTGTACCTTTAGCGCTCTAACCAACTGAGCTACCCAAGAATTCCAAGACAAACATACAATTTTCTTATACATGTAGTATTCTGAATTCACACAAGAGGTAGCGGAAATTTCTTTCAACTGCCATCTAGCGGCTAACATAACAGTTAAGCAAATTATTAAAGAGAATATTTACTTTATAGCAGTAACGCTTGTATATTATCTATATATATATATATATATATATTATGATCACCTTGTATTTGTTACTAATAAATGGGATCAATGAATATCCGTAAAAAGTTTTCAAAAATCGTCTTATGCACTAAATAGTAAGAATGGAACATAGTATAACGACAAGTTAAATTTATGACTGCATTTTGCTTTGGTTTCACATACAAGCGCATATTGAATAATATGATGAGAATTAAGACTTCTGATTGCCTTTTGTTTTGGTTTCACATACAAATAGTTGAATAGTATAATGAGAAGTTAAGACTTCTGACTGTCGTTTGTTTTGGTTCGATATTCAAACAATTGAAAAGTATAATGGGAAGTAAGACTTCTGACTGTCTTTTACATTGTCTTCACATACGGACATTTGAGTGGTATAATGAGAATTAAGACTTGTGGCTGTCTTTAGTTTTGGTTCCACATATAAGCAGTTGAATAGTATAATGAGAATTAAGACTTTCTGACTATCTTTTGCTTTGGGTCCACATACAAACAGTTGAATAGTGCTAATGGAAAGTTAGACTTGGTTCTACACACAAACAGTTAAATAATGTACATTATCTATATTGCGATGTTATCTTTAATTACATTAAAATCATGACCAAGTGTTATTATAGTCATGGCAATTATCTCTATGACAGTTTGGACTTAATGAAATTGACAACCCTGTCTGAAATTGGCAGTTGAGGAGAAGTATTGGCAGAAGTTACGACTGACAACACGTGTTAAGTGCGTAATAGCGTGAGAAGTTTGTATGTTTACACAGAAGGTGCTTTTCACGTGGAAATGACCAAGAACATAAACATGAGATAGTACAGGAACATGATATATATTTCAAGCAGCAAATCACCTTAAGCTCTCTCCTTAACAACAATATTTAGGTAAGAAAGTCGAGGGGATGAAATTGCCTCATAAAGCTTCGTATCACGTGGAAAATAATATTCACAGCCTTAATCCTGCACTCTAAACAGATTGCATTGCGAACATAATATAAAACTGACAACATCGTTTTTTTCTCAGCTCCATTATTCACAGATATTTTAAAGTAGCCTATAGCCAATATTTTAGCTAAGTCCGCCGTGCTGATTCGGGTGGTAGCATGCCTGCTTGTTGACTAGCGGGCGTTGGTTCGATACCCGGCGGGATTGAAATTTTTAATATATTTTAATCAATGCCACCAGGTTGTCATTACAACATTTCTGGTATTCTCTCCTGGCATGGCATAATTCTAACCCATTTCTGAGGTTGGGGAGCCTGGAAGGCGGGGTTACACTGTCCCGATGATATGAAAGGTGAAGATAATAATGATGCGCCAAGGGAGGCTTTAAACAATGCAATGTACCAAGAGCAGGTCTTTCACTAGTCACACAATTTTCATGCTAACTACGGAATTACAGAGGTGGTAGCTTCCCGTTGCTTTCCACAACGGCGAATATGATGATGATGATGGCCAGATGATGCTCGAGGACATTTTGGGCCTTAAAGCTACCTGACATGTCTTACAGGTGAGAGGAAACCCCGAAAAAGAAAACTCCCTCAGGAATTTTGCCCCGACCGCTACGTGACAAGGCAGCACGCTACCTCGAGACCACAGCGGTGGACAACTTATGGGGTGAATATGATGATGATGGCCAGATGGTGATCGGGAACGTTTGGGTCTTAAAAGTTTCCTTACATTTAGGCCTATGTAGAATTATAAGCTTTCACTGCCGGTGTCTTTGCCAAACAAAATAAACCTGATGAATATAATCCATGGGCAATTATTAAAATTTAAAAACAGATGACTACTCACTCGTACATGGTGATTTAAATATCAATCAATTTATTTTCCTTGTCCTCTTATTTACCGGCTTTATCCAATGATATCCTTTATTTACGGGACTTTCTATAAATCCTAAATGATTAAAAATTCAAGACTCTCTTAAGTTAGTCTTCCAGGCTGAATATCGTGGTTCAGTTTCCTGACATTTGTCTTACAGGTGAGGAAAACCTCGAAAAAATCTCACTCGGGAAACTTGTCCCGATAGATGATCGAACTCAGGCCAGCTGCGTGACAAGGCAGCACGCTACCTCGAGACCATAGCGGTGGACAGTTTAATTGTTGAATTAATTTGATTGTAAAAAATTCAATTTCGGGGCCAGGAGAGGTGGTGGTAAGCAATTTTTAATCGCTTGATTATACACCAGATCCCTGCCACTCAGCAGTACAACATGTTGACAAAACATATGATACAGTTGATAGAGATTTGTCCGTCGAATATGGACGTTATGTCTGGAGGCTACCTTGGTATTTTTCGACAGGAGTAGGACCGCAATTGGCAACGGCTGTGTTGCTGAACATTGTTGAGAAAATGTGGGGGTCGTTCATGCACCATGTGCAGGGGAAGAGGGCAATTTCAGGAATTATGATAATTTGTATGACACCATTGTAGTTGTAAGCTCCCTCATTACAAATCAGGAGAAAACAACGGCGAAGAACCGAAAGAAGAATAAGAACAAGGGAAGAAGGATACACTTCAAGGAATCCACGTCTCATCTGATTCTGATTAGGTTTGCCCACATATAATTTTTGTGATAATTAAATAAGAAATGGAAGTTCCTTATTATTGGTACGATCTTACATTGTAAGGTAAAGTAAAGTGATCCCACTTCAAGCCTTAGGAGGCACTTGCGCTAGTAGGAGGATAAGGCTCCCACTTTTTTCTAGAGTTTGCACTTGATGTTAGCCGGGTTGTCAGCCCTGCGTGACGGCCACCTTTACCCTCAGAACAAGCGCCTGGTACTTATTTCTGTTAGAGGCTCAGTCGACCACAGGACCATAGTACGCCAGAAGGTTTGCGTCAGTTTATAAATCCGACTGGAACCCTCGACCTTCCGGTTTGCAGCCTACTGCCTTAACCATTACCCTACGGCTGCCCCATCTTGTATTGTATTCAGTGTTATTTCCCGTAAAATATGATGTTGCCTAAGAACAATGTTTCTATCGTTGAAAGTTCCATACACAATTCAGTAGTAATAATAATAATAGTAATGATATTGTTTTATTTTATCTGGCAAAGTTAAGGCGTTAAGGCCTTGTCTACCACTTAACCAGGTTGGAAATAAATACAAATAAATATTCGTACATCTAAATTACATCATCATCATCCGGTATCATGGCAGCTATCGCCGTCTTCCGGAAACCAAACGCCATTCCACTCTGTCCATCCTTTGATCTTCCTCCATTCCTCTGATATTCATAGCTGCTTGTACCCCTTCTATCCAAGTTTTCTTCGGTCTTCCTCTCTTCCTTCTTTCTATTGGGATCCATTCCATAACAATTTTAGGCAATCTTTGCTCTGGCATTCTTTTGACATGGCCATACCACTGCAATCTTTTGTTTTCTATAATGTCTATGATGTCCGGCTCCTCTTGTACACCCATAATTTCCCTTATTTCTTTATTTCGTATTCTATCCATTCTAGATTTTCCAGATGATCTTCTTTAAACATGCATTTCTGTACTTAAAATTATTTTCATTTCCCTCGCAGGAATTTGCCAGACTTCAGCACCATATGTTAAAATGCTCTGAATTATGGTTTGATATATTTGTAATTTTCTATTTTTTGAAATATTTTTGCTCCGCCAAACAGAGTTTAAAGCATTTATTGCTTGTTTTGTTTGAGCGATTCTATTTTTAATTTCCACTGTGTTATCGCCTGAATGGTCTAATTTTGTTTCTAAATAAGTGCATTCAATACTAGGTTTTAGTTCTTCTCCATTGTTGAAATTCTTATTTTCCATTTCTTCTCCTATACACAGATATTTAGTTTTCTCAATGTTTATATAAAGTCCCCATTTAAATTAGAATAAACAAAAATATTACATGGCTTATCAACATTATAATTATTATTTACAAGATATTTTATTTAATCTTGATTTAACGAATGAAATATAAAATGTACAAGATAGAAAAATGAGAAAAGAACTATTAATGTCAGAATAAATTTAGTTCTGGAGAAAAATTAATTATTTAACAACAAGTAATTGTACAAGCGTGGCTTAAAAGTGCGGCGAGTAAAAGTAGTACCATATTTATCCCAGTTATCGGCGGAACAATACCTAATGCCAGAAATGGAACGCAGCTCGAAATTAGTATAGCAAGTATTTTTTTGCTGTGTTAAAGCTAATTTAAATGTATTAGAGAATAACAGTTCTATCTTCACATATTTTAGGTTATATAGAGTAGAAACAAGTGATGAACGGGTTTTTAAGATTCGCGGTTGTGTATTTGAGGTGACAAAGCACACTTGAGAATATTTTTACATGTGAAACAAAACCCACAACAACAATATGAATGAAATATCACTTTTTTGCAAGCGTTACACATGAGCGCAGGTTGCAATTTGTTTTAGCTCTCTGCTTTTCACGAGATAATTCTAATTTCCATACGAGCTCAACGATCCAAATTTATTACACAAACTACTAACAGATCTCTACTAAATATCTCCATCGAGTTAACTTTTTAAACACTCCTCTAAGGACAAATGCATCCTAATATATTTGTAGTAACAAAATAACTCCATGGTTTATGAAACTCGTAGGTCCAACGTCACATTCACTAAAGCTATCCATCCGTCCCTAACCCCAGCCATCTGAATCCAGTTCAAATCTCTGATATACAGTTGCAGGGTTTCTATCCCACCAATTACACTGGTCAACATGATTTTTGTCTCATGCATACCAATAATTGTACTTAATGCAGTTTTTTATCGTGTTTTCAAATATGTATTCGGAATTTCTCCATCACCCACAGTTTTTTTATTTTCAATTTCAATTAATGGATTTAAATAATTTTTTATGTTTTTTCGTCCATTATTATCTTGGCGCAGTGAGCGATGAGCACGGGGAACACTTTCATCAGGAGATTTCAGCTATGAAAAAGAGATATCAAGGCAAATGGAATCCTAATATGCTGGTCGATTATTGTTGGACCATCAAGAGGGATGCTCCACAGGCGAAATATAGCAGAAAATCGTAATTTATTACTTTCTAGGTGAATCCGAATGTTCGAATATTGTGTAGTTACGAATGTAAAAAATATTGAAGTGTTTGAAATTATAAATGCCTGTCTCTCGGAAACCTTGCGTGATGGAGAAAAACCTATATCATATTTGAATTCAGGAGAAAAAATACTATTAGAACCACATATTTTTCTTTCTGAGACAAAAAAAAAGTTTATTTTTTGTTGCTCAGTGTTTTTTTTTTTCTTCTTCGTCGTCGTCGTCACGGTTTAGGTTTACTTACTAGCCTGTTCCGGCTTCAAATTGCTGCTCTTTCCAGCTCTTCTTTGGTCTTCCCAAGCTTATTCTTCCTCGAGGTGAATAGTTGTATGTTGCATTTGGTATTCTGTTCTCAGTCATCCTGTTCTTTCCACTTTGTTCTGTATTTCACTATTGATGTGTTTAATGCCTCTACTTTCAGTTGTTGTCTTATTTCTATGTTGTGTTTTTTTGTCTGTTCTTTGATATCTTGCTATTGGTCTGAGGAATTTCATTTCAGCAGCTTGTATTCTGGCAGACTGTTGTGTTGTCATTGTCCATGTTTCGATCCAATATAAATTCAAATAAAAATAGGAAAAACACACTATTTATTATTCCAGTATGTGAATAATTACCCGATATATATATATATATATCAAAAAATGTGAAAAAAAGCCTTAAAATAAAGTGAGAAATTGAGCTCAAACTAACTTAAAATCAGCATATTTACAATGTATTAGTCATTGTTCAGACTTATCACAGAAACCCGCTAACAAACAAGTGAACCTTGTGCTAACTCACCCATTTTCTCACCCTAACTTTCCCAAACTAACACTAATTTACCCATTTTTTCACCTAACTTCCTCAAGAATCTAGGTGGACTCTTGTGAGCAAACATGTTGGCAATTGGCTCTACCGGTAACATGTGTTATCACATTGGCCAACACAACGCTAAAAGCCACCTGTTCTCCGATCGAATATTCACTAGTAGCACGGTGGCAAAGATTAGACCCAGATCCTTTATGATTCATTCGAATATTATCTTCCCACCTATGCCTAGTATCGGTGGTCGTAGTAGTAGTAGTAGTAGCTGTCATAGATGGCACTATACGCTGCGAAGATTTAGTTGTCATGATTTCTACTATCTTCTTCTAAACCTTGAGTGTCATCCTTGTCTAACAATATTCACAATTACATTTATTGGCAATTATCTCCTTTTGCCAAAATTCTTGGAAATGCTTAGGTGTTTTCATCCCCCACCCTCCTAACACATTCCAGCGCCTGGTTATTTAGTTATGCACGGAATTCAACTGTTTCCCCCCCCCCCTTCAGGTATATCATTGAAATGGAGGGAAAGGCTTTTTCTTAAACCGGCCAGACTACTTTTCTCTCTAAAAACGATCCAACAACTAAATTCTCACAGACTATACAGCTCATTTTGAGCCCTGACCGCTGACAAGATCTTCTTCTATCCATCCCTGCCCAATGCCTTCCTTCTCCATCCTCTTTACATCAAGCTTTTTCAGATCTTCTTCTATTCCATCTAGCCATCTCAATTTCGGTCTGCCTGTTATTCTATTTCCTTCAGGTTTCAGTAGTATGAGTTTTTTAATAGGATTGTCTTCTGTCATCCCGATAAAATGGCCAACGCAAAATAATCTAGATATCTTTATAAACCTAACAAAGTCAGAGCCTGTGAACAAGGAACACAATATTGATGAATGTATCTTATTCGTCTTCTTCCATTTTCGTTCACTGGCCCAAATATCCTCCCAAGGACTTTCTCCTCTTAGAAAGGGATTTCCCTGAGTTGTTCTTCAATATTTTTCGAGAGCGTCCAACACTCACTACCACATATGTAAGGCCAGACCTTAGTAGAGATTGTGCAAGGTCAATTTAGTTTTTAAATTCACAAAATATGACTTTTAATTTTTTTAAACATAACAGCATCTGTTAAACAATAGAATTCTATTTTTTATTTATAAACAATATTGAAGGTCTGTATGAACTTAACAAAATTACAAAAAAAATGGATTGAAGATATCTACAGAGGAAACGAAAATTATGGCATTTCAAGGTGTAGATCCTGTCAGAAGTAAAATTGTACTTCACAATAAAATTTTGGAGCAGGTGAATAATTTTACATATCTAGGATGCAATATCTCATATGAAGAAGAATAAGATGTAAATGCCAAAATATCAACATTTTTAAGGGTTTTAAGGTTAATAAATTCTATCTTGAAGCCACAGTTAGTCCAAAAATATTCAAGACTAAAAGTGTATAAAACACTGGCTCTTCCAACTCGGTTGTATGGTAGCGAAGTATGGACGTTAAAACAGAAGGATATACAGACACTTAGATGTGCTGGAATGAGATACCTTCGGAGGACTGCAGGATACACACTACTAGATCACAAAAAAAAAAATAAGGACATCTTAGAAGAATTACACATGGAACCTTTAGAAAACAAAATTTCTGATTATAAATCAAGATGGATGCAACATGTTCATCGAATGGAAGATCACAAGTACCCAAACAAATGTTAAGATATCAACCTGCAGGAAGATGACCAGGACGTCCACTCAAAATACTTTTGGATGGTGTTTTTTCTTGAGGCCGAAACAGGTCAACAAATGGCCTAAATTCGTGAATGTACTATAGTGATGATGATGATGATAATATTGTATTATTATCTTAGTATATAAAATGATGCATGTATTAATATACACTTAGCAACAAAAAGAATGTGTCCACCGCTGTGGTCTCGGGGTAGCGTGCTGCCTTGTCACGCAGCGGGCCCGGGTTCGATCCCCGGTCGGGACAGTTTTTCTGAGTGAGGTTTTTATCGGGGGTTTTTCCTCACCTGTAAGACAAATGTCAGGAAAACTTTAAGGCCCAAGCGGTCCCCAAAATCATATGGCCATCGCAATCATCATCATTCATATTCATCTTAGGTTAAGCTAAGGATTAGGGACTCTCCTGGCGCACCATTATCATCATCACCCATCATATCATCGGGACAACATAACCCCGCCTTCCAGGCGCCCCAACCTCAGAAGTGGGTTACAAGTACGCCATGCCAGGAGAGAAACCAGGAATGTCGAAAGACAAACCTGGGGCATTTGAAAAAAAAAAAGAATAGGCCGACTCTTGATCTCGAATGTTTTGTTCTAACGCGCGATTCACACGAGTAAACTAATTGCACAGTAGAGCTACAATACGTTTCCCTTCTTCCTTTGAAGAACATTATTTTTAAACACAAGGCAGTGAACGCTTGATTCGTATGATAGAGGTCACAGGTTTGATTCCCGGTGAGGTTAATTTTTTTAATTGTTAAAATGTTTTTTTTTTATTTTATATGTCCGTTCTTAAAGAAAAACATACTAACTATTTGGAACTTTATTATTATTATTATTATTATTATTATTATTATTTATAAACCGGTTTATAATGTAATAAAACATATTCCTGTGCCCAAAGATTTTTTAATTTTTTGTCTTATTTCTCCATTCTTCTCTATCTTCACATTCCAATTCTCCCTCATACCTCTTCTTGCATCATCCTTCCATTTAAATCTAGGTCGACCTCTCTTTCCTTTTCCAGGTGGAATCCATTCCAAAGCTTGTCTGGGTAATCTTTTCTCTGGCACCCTACGTGTATGCCCATACCATTCTAGTTCTCTGTATCTCATAAAATCTAATATTGAATTTTGGACTTTCGTTTGTTGTGTGATGATTGCATTTCTGATTTTTTCCAATTTAGAATGTCTAGTTGAGCGTCTGAAACAATTTCTGTAGACATAAGCTTTAAACTTAAATTTGTATTCAACTGCCAAGTTTCTGCACCGTATGTTAGCGTGCTTCGAATTATGAATTTATACATTTCTAATTTGGTATCTATTCTTATGTTCTTATCCCACAAAACTCCGTTTAACATTGTTATTACCGATCCGCCTTTTTGAATTCTATATTTTATATAATTTTCTTGTGTACATTTTGAGTTAATTCTCATCCCCAAGTAATTACATCCTTCACATCCTTTGATACATCCCATTATTATTATTATTATTATTATTATTATTATTATTATTATTATTATTATTATTATTATTATTACAGATGATGGATAATAATAATAAAAATTATTATTATTATATTTTTTATTACTGTCCAACGTCTATGGGCTATTATTATGCTGAACTTGACATATATAAACTAAATATTTTAATTGAAGGGTGAAACATTTTCCTCACTAATACGTAATAAATAAATAAATAAACACATAAATATATGAAGCTATATTATATTTCATTACCGGTACATAAATGTATAGCATTATTTTTAAAATGTGGTACTGCACACAATTAAATGTATACCGGTCGCTAAATAGTGTTATAGAGTTTACGAGGGCATGAATGTTACTTAATATAGTGTAAAGTGGACGTAGATTACGTGGCAAGAATTAAATGTTATAGGATGTATTTTGCGAAAATATAAATGAATAAAAAAACATTGTCGAAGGATTCGAATCCTGGCTCTCATATACATTTAATTTCTTTTGTAAGCGGGTTAACGATCTACGCTACTCGAACGTCGGATACTAGTTGCTTTGTTTACTTTTCACTATGAACGAGAGTTGATCTTTATTTAAAATGTCGCAATTTGAGTAATATTGCATTTGTCGAACACTCGTAAATATCTAGAAACATGTCTCCTTCACTGATCTTTAACTATTTAAGACGATTAAAACCAAATACAGCGTATTTAAAACATGTAACAATGCGTTACCTCGTGAACCACAGTTTTAGCTTTTCGAGCGTGCACAGTGGGCCATAAAAAGGACTCTGATTTTTAAGCAGCTCATTCTTTTTGTTGCTAAAAAAACTCCTGGCGCGACAGGCCTAGAGGACCCTAGCCTACCAGCCGGCTGCTGGCCTCACATCCACATGTGTCAATCACAGAGGTAGATGATCATCAGCCAGTGTTGGGGTGACATGTGGTCAGCATGTTGAGTCCCCCAGCCGTTATAGCTGGTTTCCTCAACCTGGAGCCGCTACTTATTGTAGCTACCCAAATGCCTCACGATGCTGGGTGGGCACCGGTCCCATACTGGCCGAAATAACATGAGAAAATGTCTTCCCCCATGGAGACTCGAACCAGCGCAAGTCCCGTAGCTCTGCGCCAAGGCTTCCTGCCTTAACCACTCGGCTACGGCGCGGGACCTTTCTGTTGCTAAGTGTACATGAAATATATGCTGCAATATTTAACGTATTTTTTAATTCATGATAATTACCATATTATGTTTATAATCTATACTGTAATTTGTATATTCTTGCTGGTTGAGTGGAAGACAAGACCTTTTGGCTTTAACTCTGCAAGAATAAATAAAACATTATTATTATTATTATTATTATTATTATTATTATTATTAATTTAGTGGGAGATTTTGTGTTCGGGCTGTGAAGCAGCAGGTACTGGTGCAATCGTGTATTCATTTTTTTTTCTGAGGGCAGGAGATGAAAGAAGAAAAGTAGCTTGGGGTATAAGTAGACCTATATATTGAATAACAATAGTTTAATATTTTTATAAACCGCGCCTACAATTTGGTGTTTATTAGTACACTCCTTTGACTCTGTTCTGCCACACTGCTTGTTTTCAACGGGTTATTTGACTTCAATGATGCAAGTTAGTAAACAGTATCAATTCGAAAATATCCAGCAGAGAGGATGCCATAGATCCAGTCATTTTCATGCAAAATTCCTTAATGCCATATCCCTTTGTTCTGTCGCCAACAGAATTTCAATGTATCGATACCAGACAATATATCCCGTGCAATATTTAATACAGCGTATTCAAAAATAAGCTCATATGATACAAGTATGAAAGTACTTTACATATGAATTGAAATATATTTCAATGAATGCTGGTCAGCCGCGGTGGATTAGTAGTTATGTTCCTTGCCTCTGGTCTAGAGGGTCGTGGGTTTGAACCCGGCCGGGATGAATGGATTTTTTAGGAAGGAAAAACCCAAGGAGCAAGTCTTCCGGGAGGGACATAGGGCCGTGAGTCCTGAATTTTGAAGATTTTCAGGTTCTTAAAAAAACCTAAGCCTGATTAAAGAGGCCTCTAAGCAAATTTACGGACCTGCTTGATCCTAGTTAATACCTAGACGCCTCATTGGGTCGTAATGTTGACCGCATGCAATTAACGACATATTTAGGGAAAGTAGCTTAACTAAGTTAACTACATCCAGTAAAATTCACACATTGAGATAAACAGTCACAAAGTAAAATATTAAAATATATACCTTTTGGCAAGTGCCGTCGTCCTCAAATGTAGAACTTTCGGAAGCCATTCCATCATCAGCATAAGAAATAGTAACTACTGTCGTTGTTATGTGACGCTTCTGACATTAGCGACCTTCCAGCGTCGTCGGTAGCAACAATGTCAAAAGCGTCACATAGCAGTTAGTAGCACATAGTTCTGCTGATGATGGAAGTCAATTTCCGAAAGGCTTACAGTTCTTAAAATTAAAAAGAAAACAAATCTGAGGTCGACGGCACCTGCCAAAAGGTATATACAGTAAAACTTGTTCAAAGCGGAATCGCATGGGACCATTTTTTTTTTCCATATTAGACAACATTCCGCATTATAAAAAACAAGAATTATTAACCAGTCTTACATTATAGAGCACCGTATATGTCTTTTTATGTACCTTGGATTAATTGTAGTTCCGCTGCCGTTGGAAAATGAAATATAGTATGTACGAGCGACTTCGACAGTAACGCGCGAAAAAAAAATCCCCTTTTCAGCGTAAAAAAAGGTCTCTTAAGCGAGTATCCTGAAATTAAAGTACGCAGCTACGGTTTCCACTCACTAACTACACTTTCGTCCACATCCTTTGATTTCCAACAAATTTCATTCCACACTACATTGTGTCGTCTTTTAAAACTGTCTAGCCAATCCGGAAATTTGGAGATTTTCTGATCGTGGACTTATAAAATACTCCCACCCCTCGATGTTTTTTTTTTCTTTTTGCTTTTCTCTTCATTTGACCATTTCCCTGCGTCTATTCATTCATTATTTTTCTTTGTGTGTTAAAATTTCATAAACTTGGGTTTTTCCACATTTAAATTTAGTCATTATTTCGCGTACTGAGAATTTGTTTTTCTTTACCTTCAATTGCTTTCACTTTTTCGTTTAATGACAATGATACATACGATTTAGCCATCTTTATTCTGTAAATTCAGTACGCTACCTGTGAAAGATACGTATACAATCGGTCTCAGATCTGAAACTAATTTAAGATTTTACAGTGCACTGGTTATTTGTAAGACAGGTGCCACACGCCAAATGCGTATTTGTTAAACAAATCTGTATTTCGCACAACGGATGTGCAGTGAGGTCGAAAGAAATTTTCAGATACAGATAGAAATTCTACTTTACCCGACTGCAGGAATCATCACTTATTGTTAATTCGCTTAACGGGAATTCAATTAAATTGAAACTAATGTATCTCTCCTTTTCTATATCTTTCCGCCTTATAAACATTTTCTTTCATGAATTGTGTAGAAATATCCTTCGGTTTCTGCGTTGGGGATATTTCGTTTTATACAAAATTATTATTATTTTGCCGGGACCAATAAATTTGTCCACAGTGGACAGATTTCCGCATTATTCACGTTCCGGATTAAACAAGTTTTACTGTATTTTAATATTTTACTTTAGTCTAGTCCCCCTCACGGATTATCGCCTCGTCGTGGCGGAGGGGTCCAGTACCCATTGATTCAGACGATAGAGCCAGGAAGCGTAAGCTGCTGGCCTATAAGAGGAGAGGGGAAGCGAACAATAATCCACCACTAAATTATTCTCAAAAATATTAAATTTATAATTTATTTAGAAATATTATTAAACAAGCTACTCTACCAAGGTTTCGGTGGTTCCCTCAGTGCTAAGGTGAATACCGGAGTAGTCCCCTAGAACCCACCAGTAAATTCATCAATTTCCTATTGACCGGGTAAAAGTGAGTGATGAGAGGATTTCATTTCAATTTTGACCTCCAGCTGCTTCCTTGCCACTGCCTTCGGAACATTAAAGCGAGCGAACTTCAAAGGGTCCACTAAGAAAACCGAATTTAAAATTCGCGCTATACAGTATCCATCGCAGTGAGGCCAATGAGGCTCTCTGATTGGATCATGGGGTACTTTACAAGAAAAAACAGAAAATAATAACATTATCAACATTGCAACAATTTAAAAATGTTAATAATCAATTCTACTAGCCGAACCACGCGTTTAAAATATATAAAACACAATTCTCGAAAATAAAAACATGAAAAAAATCGATCGTATAAATACAGCATCCGGGTAACCAATACGGCTCTCTGATTGGCTCACAGGATGCTGTACAAAAAAAAAAGGTTAAAAATAACAAAATAAATAATATTAAAATATCAAACCATAACATTAATCAACTAAAACAGCAAAAAATATTCATTTAAAATATATAAAACAAGAAAGTCGAAATTAAAAACACTAAAAAACTGGTCGCGCTTCTCGACCAATCAGCATTCAAGACAGTCTCGAATGCTATTTACGAAACAACACTGCTCACCGACGCGAAATCCAAGGGGAAAAAAAACATAATTAAAATAAACATATTTCCAATCCGAAAATAATCAAAATAATAATAAACAAAATTAAAATCAAAACCGTGGTCGGGTACTTGCTGCTGCTGGTCAATCAGCCAATCACCTTCATCATCATCAACTACTACTACTACTGACTAATTAGCCGAGGCAAATTGACTATTTCTTGGAACCCGGGGCTCACAACACCAGTGAACCGAAGAACTGCACACCACCTGCAATTTTTATAGCTGGTCGCAGGGCTTTTCACTCTCTACTCTATTTCAATAATCCACAACGGGCTGATGGGGTTCGTTAGTCCTGCAAGACAACCCATCTAGGAAAGACAACTCCGAAATAAAACGGGGCAGGATGAAGGCAATCGGCCTAGGGCGGAAACCCCGAATAATAAACCCGCCATGAAAACGGGCTAGCAACCCACTTCAAGGTGTATCTTATACATTGCTCACAGTCCCAAGGATCAATGACGGAAACAGTGAATGCACATCCAATACGTCTTCCTCCGAGGAGTGATTTGGGAAATAAACAGGATGAGACTACGCCAATTTTGGAATATATTAAACAGTACCAACTAAATTGGAAACACCATCTTGAAAGAATGAGTTCAAATCGGATCCCCAAAGCTGTTTATAATTATATACTAAGAGAACGAAGATCACTGGGCCGTCCTATGAAACGCTGGAGGGAAAATTTTCTATAGGATCGTAACAGGCCTTGGCCTAATACTTGGAAGGAAGAAGAAGAAGAGACAGGATGAAAATCCTACAAATAAAGAACAAGAAAAAGAAGACTTTGGTCTGGTAACTCCTAACAAAGGAGAGGCTGTTACGCCACTGTAGATGTAAACAAAAACATATTTCACTCATATATCATACTGTATTTTATTTCTTAATTTTAATTAAATTAATAATAAGACCTCATCAGGTGTAGGCCTACTATTATCTTGCTTACTGGAAGGTCGCCATTTAGAATATATCGAAAATGTAATAAGTTTTGAATGATAATTGCGAAATTACTGTCAAGCGAACTGTCAACAGTTGAATACCGAAATCTACTTTGAAATTTCTCCCAGAGAAGCGTTGTGATGTACCAAGGTCATGTCCAAAAAAAAATCATATTAGTTTGATATATTTAACTCACTGGCTCTACCGAATCCGAAGGTTCATGGCAGCACGAACATAAGCTCTCCATACATCACTATCCTGAGTTAATGCTTTCCTATCATACCTTCCTCAAATCATGGTTAAAAGTATTCTCCAATCTCAATTTTGACCTAACTATTGGGCGTTTTCCCTCTGGTTTTCCAACAAGTTTTCATTTCACTCAACCATTCCGCATTCCTGCCGCATGTCCTATCCATCGCAGTCTTCGAGACTTAATTGTACTTCATACATCTGGCTTCTCATAAAGATCTAGTAGCTCACTATTATGTAGTCTTCTCCATTCACCTGTCTGTTCATCTATATTTGGTCCAAAATTTTTCCTTAGAACTTTATTCTCAAGTACTCGTAACTTTTCTCCTCCCTTAAAGTAAGGGTCCATGTTTCATACATATAACTTAAGTAGAAGAATAGCAGTTTCATGTAGATTTTAGTAAAGTAAAAGTAAAGTGATCCCACAACAGACCCGGAGGCCCTTGGGGTAGTAGGAGGTTAAGGCTCCCACTTTTTCTAGACAATCAGCACTTTATGTCAGCCGGGTTGTCAGCCCTGCGTGACGGCCGCCTTTACCCCCAGAAGAAGCGTCTGGTACTCATTTCCGTTAGAGGCTGAGTCGACCCCAGGGCCATAGTGCCGCCAGAGGGTTTGGGTCAGTTTAAAAATCCTGACCCCAACGGGACTTGAACCCTGGACCCTCCAGCTTGTAGCTCAGTGCCTTAACCACTACGCTACGGCGTGCCCCATGTAGATTTTAGTTCAACATTCATTTGAGAAAAGTTAGGATGAATAGAGATCTTAATGTATATATATATATATCCCGTCCAGGCATTTATTTTTATCATACCATATTAAGCTTGCATTGCTCAATGTTAAAGATTTAATTATAACATCGATAAAGCGTCACTGCTATAAAGTAAAATAAATATTCTCTTTAATTTGCTTACTTGATATAGTCAGCTACTAGATGGCAGTGAAGACAGTGTTCTCGCGACATCTAGTAATAATGGAGAGTATAATACATATATAAGAAAAATAAGTGTTTGAATTGGATTCGCCTGGTAGTGTAATGGATATCACGCTGAGGTACAGAATCAGAGATCCGGGTTCGAATCCCGTCCAGGCATTTATTTTTCTTATCATACCATATATATATATATATATATATATGGTGTCTGAGATTAACAGACTTTGAGACTGTTTAACCCATCGCCATAAAAGTTTGCACACACATATATTTTTTATCATGGAGAGGGGTTTAATGCTATATGTTCTTAAACCATTACATGTAGGAATTTACCGGAAACGAAAATTTAAAAATTGCTCTAGCGGTCGTAATTTTAGATTTGTTTACAACGAATCCTACTAAAATAAACAGAGATAGGTATTATCCAAAAAAAAAACAGCTAAATCCGACAGTTATAAATGGAGTTTTATCTGAAATTGCAAATTAAAAGTTGGCTCTAGCAACCGCCATGTTTGGTTCGTCGCTGCATATACCATATTAATTATTTAATTAATACTTAATATTTAATTAATTTAGGTATAGCAGCGCACGCCGGGTATTAGCTAGTATTGTATAATATAGTATGTTTCGACAGTGAAACAATGTTTAATTTCTTCCTCCATTCCATTTCTGTTTGTAATTATTGTTTGTCAACATGTTTTCGCTGTGGGCTAGTACTTATGTTACTTGCCTCTAATAGCGAGGGACGCGGGTTCAAACCCGACCGGTTCTTCTTCTTAAACTTAATTTGTAGGATTTTCATCCTGTTTATTTCCAAAATCATTCCTCGGAGGAAGACGTACTGGATGTTCATTCACTGTCTATCCATCTCTTGGCAGGTCTTCCTCTTGTTCTTCTCCCGTCCATTAGTCTATCTTCTTTAGCTCTTTTTGCAACCCGGTTTTCTTCCATTCTTTCTATATGCCCCTTCCAATATTTTCGTCTATCTATAATAAATTTGGTTATGTCTTGATTATGGCATTTGTCCCTAATTTCTGTGTTGTGTATTTTATCAAATAATGTTTTCCCCGACCGGTCAAGTTTCATAAATAATTTGCACTAGAATGGCCAATATTTCTTTTGAAATATTCAGATCTGAACAAACCTTGTGTTGGAACAATGGGTACCTGCAGTCGGTTTAATTTGCCAGCAAATTAATTTAACAAGTAGACCTACATAATTACGAAACCCCAACCCACAAAATGTCGAAGATGGTTTTGCAAAGTGACGGATTCCTTCACAGTCATTGGTCTGGGAGCCTGAGAATTCCTTATATCAATAGTACATTAATTATTCACCAGGTTTGGCTTCCATTCCAAGCTTCCAGATATTGACCAATACCTCCTTGCATTTCCCAAATTCCGTATTCTAAACATCACTATTCCGTAAATACCGTAGTGGCGTGCAGTTTTCATTTCAACTGATGTCTTCATAATTCAATAATGCACATTACCAGTTATTTTATATTAATGTGTTAGAAAATCTTTGTGTAAGAATGGCACATGCAACATTAGCAAAAATCTTCTCTTAACACCTAAAAACCTCAGTATGTTTACCCCTCTCCTCTGTTGTCAGCACGGTGTCTCATTTCATCCAATTGGTATTATTATCTTTAAAAAATCCTTAAAGTGTGGGTGGAGACAATTCTACTCTTTCCACTTAGTTTCAATTTGGGTATCGGCCATATAAATTATGGAGATCCTCAAATAATAATAATAATAATAATAATAATAATAATAATAATCTTTATTGGGAATTTCTCTACAATACAGTAGTTTTCTTACAACCCATTGTAAATTTTACTCCTCCATACATCCATATTCTATGCATCACTCGCTGTTAATCTTCTCGACACCATACTCCTACGCACTCCTTGAATCTACTGCTCTTTTGCCTCCCCTTCTTTCTCACTCCGATTCACTTAATATCATCTTAGGTATTCTGTCATAATTACATCCTCTTTACGTGGCCAAACCATTTTAGTCTTCTTTCTTCAGTAACTTGTAGAACATATTTTTGAACATCCTGACAGTGTAGGAGTGGCTTGTGGTCAGCATATCAGGTCCCCAGCCGTTATAGCTGGTTTCCTCAACCTGGAAACCCTACTTATTGTAGCTATGCAAATTCCTCAGGCTAGTGGGTGCGCACTGGTCCCATACCAACAGAAATTCCATGAGAACCTTTTTTTTTCCCCATGGAGTCTCGAACCAGCGCACATCCCGCAGCTCTGTGTCAACGCATTTTGCCTTAACCACTAGGCTACGGAGCGGGACTAATAACATTAATGATAATAATAAAAAAATAGTTTCTGTTACATACGTTATGTAATGGCAGAATTCATAAAACTGAAATGAGAAATTTATGTAAATACAAAATAAACGCTTGGAAGAGTTTTGTGCGTCGCTGAACGTGTTACAAGAACAAATTAAATACAGAATGAATTAATGAATCCTTTCAACATATACGAAATGCTTCAAATTAAATTTGCGCATAGATCCGTTTCTCGTAGCGCTGAAATAATAAATGAAGACGGACAGTGAGAAAAACGAGAAAAACAAAGAAAAAAGTTCACTGGAAGTGAAAG
This sequence comes from Diploptera punctata, assembly GCA_030220185.1. Classification (NCBI taxonomy): domain Eukaryota; kingdom Metazoa; phylum Arthropoda; class Insecta; order Blattodea; family Blaberidae; genus Diploptera; species Diploptera punctata. The sequence continues at coordinate 3,795,734 of JASPKZ010002677.1, read as the reverse complement.
CTTAAAAAATGCATAAAATAAAAGGTTTCATTTGTAACGCAAATATCATAAAAACTTTAATATCTGAACGCTTCTGGGTTCCATAATCACCTATATCATACACTGACGATATGGTAGACCTATTACGGGCGATAGCGAGGAAATACTAACTGCCGACTCGCACACTCTATTGAGTAACACAACTAAACAATAAAGTAGATATATGGTTATACACAGAAATCTAATATATATAAAATAAACGTTTGTACTTTATGCGCGGCAATGCTGTTGATCCGATTGTGGTGGTTTTTTTTGCAAAATGTTCAGGAGATTCCCGGGATGAACATACGCTATAACAGAGTACAGATATTCAACTCCTACACCCTTAAAAACAACCTTTGTAGTGAAAAATGCGAAAAGGCTCCCTTTTTCACCCTTAAATGGCTTATGCTGCCAAAACCATAACAAATACACAAAATTAATGTACACAGAATTGAATATCTCAAAAAACTCTACAAAAAAGTCCGCGATAGCATATGTTTATCGTTTACTGATAACACACAATACCCATTTTTGTCTTTCATTGATACCAAGGAGATCGGGTTAAGTAGATTCCCGGGCAAGGACGTGCTGCCATACCATTCATCCGATTGTCATGGGTTTTTTGCAAAAAGTTCAGGATTTTCCCGGGAAGGTTATAGGTTATAAGAGGTTTTTAATCTTCAAGCCCTTCACCCTTAAAAATCACCTTCTATAGTGAAAAAACGTAAAAAAAAATGTCGCTTTTTGTAAGCTTAAATGGCTTACATACACAAAATTGAATATCTCAAAAAACTCTACAGAAAAGTCCACGACGGCATATGTTTATCTTTTAAGGATAACTCACAATAACCATTTTTGTCTTTCTTTGATACCAAGAAGATCGGGATAAGTAGATTCCCAGGCAAGCATAGCAGCGCACGGTGGGTTTCTTTTATGGATAACTCAAAATAACGAATTTTGTCTTTCGCTCAAATACATCAGGATGCGTAGATTCCCGGGCAACGCCGTGTAATCAAATACTTAATAGAGGCTTTCCACTTAACAGCAGTTTGCCTTTGATTCCTGCTTTCCAGAGATTCCTATCTTCCCATTGTCCATCTTCCATACCCCTCTTCATCATGGCATCATATATTCCCTCATACCATGCTCTTCTACTTCTCCCCTTCTTCCTTCTGCCTGGTACCATCAAATCCAACACCTGTTTAGGCCACTGGTCTTCCGACATCCGTTATACATGTCCATACCACTGTAGAGCTCTCTTTGTTAATCCTATCGACAACAGTTTCTTGTGCATCCATTTCTTGTCTGATATATGTATTTCGAATATGTTGTAGCCTGGATATTCTCATACTTCTCCATAATCCATCCATTTCTGTCGCCAAGATCCTTTTCTGCATCCTTTCATTTATTGTCCAGCTTTCTGATCCATATGTGAGTATACTTTCTATTATTGTCTGTATAATCTCTTTTTTTGTTTTTCTGGTCAAATTTCTATTCCATAAAAGACCATTCAAGGATCTAATCGCCGTCCTTGCACAATTTACTCTGTTAATATTTTTTTTTAAAAAGTACCAGATTTATCTATTATAGATCCAAGATATTTAAATTCTTCAACACGTTTAATTATCATATTATTTATTTGTAGGTCATCTGAATTTGCTCCGATTACCATATATTCTGTTTTAATATAATTTAGCTTCAGTCCACCTACCTCGAATGCATCTACCAACTTTCTAATCATATATTCTATATCTTCTTTATCTTGTCCTATTATAATCTGGTCATTAGCGAATAATAAATTGTGCAGTAATTGGGCCATTAATGTTGATTCCCATTCCCCTACATGACTTATTCCATTTCATAAATACATCTTCTAAATATATCTTGAACAATTTTGGTGACATCCCGCATCCTTGTCTTAATCCTTTTGTTATATCAAATTCTGAGGATGCTCTATTTCCAACCTTAATACTTGCTTTACCATCATACATTCTTTTAATAAAATGTATAAAAGATTTTGGTATCCCAAACTTCTCCATTGCCACCCAAAGCTTGTTGATGGGTACAGAGTCATATGCCTTTTCCAGGTCTATACATGCCATATGAACTTCTTTTCCTTTAGCCATCTAAAAATAATAACGATATAAATTGATATTTATTTTTCCTTTTACTTATTCAACTAAATGAAAAAAAACACATTATCATTTATTTAGCGCACGCCGGGTATTAGCTAGTATACTATATAACAGAAATGGAAAGTTAATAATAAATTATGTAAATACTTAAGAAGTGGTTCAATTCAAATTACTAACAACAATAATTACATATATTCCCAATTACTGCCACATGTCCTATCCATCGCAGTCTACGAGACTTAACTATTCTTATTATATCTGGTTTCTCATACTCATAATAGTCATGAAGCTCACTGTTAAGCAGTCTCTCCATTCACCTGTCTGTTCATCTCTCTATATTCCAAAAACTTTCCTAAGAACTTTATTATCAAATACTCATAATACTGCTCCCTTAAAGTAAGAGCCCATGATTCGCATCCATAACTTATAATGTAACTGGTAGAATAAGTTTTTGAGAGAAGTTGGGACAAGAGTCCCTTTACCGAATAACAGGATCCGTTTGGAGATTTAGAAACTAAAACTAAAATCCATGGTGCGGCAGTCAACAAGGCCCTCGGTCCACCAGCCGGCTGCTGTCTTCACATACACATGAGATAGACGATCGTACAGACAGTGTAAGGGTGACATGTGGCTAGCATGTCGGATCCCACAGTCAATATAGCTGTTATTTTCTCAACCTGGAGCCGCTACTTATTGTAGCTACCCACATTAGTCACGATGCTGGATGCTGCATGGCCGAATTCCATGAGAAAATTTGTTCCCCCATGGAGACTCGAAGCAGCCCAAGTCCCAAGCTCTGCGCCAAGGCATCTTGCCTTAATTTCTTTGCGTGTCTCATTCCTATTTATAATTCTTAAGCATTTTAATTCAGCCACTTCTTCAAAATTTAACTCGTTTGCCATTATCAGTACGTTTCCATTATATAATATAGGCCTACTAGCTAATAGCCCGCGTGCGCTGCTAAATAAAAATTGAAAATTAATGTGCCTTTATGTTTAGTTGATTAAGTACATGGAAAAATAATTATAAATGTATATTTTTGATACCCCGTGCTAATTACCCGGCGTATGTCGGAAATCTACTCATCCCGATCTTCTTGGCATAAATGAGCTGAAAGACAAAAATGCACTTCTTATGATTAGTTGAATAAGTAAAATGAAAAATAATTATAAATGTATATCGTAATTATTTTAAGATTCCCCGTGCTGATTACCTGGTGTTGCCCGGGAATCTACTTATCTCGATCTTCTAGGCATAAATGAGCTAAAAGACAAAATTCGTTATTGTGAGTTATCCGTAAAAGAATACCCGTCATGTGCTGCTATGCTTGCACAGGAATCTACGTACTTGTCTCGATCTTCTTGGTAACAATGAAAGACAAAAATAGTTATTGTGAATTATCCGTAAGAGATAAACATATGCTGTCGTAGACTTTTTTGTAGAGCTTTTTGAGATATTCAATTATGTGTACATTAATTTTGTGTATTTGTTATGGTTTAGGCAGCGTAAGCCATTTAAGTGTCCAAAGAGCTACTTTTTACGTTTTCCACTACAAAGGGCGATTTTTAAGGGTGTAGGAGTTGAGTATCACAACTCTCTTATAGCCTATGTTCATCCCGGGAATCTCCTGAACATTTTGCAAAAACCCGCTCACAATCAGATTAACGGTATGGCCGCGCATAAAGTACAAACAAACAAACATTCATTTGTATATATGTGATTTCTATGAGTGGCCATATATTTAGTTTTATTGATGTTTACATCCAGTCTAAATTTCATAGTGCTACTTAATAAAGTATGAGTGTTGGCTCTTATTTTCTCCTCACTATCGCCTAATAATACATCTACATATTAAATAAACAGCTTATTAATATCATTGAGTTGTAAATCTTCTTCATCCTGTAAAGATTTGATGACGTCCTCTAGTATAAAATTGAATAGTAGAGGAGATAGTGCATGTCCTTGCTTTAACTCGTTGTGAATTTCAAAAGTATCTTAAAACTGTTTGCTTAAATAAATAAGTAAAAAGAAAATAATCTTAAACTTCCAAAAGTACAAACTAATAACAATCATAATTAAAAAGAAATTAAAAAAAAATTAACTGAAAGAATGACACCCTCCTCTTTCGATCGGAACATAAATATTTATTTAAGAAAATTTCGATTGTCATTTCATTCCTCTGCAAAGAAAAATGTAACTAATATGATGAAAATGGACAGCTAATGACAAATGAGGGATTTTTTGAAGTGGCTGAATTCAAATACCTAGGAACAATAATTACAAACAGAAATGAGATGCACAAAGAAATTAAACATAGGCTCAATTCTGGAAATACATGCTATTATGCATTAACGGGACTATTTTCGTCCCAACTTCTTTCAAAAAAGTTAAAATGAAAATATATAAAACTGTAATTCTCCCACTTACATTATATGGATGCGAAAGATGGACTCTTACTTTAAGGGAGAAAAGGAGATTACGAGTATTTGAGTATAAACGTAGGAACATTTTTGGACCGAGGAGAGATGAACAGACAAATGAATGGAGAAGACTACATAGCAGTCAGCTAAATGATCTTTATATAAGGATAGTTAAGTTCCGTAGACTGCGATGGGCAGTGCATGTAGCACGAATGGGGAATGAAAGACGTGCATGGAAGCTTCTTCTAGGAAAACCAGAGGGGAAACGTCCAGTTGGTAGACCAAAGTGAGGTGGGATGATAACATTAATTATGATTTGAGGGAAGTAGATTATACAGGGAATGATTGGAAAGCATTAGCATGTATGAAGAGCATATGCCCGCGCGGCCATGACCTTATGGGTTCGATAGTGCCAGTGAGCCAGTTAGTAAGTTAATAACGTAAATAAATTGAAGATAACTCGAGTTCTTAGGAAGATCGATCTTCCCTTAAATCAGGGATTGTAGGAGCTGTGAAGAAGAAAAACAACAAAATGAATTCGAAAGATCGAGAAGGGAGAGGCTTCAAGAAAAATCTAATAAAAATTTCAGAGGTAAGTCTCATCCCACCGTGTTCAAATCTTCTGACAGACTAGCGCCTTGCCTCCGGTATTTTCCATTTAAAAAGTTTTCCTTTTAAAAAGCAAGATCATATATTATACATCTGCCTTTGGCTCCTCAACAGGAGCAAGTTTCATAACACAATCTAGCAATCTTTTCAAAACTATCTAATTTGTTTACATTCCCCTTTCTATGTTTTAATTCTTTTTTATAAAGAAAAACCGTATTCCCAAAATACTAACAGTAAAAACAATCTTTCTGAACATTTTAACACTAATAATAGGGCTAGGATTTTTATGATATAGCAAATATATTTAGGTTAGAGTAATATGTTTCTTAAAATAAATATGATTAAGCAAGATTTGTTAGGTTTTCAGCGTCATGGATTCAAGATCGGCCTCTGGCCACTAATTCCGACGTTTCGGAATGATTCCACATGCCATTATGAAGGAATAATAGGTTCGAGTCACTGGTTTAGATCTTATAAGCCTATAATTAAATACATTGAGTTTTCATTCATTGCAGTATCTTACTTACTCACTGGCACTATCGAACCCGTAGGTTCATGGCCGCACGGACATAAGCTCTCCATACATCCCTATCCTGAGCTAATGCTTTCCAATCATTCCCTGTATAATCTACTTCCCTCAAATCATAGTTAATGTTGTTCTCCCACCCCATTCTTGGTCTACCAACTGGGCGTCTTCCCTCTGGCCTTCCTACAAGAAGTTTCCATGCACGTCTTTCATTCCCCATACGCGCAACATGTCCTGCCCATCGCAGTCTACGAGACTTAACTGTTCGTATTATATCTGGCTTCCTATAAAGACTATGTAGTTCATTGTTATGTAGTCTTCTCCATTCACCTGTCTGTTCATCTCTCTTTGGTCCAAAAATTTTCCTAAGAACTTTATTCTCAAATACTCGTAATCTCCTTTCCTCCCTTAAAGTAAGAGTCCATGTTTCGCACCCATATAATATAACTGGTAGAATAATAGTTTTATATATTTTCAGCTTAACGCTTTTTGAAAGGAGTTGAGACATCAAAAGTCTCTGCAATGCATAATAGCATGCATTTCCAGAATTGAGCCTATGTTTAATTTCTTTGTGCATCTCATTCCTATTTGTGATTATTGTTCCTAGGTATTTGAATTCAGCCACTTCCTCAAAATTTCTCTCATTTGTCATTAACTGTCCATTTCCATTATATACTGAATTTCTACGTGTGACCATATATTTAGTTTTACTGATATTTACTTCCAGTCCTAATTTCTTAGTGTTACTCAATAGTGTGTGCGTGTTGGCCTTTAGTATATCCTCGCTATCGGCCAGTAGTACTACATCATCAGCATAAACTAACAGCTTATTAACACCATTCAGTTGTAAGCCTTCCTCATTCTCTAAAGATTTAATGGCATGCTCTAGTACAAAATTAAATAGTAGAGGAGATAGTGCATCTCCTTGCTTCAACCCATTCTGGATTTCAAAAGTGTCCGAAAACTGTTTGCCTACACGCACCCTACTCTTTGTGCCATTTAGACACATTCGTATAAGTCTAACTAACTTTTTAGGAATTCCGAACTCCAGCAGGATACTATATAACTTCTCCCTCTTAATTGAATCATATGCTTTTTTGAAGTCTACATATAGTTGATATACAGTACCATTATATTCCCATTTCTTTTCTAAAATCTGTCTTATACTAAAAATCTGATCTGTTATAGACCTGTTTCTTCTAAATGCACATTGATGATCTTCTAGAATGTAATCAATATAGGGAGTAAGTCTGCTTACTAATATATTTGTTAGAATTTTGTACGAAGTTGAAAGTAATGAGATGCCCCTGTAGTTGTTGCAATCAGTTTTATCTCCTTTCTTGTAAATTGGTACGATAATTGATTCCTTCCATTCATCTGGAAGAGCTTCTTCTTCCCAAATCATACTAAGCAACCAGCGTATCTTGTCCATCAATTTTTCTCCCCCTGATTTTATCAGTTCTGCTGGGATCTCATCTGAACCTGATGCTTTATACATCTTCAATTTTTCAATTGCCATTTCAACCTCTAATGCACTTGGCTCTGCGACTAGCATTTCTGCTGTCTGTAACTTATCCTCCTCAATGTCCTGTTCTGTATGTACATTTAATAGCTGATTAAAGTAACTTTTCCATCTATTTAATATACTCCTAGAATCTGCAATCATATCCCCATTTTCATTCCGAATTATGTTTGTTCTAGCCTGAAACCCTTTCTTTTCTATATTAATTCCCTGATATAATTCTCTAATGTTCCTATTTTTTGCATTCATTTCAAGATCATTAATCTTCTCTCTCAAATATTCCCTCTTTTTACTCCTTAGTAACTTGCTGGTTTCCCGTCTAATACTACCCAATTGCTCTAAATTTGCCTCATTTGGCTCGTATAACCATTTCATTTTTTCTAGCTTTCTATTCTTTACAATGTCAGCACATTCCTCATCAAACCATTTCTCTGAAGACGAATTACAGTATAGCATATAATTGCAAGATTTCAACATCTAAAACTGAGATAATGGTGTTCAGAGGAAAGGATCCTGTCAGATCAAAAATTGTAGTAGATAACGTTTTACTTAAAGGCAAGTATCACACTTTAATTATCTGGGAAACAATATATCTTACGATTACGACAAAGACCTTCAAACACAACTTTCCAGATATCAATGTATGTGTGTCACAATTAGGCGAACACTTGCAAATAAAACGAGAGGAAACACAGTTTAAATTTTACAAGATCATGACAGTCTCTACTCTATTATACGGCAGTGAGAACTGGATCCTGAGACAGAAAGAAAACCAATTGACAGAAATGAAATTTTTACGAGCAGTTAAGGGATGTACAGACGAGATCATATAAGGAACGAAACTATAAGAGAAGAGTTAGGAGTAATGGCAATTACACATCAAATATATAATTACAAGAAACGATGGACTGAACACCTGCAACGAATGGATAACAACAGACTTCTGAAGGAGACTTGGATGTACAAACCACGAGGGAGAAGAGACTTTGCAGACCAAGAAAGCGATTGAGTATTGAGCCGGAACAGGCCATGGAGCCTATAACCGTGAATATGATGATGATGAGTTTTCATTGTGGTCCGTTTTGGAAGCCGTACACCCATCCAAGGTTTTTAGGTCTACATTGACTATATATGACCTAAACCTTGGCTGGGTGTACGGCTTCCGAAACGGACCTCATTGAAAACTCAATGTGACTGTAAACCTCTCATTCTATGAAAATTACATGTGGGATATTGCCGAAACGTCGGAATAGGTGGCCAGAGGCCGACCTTGAATCCATGTCGCGGAAAACCCAAGAAAACTTTCTTAATCATACTTATATCCGCGAAAATCTACATTATAACATACACACACACATGTAATATATATATATAGGCCTATATATGCTTTTTATACAAAAACTAATTGAGTTAAAGTACTTAGTTAAGTCACATTTATGCATATTTTGGTCATTTATAAACGGCAGAACACATTACAGCAATTTATTGGTCATATTCGTCATATTTTCACTCTTTTAAGAATTGAAGAACTTTTATCGTACAATTTCCTTCTTCCGTTTTTATTTGAGTTGTTAAATTTCTCAGAATTTTGTTTCTTGTAAAATCTATCTTCCTCTCCTATTTCGATTTCGTTTCAATTCACATTATGGACTTTTTCTTTACGTACAAACCTATATTTATGTACTCTCTCACGACAAGCAGGTAGCCACTGATAAATAATTTTAATAAAATAAAAAACATGCTACAGAAATAAACGTAATTGGTTTGAACATATACAGAGAATGCCTAATAATCGTTTATCAGAGCAGCTGCTTCATTATAGGCCTCTAGGCCGAAGAAATGTAGGAAGACCAAAACGTCGTTGGAAAGACGACCTGCACCTGCAGCATATAGTGCACCGGGGAGCGGAACGGGACAACAGGTCCATACCTTGAAGAAGAAGATGATGATGATGATGATAAATGCATATTTTCGTAAATTTTAGGTCATAATAGTATTTTTTGCATATTTCGGTGTTTAGGTAATAAAATCGTACTACTACTGCTCCAAGCGCGACAGGCCTAGAAAGCCCTTGGCCTACCAGCCGGCTGCGGGCCAATAACTAACTCACTGGGACTATCCAACTCTTAGGTTCATGGCCATGGGGACATACGCTCTTTACACATCCCTATTCTGAGCTAATGTTTTCCAATTGAACCGAAAGTTCAATTTTCGGTTCGTAACATCAGTGCCGTTATCCTCCTTTAACTGAAAGATTCGTGAACTATGCCATTTACCTTTCTCTCTGCATCTAACCCCACTCTCCTTTCTACCTCTCCCATTGCGCTGTTTGTACTGCGCATCTTCCCCTTCTACCTCGGAACGCTCAAATATGATACGCACATTCAGAACATTATCATTCGATCGGAATTTTTGGTTGGAACATTGTCGTCGTCTGGAGACGCGAGTGGCGTGCTTTGGGTTTTTGATCCGGTGGACCAGGGAAAACCACCCTGGCAAGGACTGAAAGTATGCATGTGAGATTGTTTGTGTGAGTTATGATATTTTCGATGTTAATTATTATTTTGTCTTTTAATTAATGAATGATCAAAGTTATTCTTAAATTCTATTTTTCTAAACATCAGACGTGCAATTTATATTAAACATCATTTTTTATATATCATGTTTAATGTTTAATTATTAGTGTGTATACTGCTGTTTGGCATATTCCCGTACACAAGCTTGCTTAGAGGTCATACAAACTTCCCTTTTTCGTCTAGCTTTCATGGTTAATAATACCACTACATTCAGCTTAGCTAAGTGTCATAGATTACTACAGTGTTTTAAGATCTATTATTGATTAATGTTTAAGTAATTAGATAAGAAGGATGAATCAATCTTTGCCTCTTATGGGCCCGGGCAAAGGCTTTTGAATAATCCTGATTTTTATGAACTCACGGCTAATATATATATATATATATATATATATACATATACCCAAGGGAAACAAAAGACGACACACGGAGCAGAGTGGCGCAGTGGAAGCGTGCTGGGCCCATAACCCAGAGGTCCGTGAATCGAAACCACGCTCTGCTACCATTTACGCCGTGTGTCGTCTTTTGTTTCCCTTGGGTATATGTATATATATATTAGCCGTAAGTTCATAACAATCAGGATTATTCAAAAGCCTTTGCCCGGGCCCATAAGAGGCAAAGATTGATTCATCCTTCCTATCCAAATACTTAAACATTAATCAATAATAGATCTTAAAACACTGTAGTAATCTATGATATTTAGCTAAGCTGAATTTAGTGGTATTATTAACCATGAAAGCTAGACGAAAAAGGGAAGTTTGTATGACCTCTAAGCAAGCTTGTGTACGGGAATATGCCAAACAGCAGTATACACACTAATAATTAAACATTAAACATGATATATAAAAAAATGATGTTTAACATAAATTGCACGTCTCAAGTTTAGAAAAATAGAATTTAAGAATAACTTTGATCATTCATAAATTAAAAGACAAAATGATAATTAACACCCTCCATGGTATCTTTACCTTGTCGTGGTGGAGTGGCTTGCGTGCTTAAATGATCCTGAGAGCTATGGCGGCGGTAGCATTGCTGCCGATAGGGTTACCCATGCCGGACTGGTAGAAGGTGATAAGCCAGACGAAAAAAGTACCTTGGGCGAAAGAGTGACGATTTTTCACCGTAAAAATGCAACCGTCAAGAAATGCGGACATGGGTTCAACTGGGGTAAAATTTTCCGGAGGTCAAATAGTCCCCCATTCGGATCTCCGAGCGGGGAGTACTTCAGGGAACCCATGACAAAGGCTCAAACACAGGGGCATGTTCCTAGGAACATGGAATGTTAGGACTTCATACAATAGCGGGGCACTAGAGATATTAACGCGGGAATTAGATAAATCGCCCTTGGATATAGTCGCTTTACAGGAAGTTAGGTAGCCAGGAGAAGGTAGTCAGGAATCAGGAAGCTTTGCATTATATTACGGGGGTGCAGAAAGACCTGCATTTGGAACGGGATTTTTAGTCAGAAGGAGGATCCTATCCGCTATCCGAGATATGAAGTTTGTTAGTGATAGGGTATCATACATAATTCTAAAGGGTAAACAACATGATTTTATAAATGTAAATGTACATGCCCCTACAGAAGATAAAGATGACAAGATCAAGGATGAGTTCTATGAAGAATTAGAATGCTTATTTGATAGCCTTTCACGATATCATATGAAAATTATCTTAGGAGATTTCAATGCAAAAGTGGGGCGGGAGGATATATTCAAACCAACAATAGGCAAATTCAGTCTTCATGAAGATAGTAACGACAACGGGGTTAGATTACTCACATTTGCCACATCAAAGAATCTCATTGTTAAGAGCACAACATTTCAGCATAAGGATATTCATAAATACACCTGGACGTCTCCAGATGGAGAAACTCGGAACCAGATATATCATGTATTAGTAGATAAGCGCTGGCACAGTAGCATCATCGATGTTAGATCAGTTAGTGGGACAGACTGCAATTCGGATCATCATCTGGTCAGAGTGAAAATCAGACAGCGGCTATCGCTTATGAGAGGAACAAACGCTAAAGATGATTCTGTAAAATTTGAATTAAAAAACTTGAAAAATGATGAAATGCGGCAAGAATACCAAATCAAAATTGCTAATAGATTTGAAGTACTGGAATCTTCAGATGACAATGTGGCAAACGAAGAAGAAACTGATATAAATAAAGAATGGGAGGCTATAAGAGATTGTCAGCATCAGAAAGCATTGGTTGTTTAAAAAAGAGGCAAAACAAGAAATGGTTTGATGAGGAATGTGCCGACATTGTAAAGAAAAGAAAGCTAGCAAAAATGAAATGGTTACACGAGCCAAATGAGGTAAATTTAGAGCAATTGGGTAGTATTAGACGGGAAACCACCAAGCTACTAAAGAGTAAAAAGAGGGAATATTTGAGAGAGAAGATTAATGATCTTGAAATGAATGCAAAAAATAGGAACATTAGAGAATTATATCAGGGAATTAGTATAGAGAAGAAAGGATTTCAGGCTAGAACAAACATAATTCGGAATGAAAATGGGGATATGATTGCAGATTCCAGGAGTATATTAAATAGATGGAAAAGTTGCTTTAATCAGCTATTAAATATACATACAGAACAGGACATTGAGGAGGATAATTTACAGACAGCAGAAATGCTAGTCATAGAGCCAAGTGCATTAGAGGTTGAAATGGCAATTGAAAAATTGAAGATGTATAAAGCATCAGGTTCAGATGAGATCCCAGCAGAACTGATAAAATCAGGGGGAGAAAAATTGATGGACAAGATATGCTGGTTGCTTAGTATGATTTGGGAAAAAGAAGCTCTTCCAGATGAATGGAAGGAATCAATTATCGTACCAATTTATAAGAAAGGAGATACAACTGATTGCAACAACTATAGGGGCATCTCATTACTTTCAACTTCGTACAAAATTCTAACAAATATATTAGTAAGCAGACTTACTCCCTATATTGATGACATTCTAGGAGATCATCAATGTGCATTTGGAAGAAAACGGTCTACAACAGATCAGATTTTTAGTATAAGACAGATTTTAGAAAAGAAATGGGAATATAATGGTACTGTACATCAACTATATGCAGACTTCAAAAAAGCATATGATTCAATTAAGAGGGAGAAGTTATATAGTATCCTGCTGGAGTTCGGAATTCCTAAAAAGTTAGTTAGACTTATACGAATGTGTCTAAATGGCTCAACGAGTAGGGTGCGTGTAGGCAAACAGTTTTCAGACACTTTTGAAATGCAGAATGGGTTGAAGCAAGGTGATGCACTATCTCCTCTACTATTTAATTTTGTACTAGAGCATGCCATTAAATCTTTAGAGAATGAGGAAGGCTTACAACTGAATGGTATTAATAAGCTGTTAGTTTATGCTGATGATGTAGTACTACTGGCCGATAGCGAGGAGATACTAAAGGCCAACACGCACAAACTACTGAGTAACACTAAGAAATTAGGACTGGAAGTAAATATCAGTAAAACTAAATATATGGTCACACGTAGAAATACATTATATAATGCAAATGTACAGCTAATGACAAATGAGGGAAATTTTGAGGAATTGGCTGAATTCAAATACCTAGGAACAATAATCACAAATAGGAATGAGATGCACAAAGAAATTAAACATGGGCTCAATTCTGGAAATGCATGCTATTATGCATTGCAGAGACTTTTGATGTCCCAACTCCTTTCAAAAAATGTTAAGCTGAAAATATATAAAACTATTATTCTACCAGTTATATTATATGGGTGCGAAACATGGACTCTTACTTTAAGGGAGGAAAGGAGATTACGAGTATTTGAGAAGAATAAAGTTCTTAGGAAAATTTTTGGACCAAAGAGAGATGAACAGACAGGTGAATGGAGAAGACTTCATAACAATGAACTACATGGTCTTTATAGGAAGCCAGATATAATAAGAACAGTTAAGTCCCGTAGACTGCGATGGGCAGGACATGTTGCGCGTATGGGGAATGAAAGACGTGCATGGAAACTTCTTGTAGGAAAGCCAGAAAGAAAACGCCCAGTTGGTAGACCAAGAATGAGGTGGGAGAATAACATTAACTATGATTTGAGGGAAGTAGATTATACAGGGAATGATTGGAAAGCATTAGCTCAGGATAAGGATGTATGGAGAGCGTATGTCCGTGCGGCCATGAACCTACGGGTTCGATAGTGCCAGTGAGTAAGTAAGTAAGTAGTGATAATTAACATCGAAAATATCATAACTCACACAAACAATCTCACATGCATACTTTCAGTCCTTGCCAGGGTGGTTTTCCCTGGTCCACCGGACCAAAAACCCAAAGCACGCCACTCGCGTCCTCCAGATGACAATGTTCCAACTAAAAATTCCGATCGAATGATAATGTTCTGAATGTGCGTATCGTATTTGAGCGTTCCGAGGTAGAAGAAGAAGATGCGCAGTACAAACAGCGCAATGGGAGAGGTAGAAAGGAGAGTGGGGTTAGATGCAAAGAGAAAGGAAATTGGCATAGTTCACGAATCTTTCAGTTAAAGGAGGATAACGGCACTGATGTTACGAACCCAAAATTGAACTTTCGGTTCACAATCATCCCCAGTATAATCTACTTCCCTCAAATTATGGTTAATGTTATTCTCCTACCTCATTAACGGCCTACATATTAAGCGCTTTCTCTCTGGTTTTCCTATAATGAGTTTCCATGCCTCTCTTTCAATCTCCATCCGTGCTGCATGTCCTCCCCATCGCAGTCTACGAGACGTAACTGTTATTACATCTGGCTTAGTATAACGATTAAGTAGCTCACTATTATGTAGTTTCCATGTTCTTAGGAATATGTCCATATGTTAGAGGCTTTGCCATGGATTCCCTGAAGTAGTCCCCGCCCGAAGTTTCGAATGAGGAACAAAATGATAATAATGTATTTATTTACGAGTATATATGTATTTTTAATGTTTACACATCTTTCTGTGCCTAAAGTTTTATTTATCTTCTCCACTCGTCTCTATACATCCACTCCATCTCCTCCAGTCCTCTTGTTCTCATTCCCGTACTTATTTCTTGCATCCACGAGTTTCGAGGTCTTCCTTCCTTCTTCCAGGTGGACACCATTCCAATGTTTTTTCTGGGTAATCTTTCTTCATGCATTCGTCGTACGTGCCCATACCAATTTAATTGCTTATATATTATATAATCTACTACTGAATAGCTACTATTCATTTTTTTCTCCTATGACAGTATTTATTTTTTAATTTTGAACATCTTGCTGCTCTCCTCAAGAAATCCATTTCTATCTACATAAGTTTTTGTTGAATTTCCAAACTTCAGCTCCATATGTGACAGCACTGCTCACTATTGCATTATATGTTTGTAACTTATTTTTTCTGGATATATGTATGTTCCATAAGACTCCATTTATCATTGCTGTTATATAATAATAATAATAATAATAACAATAATAATAATGGTAATAATAATTATTAGTATCATAATTACTATTATTATTAATAATATTATCATTACTATTACTACTAGTATTATTATTACTATTTTATTATTAATAATATTATTATTAATAATATTATCATTACTATTACTACTAGTATTATTATTATTGTTGTTGTTATAGACTAATAACAATTTTAGCCTTGGAAATATACAAGGTTATTAATCCGGCCCAACGCCTACAGCGGGCAATTTATTTTACCGTAAGATCTGGTCTACTACTCAATCAAATTAAATAGAATAACAATAAATAGGCATATCTAACAAAGCAACTGTCAACCATTGCATGCCGAAATCTACCTTGAAATATCTTCCAGAGAACCGTTGCGATGTGTCAAAAAATACCTGCCAATTTTAAATGCAAGGCACTAAAATCCAGCGTCAAATTTCTCATTTAAACTATAAGCAAAAATACAGTCCTGCAGACTGAATAACCCTCAGAAACCCTCCGCCCGCGCCGTGTCCCGCCTCACTTCACTTCGCTCTTAACTCATGCAGGAGTGTACATCTGCTCCATGAAGCGGGTAGCCATTCTGGATTCTAGATTCTATTTATGTGCCTTGTAGTTTAAAAAGGCAGATTTTTTTTTTACACTACCATGGTACATCACAACGCTTCTCTGAGAGAAATTTTGATGCAGATTTAGAGATGCAATGGTTGATAGTTCCCTTGTTAGTTACAATACAATTCCTTCGCGCAGGAACTGCGAAAAAGTGAACCAATTCCTTAGCAACTCGAAGTTAAGGTCCAATTTGTCTAGTTTACGGAATATACAGTGTAACTAAATTCCCATTACAGACTTTGATGACGTGTAGTGGGGACCACGACGGTTACGATTATCGTAGAAACTCATGTCCGGAAACGTACAGTTTTCCCGCTAGACGCAAAATACCACAACACACTTTGCTTTCTCTGACGCCTGCTGCTTGTCGTCTGGGCTCGATGTGACGACCACCTACGTCAATTCAGATACGGTACTTCCGTATAATGTTCTGGTAATCCATATCACCAATCCTTGGTCCCGCAACATCGGCCGCTGCCATAATCCGCGCCCGTAGGTCTTCCTCGGATGTCACAGGGTCTCATAAAAGATAAATATATTGTGACCCCACAGGTAGTAGTCTAGCGGGGTCAAATTGGGAGGAACTGCAGGGTCTTTGACGCCGAAAATGCGGGAGAATTAAATGTGTGTTGTGGTATTTTGCGCGTGTGCAGCGGGTAAATGGTACGTTTCCGGACACGAGTTCCTAGGCTAAACGTAACCGTATTGGTCCCCACTACACGTCCTCAAAGTTTGTAATGGGAATTTAGTTACACTCATCATCATCATCAATCACGGATTAAGCCCATGTGGCTTGTTCCGGTCTCATAGATTCTTATTCAAAAAGTTGAATCCATCTCTTTTTCGGTCTACCAACATTCCTGTCTTCTTATGGTTTGTAATTAACTATAATTTTTGGTATGCGTTGATCTTTCATTCTTTGAACGTGTTCTTTCCAGTTTTTCTACATTTTTTATTTTATCTAAAAGGTTAACAATATTTAGCTCATTTCTAATATCTTCATTTCTTCTTTTATCTAGAAGTTTGCAGCCAACTACACTTCTCAGAAATCTCATTTCAGCTGCTTCTATGATCTTCTCTTCTCTTTTAGTCAAATCCCAAAATTCACTACCATACAACAGTAAGGGGCTGCCACTGCTTTATACAATTTTAGTTTTGTTTGTTTTCTTGCATTTTCAATATTCTCTTAATTATTTCACATAGGCCTATATAATTAAATTTATTAAATTTGTTAAAAATATCTATATTTTTAAAATAGGAGATTTAATAACACAAGTATTTAAAATGGTTCACTTGTTCAACGGGTTTCTCCTCCAGAATTATTTTAGCTCTCACGGTATCCGATCCTTTAAAAGCTAAGATTTTCATTTTACTTATTGATATTTTGAAATTATACTCTGTATGTCATTTAATTGAGAGTGATTTCTGTAGACCATCTTCTGAGTTAGATATTCGAATTTAAGGGTTAACTAATAACTCCGCTCTGGAACGTGTCGAGGCAACAACCTAGTCATCGAATACAAAACTCAACGGGAAGCCGCTATTGACTTCGGTTGCAGGGTTGGAAAATGGTTTTCAATGCAACTCTTTTGTACTTAGTACAGAAGTAAACATAAAATAAACTATTAAACGTAGTAGTAAGGTCTGACCTTACTTACAACAACGAAGCATAGACTCCTGAAGTACATTCGGAAAAGGATAACAGGTATTTCAAGAAACCAAGAAGATAAATGAGTAGATCCGTTCTTATAAAATTTGTGGTTTTTTTAACAACGGAAATTTAATAAAAGGGATTTTAATTCATCTAATACAGGATGAGAGGGGGAAAACCTGTGGATTTATGCAAATTAAACGTATCGGTATAAAATGAATTGGGGAGTATGCAAACGAAGGTCTAATTAAAGATTCCAGGTGATGCGGACACGGTGAGCAATTGGGTGTTCGTGAAAACGTGAAACATTTCCAATTCTTTAGCCTATCGCACAACAAATTTAAAACTACGAAATCAGCCATCCATACTGTATTGACTGAATTAAATGCACTAAACTACTCGTATTTGATTTAGAACTGGTTCGTACCGGGCGTACGCTACTACACCTAAATAAATTAAATGTGCTTTTATGTTAGATGAATACGTATAAACAAAAGTAATTATAAATGTATATCGTAATTATTTTTAAATACCCCGTGCTGATTACCCGTCGTTGTCCGGGAAAATACTTAACCCGATCTTCTTGGTATCAATGAGCTGAAAGACAAAAATGGTTATTGTGAGATATCCGTAAAATGTAGGCCTATAGACATATGCTTTCGCGGGCGTTTTTGTAATTTTTTTTTTTTAATTTCCCTGATTTGCCATTAACTGACTATTTCCATTATATAACAAAACCTAACAAAAATAAATAAATTTTAGAAAATTAAACGACAAGGACCCGAAGTTTAGTTTTCCGAGCCCATTTAACCGCGATTAAGGATGGTATCAGAAGCAATCTGCGTAATAATTGTTTTGAGCATTTAAGTGAAGAGAAAGCCTCGAGCATGGCGTGCCATTGACCACTAGTTGCAGTTACATGCACTGGTAGTCATGTGCATGAAGCAATATTTCCCGCACTAACCCCACACGCGCAATCGATTTTCAATAATTACCTCTCTCTCTTTCTCTCGTTCGCGTCGCTATCATTTTCACAGATTGACTTCACTGCTCCGCCCCTGTTAGGTTAAGAGCTACAACTGCAGTGTACAGTAGATACCTGTAACCTCACAACTTACATCTTACTCAACTGCAGTGTACAGTAGATACCTGTAACCTCACAACTTACATCTTACTCAACTCGCGTCTTTAATAACTTACGTCATTAGCAGTGGCGTGCATTCATGGGAAGCAACTGCTTCGGTAACATTATCGACCACAAATGGAAATGGGAAAATACGGACTGAAATCAGTAAAAGAATAGAGAAAAGTTTGAAAGTCTATAATTTAACTAAACAATTAATGTGAATAAAGATATACCCATCAAGAGTAAATGGTAATGCATAAAACTTATTTCAAGCCAGTTCTAACATATCCAACTGAGACTAGGACATGTACAAAGAAGGACTTAAGCAGAATCCAAGAAAGCCTTACGTGGAATGGTACATAAAACAAGGAGAGGTAGAATAAAGAACGACAAAATCAGGGAGATATTAAATGTAGAAAAATTACATAGAAAAAATGGACTAAAATTGTTTGGATATTTAGAAAGAATGGAAAAGTAAAGACTGCCACAAACACTGTTAAATCTTGAGATACAAGAAAAACGACCACGACGTAGACCACGAGAAAGATGGATTAACCGAGTTTACAAGAAAGAGGATACGACTGGGAAGAACTAAAAAGTAGCAAAGCCTGGGAAGATAGAGATATTGGAGGGATATTTGTAACCGACCTTCCGAAAGGAGGACACGATAAGTGGATGATAACAAGTAATCAGTAACCCCTAATATACGTATATATATATATATATATATATATATATATATATATATATATATACTCAAGCATTCTTTTTTCTTTTCATATCATATTTGCCTTCATTGCCAAATGTCAATATATATATATATATATATATATATATATATATATATATATATGTGTGGTATGATAAGAAAAATAAATGCCTGGACGAGATTCGAACCCGGATCTCTGAGTCTGTATCTCAGCGTGATATCCATTACACTACCAGGCGAATCCAATTCATACACTTATTTTTCTTATATATGTATTATACTCTCCATTATTACTAGATGTCGCGAGAACTCGGCCTTCACTGCCATCTATATATATATATATATATATATATATATTCACCCTGCGTACGTTTGTGACTTACTGACTTCTAAAACCTCTCAACCGATTTTCTTTCAAGTAAGCCGCTATATATAATGCTCTAAAACCATTAGTTGTATGCGTTCACCTGAAACGAAAATTAAAAAGTCGCACTAGCGGTCGCAATTTTCGATGTTTCGCAACGAAACTCAGTATATCAAACCTTCTAAAATTCATTGTAAATCACAATTGAGGTTATGTAGCAAAATGTTAAAATATTAAAATAAGTACCTGATATATCAGTCGTCCTCAACTACTAGGTACCAAATGACATGTCGAAGATGTAACATGTTTCTGAAAGGCCTATTTTCATTACTTGGCGAAGTTTTTTTTTTAACAGATGTTAATTTTAGTAGAAGACTGAAGTATTTTAATATGTTAACATTTTGAATCTCAGTATATGCTATTAAAATAAACTGAGGTAGGTATTATCCAAAACTCAGCGAAATCCGACCATTAGAACTGGGGGTTTACCTGAAATCCGAAAATAATTGACTCTAGTAAACCGCCATGTTTGGTTCGTTACAACGTATAACTTTTTCACGTACAGCGAGTGTTTAGCTGAAAGTATGCTCTAAAAACATTATGTGTAGGAGTTCACCTGAAACGAAAATTTAAAAATCATATTTAATTTATTTAGCCGTAGCAGCGCACGCCGGGCATTAGCTGG
This sequence comes from Diploptera punctata, assembly GCA_030220185.1. NCBI lineage: Eukaryota > Metazoa > Arthropoda > Insecta > Blattodea > Blaberidae > Diploptera > Diploptera punctata. The sequence goes on along the minus strand of JASPKZ010002677.1, from coordinate 3,775,336 downwards.
TATTAAATAGATTGAAATAGTACGTATATTACGATGCGAGGTTGGGAAGTGGTTTTTACAGAATCGAGGAAAATGTTTACCCGAGATTCTATATAACACTGCGCCCTGGGACTTGAACCCTGCACCATAACCCCGCTGACTGCTACCATATTGCGTCGCGTTGCTACCAAAATTTATTAAACCATGCGAACTGGAACCAACTTGCGCTGCCGTGTTTCGATCTACTACCTTGTGTGTATATATTAGCATAGAGATCATAACTATCAGTACTATTCAAAATCCTTTGCCCGGGCCCATGAGAGGCAAAGATTGATTCATCCTTCCTATCCAAATTCATAAACATAATCAACAGTAAGTCTTAAAACACACTATAGTAATTTATGATGCTTAATTAACCTGAATGTACTGTTATCAACCATGGAAGCTAGACGGGAAAAAGGAGCTCATATAACTATTGAGCAAGCTTATGTACAGGAATTATGCAAGACAGCTGTAGCGTAGCTAACATACAATAATCAAGCATTGATAGTTACTTAAAATGATATTTACTGTTAAATTGCACGTCTGAAGTTTGAAAAGTGAAATTAAAGAAATACATGACTTGATCATTCAATAATTAAAGGATAAATAGTACCAAAAATAACATAATTTACACAATCAACCTCTCATACATACTTTTAGTCCTGCCGAGGGTGCTTTGCCCTGGCTTGCCGGACCAAAACCCAAAATACGCAGCTCGCGTCCTCCAGACGACAAACCAGCGTTCCAACGAAAATCTACGATCGAATGATAGTGTTCACCATGTGTGTAGCCTATTTGAGCGTTCCGAGGTAGAAGGGGAAGTTGCGCACTACAAACAGAGCAAAGGGAGGGGTAGAAAGGAGAGTGGGGGTAGATACAGAGAGAAAGGCAATTGGCATAGTTCACGAATCTCACTATGGAGGGAGGATAACAGCATTGATGTAACGAACCGAAATAGCACTTTCGGTTCAACACTTCACAAACGTACGTTGTACATTATTTTTTGCGCGATGGTGTTTTCAAAATAATAAATAATAGTAAAATAATAACATCTTTGTTGGAAATATTTGCGTTCATTATAAACAATTGACTAACGTTAGTAGTGTGGGCAATGTTTATTAGTTGAAACAACAGGAGGCCGTGAGACCAATTTAATAAGAAAATGGCGGCAAGTGCGTATTTATTGATTTATATTGTTTCAAATAAAGTTCAGTTCATTTAAAATGCAGTGATTTGTTTCGTATAATGTATATTAACACTACCTTTTGGGACATTTTGTGTACATACATTGTACGTAGTATATAGAGAGGACAGTGGTTTCACCTTTCCACACGCGTGTTCGTAATATGTACTATTACAGTATAGTTATTTTTTATTACAGTATATTTATTTTTATTTACAGTGCAGTTATTTAGATTGGCAACTCCGAAATGTAGGAAGTTGAACTTTCAATCATGGTCGCCATTGCTGTAAATATGACAAAACGCACTATCGCACAAAAAAAACTTTAATAGCCTATTAAATATACATACACAACAGGATAGTGAAGAAATTCACAGATAGCTGAAATACTAGAACAGTTAGGTCTCGTATACTCCGATGGAGAAGACATGTGGCACGAACGGGGAATGAAAGAGGGACATTGAAACTCGTAGGAAAACCAGAGAGAGAGAGCTTCCAGTAGGTAGGTCAAGAATGAGGTGCAAAATAACATGAACCATGATTTTAGGGAGGTAGATTATACAATGGATTATTGAAAAAATGATCTAAGGATAAGGATGTTTGAAGAGCTTATGTCCGCGCGGCCAAGAACCTACGGGTTCGATAGTGTCTGTGAGTTAGTTTTGCAACGGAAGATATCGATTACTAAATAATCTAACTTCACCTTATCCATGGTTTGAGAATTCAAGATGGAGAAACTTGTCGCAGACGAAGAACGTTTTAGTAAATTGAATCAGCAGAAGACAGAAACATTTCAACCAATTCCCTGGCGAATCAAGCTACGTCAACGTATTTGTTCGTACTTCTAAAAAAAATCTTCCCGGTAAAGTGCTATTGTGCTGATATACGGTGCTACTAAAAAGAAAAATAGGGTTCGACATCGATAAAAACAGTAACTTCCAATTTCGTAGATAAAAACATTTCAAAATAGAAACAATAACGTTTGTTATCATGAAAGGTTGCTTGGTTTTCGTTGGTTGGTGTCTAATATGCTGAATCTAACACTTACTCTCCACTACTCTGAAGCTTTGGATATTTCATTCCATTCCATTTCATTTCACCTGCCCCTGTGATGGTGCGTCATCCCTGCACCATTATCGAAATTTTAAATCATGACGCCTTAATGCAGAGCTACGAAACTTGCGCTGCAAAATTTACCGACCTTCATAATCCAAGTTGCATATTAGATGTCTCATTGGGTCGATATGTTGACCACATATCATTCATGACATCTGTAGGGAAAGAAGTTTAACTAAATTAACTTTGTCTAGTAATTCATAACAAACGCGGGATTAACATATATATATATATTGTAGATAGATAGATAGATAGATAGATAGATAACTGGATGGATGGATGGATGGATGGATGGATGGATGGGACCGATGTTCATCCAGCATTGTGAGGAATTTGGGTAGGTACAATAAGTAGTGACTCCAGATTGAGAAAACTAGCTATAACGGCTGGATGACCCGACATGCTGACCTGTGTACCTGTGTGATTACATAGGTTAGCTGACGAGTTATAGATCAAGGGCCTTCTAGGCCTGTTGGGCCATGGAGTTTTTTTTTATGATGGTGCCTTGTCCTTGCACTCCAGTGCATTGAAGTTTTAAATATTTAGTTCAATTTCATTTCATCTGCTCCTATTATGGTGCGACAAGGCTGCCAGAATGCTTGTATAAAACAGACTTTCAATAAATAGGGGCTTCATTTCATCTCTCGATAAGGCATTACACCGGAAATGTGACAGAGGGTTTTTTAGTGGTTTCTCCCGTCTTCTATTACAAAAAAAATGCATTCCACCACTTTCCCATTTTCACGCCATCTATTTCGTTCCATTTCACTTCATCTGCCACCGTGATGGTACGACAGGCTTGGTCAGCCGGCATCCTTTTACATCACAGACCTTCAGTAATAGGGATTTCATCACATCCCTTGACCCAGAATTTCGCCGGATGCAATTAATGGTTTTTATCATTTTATTTATCTTTGGAGACGATATAGAGGACATGTTTTATATAAAAATGTTATAAATCCACTTTTTTCTTAATCAGGTGGGTCGGCTCTGGGGTTTGAACCCGGGACTTCCAGAATACGAATCACAAACACTAACACTTGAGCCAACTCACTCAATAGCATATTTAAGTGTAATAATTTGGCAAAATAATTTACCTCCTTCAAATCATATATTTCCCCAACTCATTATTTCCCTACCAACTAGGCGCTTTTAGTCTGAATTTCCTACTGCAAGTTTTCGTGTCCCTCTTTTATTCTCCATCCTAGCCACATGATCGGCCCATCACATTTTATGATGTATTTACTTTACGGAAATTGGGCGAATTAATAGATCAGATTTTTAGTATAACACAGACTCTAGAAAAGAAATGGGGATTTCCACATCGACTGCATGTAGACTTCAAATATCTAGCCCATCATTGTTATGTCGGCCCCGGTGGATAGTGGTTACGTTCCTTGCCTCGAGTCCCGAGGGTGGCAGGTTAAAGCCCAGTAGGATTTTTAGGATGAAAAAATTCAAGGAGCAAATCTGGGAGGAACTTTAAGCCGTTGGTCCCGAGCCTCAAGATTTTCAGGCTTGTAAAAGAACCACAATCATGAATAAAGAACTCTACCAACTATAATCATCCTAGTAATACTTTAGTTGCCTACTGGATGATTCATTGGGTCGGTATGTTGACCACATGCCATTCATGACATCTGTAGGGAAATAAGCATAACTAAATTAACTTAGTTTAGTAACTCCTAACAAAGGAAAGGCTTAGACCCAATATTGAGCTGTTGTGCCATTGTAGATGTGTGTAAATTATTATTATTATTATTATTATTATTATTATTATTATTATTATTATTATTATTATTTTTGTTGTTGTTGTTGTCCACCACTGTGGTCTCGAGGTAGTGTGCTGCCTTGTCACGCAGCGGACACGGGTTCGATTCCCGACCGGGACAGGCTCCTGGGTGAGGTTTTTTTCGCGGTTTTTCCTCATCTGTAAGACAAAAGTCAGGAAGCTTAGGGCCCAACGGTCCCCGAAAATCATCCGGCCATCATCATCATCCTTATCATCACCATCCTTCATCGGTGTGGAAAGCAACGGGAAGCTACCACACCTATAATTCCCTAGTAAAACTGCAAAGCATAGCATGAAAATGCTATGATTGCAGTGAAAGGCCTGCCCTCGGACAGAATTACTATGGATGGATTATTATTATTATTATTATTATTATTATTATTATTAACCTGCTTTTATTATATTATTATTATTATTATTATTATTATTATTATAACGAAATAGATTCAACATCTAGATAGAATGGAAAAGAGCTGAATGATGAAAAGAACCTGGAAATATGCACCTGTAGGCAATAGATCACAAGTAAGGCCTAGAAGGCAGTGGAATGAAGATTTGGAACAAGCCAGAAGACCTGTACCATGATGTTGATTATTATTATTATTATTATTATTATTATTATTATTATTATTATTATTATTATTATCACCATCATCATTATTATTATTGTCATTATCATTATTATTGTTATTATCTTCATCATCATTATCATTATTATTAAAAGGGAAAAGCTAAATAAGTTTGGATGGAAGGTATGACAAGAAGTATGAGTCACCTGGGACTTACCGATGAGGATGTTAAGGACCGCTACAACTGGAGAAGGCGAATTTCTTGAGGGTGACGGAAAACCACTGTATTGTGGATAAATTCCAAAATAAAAAAAATGATTATTAATATTATTATTATTAATAAGGTTAATGTAAATGTCAATTAGATCCCAAATGTTTTATTCCTTATTGTTACTGCTAAAACTTGTCAACACTAGAAAATATGCTCTGAATTCATTCAGTGTACATTTAACTGATAGCCAGTAATTTCTTCTCACTCTCTGTACATTTTTTAAAGCTGTATGAATCACCTGACATGAAACTTGAAACACAAAGTACCACCAGTTGGCAGAATGCCACCTCACTGTCACAACATCACCATGTAACCTTGCCAAAGTGCAGGGAGTCATGACCTACATGGCAACAGTATTACACATCCGCAATTAATTTATAAAACAAGATTAAGACACGAGATGATTCGTACTTGGTAGATCATGACTTCAAATCCCAGTGCCAATCAATGTTATTGAGGTTCTTTTTGTCGCAATAATAAAATTGAATAGATGGACCATAACAATAAAATGGATAACAACAGAATTCCAATACAGATTTTTCACTACAGTCCACTAGGATGAAGAAATGTAGGAAAACTCAGTAAAAGATGGACAGTCATACTAACATGAGATTGGAACAAACCTTAAGGACTAATCCTTGATGATAATGATGATGATGGTGAAATAAAATTGAAGGGCTTAGAGCAGTAACATGATAAGCTACATTCTGTTAAGAAATGTCATTTATTACAATGATAGCAAATAAATGTAGTGAAATATCCATAAAATCATTTTTTGCACTATAGTGTGTTCTTTCATACTTACAGCAATGGCGACCATGATTGAAAGTTCAATTTCCTGAATTTTGGGGTTGCCAACCTATAAATAACTAAATAACTATACTGTAATATTATAAATTACCTACCTAGTGTGGGAAATAAAACCACTGCCCTTTATGTATACTATGTACAATGTACAGGGCAAGTCAAAATGTTGTGCAGGTTTTCAGAAATTTATTATGTGAAATGTAATGAACATATAATATTGTGAGACATATTGTATGAAAGGTAAACTCTCAAAGTTTTTTTTTAAATATTCACAGATGTTCTATGTGAGCGCCTTTTGTTACACGACAGATGTCAAGCCGATATTCAATCTCCTGCCAAACTTTCTGTAGCAGTCCGCGGTCGATATCAGCAATGGCTGCTGTGATGCGGGCATGCAGTTCATGCAGTGTTGTTGGAAGTGGTGGTACGTAAACATGATCTTTTACAAGACCCCACATGAAGAAATCACACGGGGTTAGATCTGGTGAACGAGGTGGCCAATGAATGAGTTGTTGATCACCCTGAGATGCACGGCCTATCCAGCGTTGTGGTAAAGCCGTATTGAAATGGTCTCGAACACTGCCATGGTAATGTGGAGGGGCACCATCCAACTGCAGAATGAAATCTGGACTATCCGCTTCAAGCTGCGGAAGGAGCCATTGTTGTAGCATATCAAGGAAAAAATGTCCGTTCACAGTACGTTCATGAAAGAAAAAGGGCCCATAAACCTTTGCATGGGAAATGGCACAAAAGACATTCACTTTCGGAGAATCGCGTTGATGTTCCAGAGTTGCATGGGGGTTACCAGTTCCCCAAATCCTTACATTGTGTCTATTCACTTTTCCTGAAAGGTGGAAAGTCGCTTCATCACTGTAAACTACCCTCTCATGGAACTCATTCTCTTCCATTAATGCGAGAAAATCAACACAGAAGGACGCTCGCAAAGCATAATCGGCGGGTTTTAAGGCTTGAACCAGTTGCAAGTGGTAGGGTTTCATCTGTAAACGTTTCCGGAGAATCCGCCATACAGTTTTTTGTGGTAGTTGAAGTTCTGTCGCTCCCCGGTAGGTGGATTTCTGTGGACTCCGCACGAAGCATGTGCGAACGCGTTTGACTGTCTCTTCACTCGTCGACGGACGGCCAGTCGATTTTCGTTTACAGATACAGCCTGAATCCCTAAATTGTGTGTACCACTTACGAATGGATCTCCCATCCGGCGGGTCTTTATCGTATCTGGTACGGAAATGTCGTTGAACACTAGTCACAGAGTTGTTTACATGGTAATCAAGCACACAGAAAGACTTCTGATCCCCAGTCAACGCCATTTTCCTTTACTGCTCTGCTGTTGACATCTTGCGGGTGAACGCGGAACTTTAGAAGTGGACAACTAAACTTTGAGAGTTTACCTTTCATACAATATGTCTCACGATATTATATGTTCATTACATTTCACATAATAAATTTCTGAAAACCTGCACAACATTTTGACTTGCCCTGTATATACAAAAATACTTTATATGAAACAAATCACTGCATTTTAAATGAACTGAACTTTATTTGAAACAATATAAAACAATAAATTTGTACTTGCCGCCATTTTATCCCTGACTAGTGTCATAGCTTGCTGTAGTCTCAACTAAATTATTTTCGGCATTTACCGTATAAACATTGGTCACACTGTTAATATTAGTCACTGTTTATAATGAATGCAAATATTTCCAACAAAGATGTTATTATTTTACTATTACTTATTATTTTGAAAACACCATCGCGCAAAAAAAAAACATGCACGTTTGTGAAGTGTTTTACAGAATCTCAGAAATTATCACTCGGTTTTTAATCATTTCCTCACTTCTGTAAAAACTACTTCCCAACCTTGCATTGTAATATACTATGTAAGTGTGTCAATGGTGAGTTAAAACATACAGACACACAATGTATTAACAACAATACAACCCAATTAGTATTTAAATTTTTTTGAAACATTACAATCCTTATAGCTCAGAAAGAACAATATGTGGCTCACCATGTCATAGCTTGCCCTAAGCCCTTCAATTTAATACCTGTAAGACTCAGTTTCCTCAACTTGGTTGAATTTTAATTTTTTTTTATATTCTATGCTCCAAGTTGTCATTTCTAATTTCTGTTTTTCTCTCCTGGCATTGGTGTTATTGTCAACCACTTCTGAGGTTGGGGCACCTAGAAGATGGGTGCGCTGCCCCAATGATATGATAGGTGATGATAATGGTGCACCAGGAGAATCCTTAATCCTAAACTTAATATAAAGGGAATATGAACGATCATGATTATAATGTTAGCGGACCGTTTGGATCTTAAAGTTTCGTGACATTTGTCTTACAGGAAGGAAAAACCTTGAAAAAATCTCATCCACGAAACTTGTCTCGACTGAGACTTGAACTCAGGCCCACTCCATGATAAGGCAGCATGCTACCTCTAGACCACAAAAGTAAATTATAAAACTGAATTACTAGAAGAATATGAGGTGAGTGATAAAAAAATTTACCTAAATAAAATTGAATATCTACAAGATTCAGTCTCCTCAATTTGGTTGGATTTAAGAAAAAGATATTATATGCCTTTTTGAACCAGTTCTATATTCAGCAGAAAGTTTTTTTTATCTTTAGAACCAAACTAGGGGCATATTGCTGTCCAATAAGAAAAGTAAAGTCGACTTTGTTAAGTAACAAAATCAAACCATTTGGGTGAGAAAGTTTAAAAATCGCGCTAGTACCCACAAATTATGAACTTTCTGCAATGAATTATGAAAATATGTTAGGAAGTAACATTATGAGGTTCTACTTAATAAATAAGTTTGGTCTGCAGCCATCTCACATCATATTACGTCGTTTATTGTAAGACATGTTTCAAAGCATGTTTGCTACATCTTAGCTTCATTATTATAGACAAGAAACAACGAAATAAGGTAAGATGATGGCAGACCCAACTTATTTATTTCTGCAATGAAACTCGGTATACGTCATTGAAATAAAACAAGAAAGGTATCATTATTTTGAAAAGAAAAATTAATGTCTGAATTGGGATTTGAACCCGAATGCAACATAAGATTGGCACCGACAAATAAATATAGCCTCAATAGGATAATTAAAACAACAAAAATGACACAATTGAAGAAGAAAACAAATCAGGAATTTACCAGATTAAATGCAGGGATTATGATAAAATTTACATAACGAAAAGAAAAGAAATTTGAAAATCAGAAAAAAGGAATACCTCAGAAATATCAAAAATGGGTAATTGGAAAAATTAGCAAAATCCACTCATGCTTGGTCAGAAAAACAACTAATTGAAAGAAAGGCTAGTTTAATAAAACAAATAGAAAAACGTAAGGAGCTCAATGTTTGAGAAAAAAATCCATATACAAAAAACTAAGAAAAAAGTTAATGAATTTTGAAATTCCTGAGGAAGTTGACTTGATTCGGAGGTTCATCGGTCACAAACAGATGGAGTAAGAAGCAGTGCTCCTGGACAACAGAACATCTGTCATGTAATTACTGAAGATGTAACCACTAACGTTAAGAAACCCTCAAAGTAGAAAACAGGATAAGAGGTGAGGTGGAAAGAATTTTATTTTAAATTTTAATAATAAGATATTATTCTGAATAATATTATAATAACTAGATAAATATTAATGATAAAATAAATTAATTTAATCGAATGTGTGGCGCTATTAAAAGAACCCTTAAAAACATAAGAAAAGAAACAAAAATAAAATTTTATAAAGTGATGGCTGTTCCTGTATTGATGTATGGATCAGAATGTTGGACGATCACTAAAAGTATAAGAACAAAGATTGGAAGCAGCTAAGATGAGATTTTTAAGAAATATAGCTGGATATACTCTGCTGGATAAGAAAAGAAATGAAGATATAAGAAAGGAACTAAATATATTCAAACTTACAGATTGAATAATTGAATATAGGAACTCCTGGAAAGAACATGTTGATAGAATGCCAGAAGAAAGATTTCTAAAATTATTGCTCAATTATAAACCACACGGAAGGAGAAATATTGGATGCCCACAACAGAAGATGGTCTGAACAATTTTAACAATTCTAGCTTTCATGAAACCGGAACGAGCCAACAGGATTAATCCCTGGATGATGAAGAAAAAGAACTAAATAAGATGAATCCGGATCTTCTTACCTGATCTTATTTATTAAAAAATAACCTCATAATGTTACTTTCTACTGTAAGTTATTAATTTATTGAAATGTTAAATTGAAAAACATTGAACGAAGCTCTACTGGCTTTATTAAGTAAGGTTAAAATTCCCAATAAAATAATCTTAAATAAGAAGTCGCTATTCGCATATGAAGCAATGGTTTGCAAGCCTTTGGTGCTCTCGGGAATTGAAATGTGTAAGAAAAAAAATGTACAATTAGATTGGAGGCCTTGGATAGCTCAGTGGTAGAGCATTAGCATTTAAAGCTAAAGATACTGTGTATCCAGTCTAGGTGTATACTTTTCTCCCCATCAGTGAGAAGTGTTGAATTTATAATAAAAACATCGAAAGAAGGTCTACTGGCTTTATAAAGTAATGTCCAATTCTCATTAAATGTCTTCTTAAATAAAAAGCTGCCATTTGCACGTTGAGCAATGGTTCACAAGCCATTGGTGCTCTTGGGAATTGAAATGGATAAGAGAAAAAATTGTATTTAGATTGGAGGTTTGGATAGCTCAGTGGCAGAGCATTAGTGTATAAAGCTAATGTAACAATGGGTTCAGACCCTAGTCTAGGCATATATTTTTCTTCATAGTTAAATATGGGAGATAATATTATGAGGTTCTTAATTCGTAAATGAATGAGTAATTTTTACATCTTACCTCATATTTCATGTTTCTTTAAACACGGGAACTAGTTTTCAAGAGAACCAACCATCTCTCTCATTTTCAACCGACATTATGAGTCATGGTTGAAAATGAGAGAGACAGTTCTCTTGAAAGCTAGGTTCCCGTGTTTAACAAAACTTGAAATATGAGATACAGATGTAAAAATGACTCATTAATTTACAAATATTTTTCTCTTCAAATATATTAATTTGTCCACCGCTGTGGTCTCGAGGTAGCGTGCTGCCTTGTCACGCAGCAGGCCCGGGTTCGATCCCTGGTCGGGGCAGTTTTTCTGGGTGAGGTTTTTATCGGGGTTTTTCCTCACCTATAAGACAAATGTCAGGAAAACTTTAAGGCCCAAACGGTCCCCGAAATCATATGGCCATCATCATCATCCTTATCATCATCATCATCATCTTTCACTGGTGTGGAAAGCAACGGGAAGCTACCACACCTACAATTCCCTAGTAAAGCTGCAAGCATAGCATGAAAATGCTATGATTGCAGTGAAGGACCTGCCTTCGGGCAGAATTACTATGGATGGATATATTAATTTATTTTGATATTTTTTTTATTATTCATTTCACACATTGTTTATCCGTGAATGAAATTAAAATAAAAAAAACATTGAAAGAAGCCGTACTGGCTTTATAATGTAATGTAAAATTCCCAATTGAAGGTCTTCTTAATAAAGATGCCGTCATTTGCAAGATAGAAGCAAAGATTTCATAGCATTTAGTGCACGGGAATTAATAGCGTATATAAGAGAAGGCTTTGCATTTAGATTGGAGTTTCTCAAATAACTTAGTTGATAGAGCATTCACATAGAGTGTGAATGGTCCTGGGTTCAAACCCCAGGTCTGAGCATATATTTTTCTCTTCAAATATATTCATTTCTTACTGATTTAAATGAAAAAACTTTAAATCTGACGGAAAAATAATATATATATATTCATTCAGCTAAAATCCATAATCTTTCAAGAAGAAAATAATCAATTTAATTATTTAGAATCCATCCATCCATAGTAATTCTGCCCAAGGGCAGGTCCTTCACTGCAATCATAGCATTTTCACGCTATTCTTGCAGCTTTACTAGGGAATTGTAGGTGTGGTAGCTTCCCGTTGCTTTCCACACCGGTGAAGGAATGATAATGATGAAGATGATGATGATAAGGATGAAGATGTTGATGATGGCCATATGATTTTGGGGACCGTTTGGGCCTTAAAGTTTTCCTGACATTCGTCTTACAGGTGAGGAAAAACCCCGATAAAAACCTCACCCAGAAAAACTGCCCCAACCGGGGATCGAACCCGGGCTCGCTGCGTGACAAGGCAGCACGCTACCTCGAGACCACAGTGGTGGACTTATTTAGAATCAGTGAATAAAATTCTTCAATAATAACAAATAAAAATATGTAAATCTTTGTCAAAACACATCATGTAAAAATTCCAATAAAGCAAAAAATTTAGTAAATAAAAAGGGCAGATAATTCCAAAAAATTGTGTGGAATGTTTATAAGTCTGTGTCTTCATATTTTATCTCATTCGGTATCCTCCTATCAACGTTGAGAAATGAATTATATCAAATTTTACTGAATAAATATTCCACATTAAGAATTATGATTATCAGGTCTAAATAGGGCTTGAGGTTAGACGAAAAGGAACTGAAATGGTATTGAAAATAATGTTGCGAAATAAACATTATGAGGTAATAATCATTTAAAATTTTCTCCTATACATTTTAACTGAAATGATGTCAACTTATTGAGTTTATACAATAGGTATAATCTATTAAATAAAATTTTATCACCTTACCTCATATTTTTTCTTCTTCTTTTACCAGTTTTGGAATCTTCTTCTTCGGTTCCATCCTCAGTATTTTCATAGCTATTATTAAGCAGTTTTGAAGAGACACCTCCTGCTCCCCCCTCTGTTGGTAGACTGAAGAACCTTGAAATCAAATAATTCTTCCCGGGAATTTCAAAGTTCATTCATTTCTACTTTCCATTTTTAAAAGTAGAATTTTTTTCCATGCCATGAGCTCTTTGGGATTTTCTATTTGTTTAATTAATTTAGCCTTTCTCTTGATATGATGTTTTTCTGACCCTTTGCTGCAGTTGCATGCTCAGAAAAACATCAAAATGAAAGAAAGGCTAAATAGAAAAACCCAAAGAGCTCACGATTTGGGGGGGAAAAAAATCTACATTCAAAAAACTGAAAAGGAGAAATTAATGAACTTTGAAATTCCTGGGGAAAAAATTTGATTTTAAGGTTCTTCAGTCTACCAACAGAGGGAGCAGGAGGCAGCTTTTCAGGACGACATAACAACCATTGTGAAAATACTGAGGATGAAACCGAAGAAGACGGTTCTGAAACCAATCTAAGTCGGAGAATATGAGGTGAGATGATAAAATATTATTTCATCATCATCAACAACAACAACCACGGATTAAGCCTATGTGGCTTGTTCCGGCCTCATAGATTCTCATTCAAAATATTATTTAATAAATTAATAATACCTCATAGTGTAAATTCCTAAAAAATCAAAACAATAATATAATAATCTGCTTGAAATGTCCTACTTATTCATATTGTTCAGTGTACAGTGGTGCACATTTTCTTTTATTATATGTCTGAAATAGAAAGATAGTTTAGAAGTAAGGGGATGGATTCAAGATGCTTCAAAATGAACTGATCACCATCCTGCTGCATCTTGCCCCACCTGAAGCCCTATGACTATAAGAATAATGTCACTGAGTTCATGTCCTACCTGTCTGGAGTCTCGGTGGAGATGCTGCAGGTTTCACAGCTTCTCTTGTTACAGGAGCAGCCGCACTGACACTCACAACTTCTTGAGAGCTTGGTTCTTCACCTCTGTTCTTCACATACTGCCAATCTTCCCGCAGTTTCTTTATCTTCTCCTAGAAGCATAAATTTATGTAATACACTTATAGTCTAAAAAATGTCATAAAAACATAAACACATTATATTATTTTTGGTCTGGACATCTTACCTCAATATTAATGTTGATTTGTTCTTGGACATGTTTCAAAACAATTCTCTGTTTTATCTTCAGCTTTCCCAGACTGGTTTTATTTATGTTGCATTATGTTGCACCACCTGGATGTCGATGTCAGCTCCATCCTGTGGTTGGCCAAAGAACCTCCAAACAAGGTCACCCTCCATCGGAATATCAAAATTCATAACTCTGTTTCTGTTCTTCTGAATATAAATTTTTTCCCAAATAGTCAGCTCGTTTGTATTTTCTAACTGTTTTAATAATTTAGTGTCTGAATTTATATTATGTTTTTCAGACCAAACATGAGCAGCAACTGCAGATTTTTCAATTTCTCCATTTTTAATATTTCTTATGTGTTCTTTGGTTCTAATTTTTAGGTTTCTTTTTGTTTTCCCTATATATATCTTTTCACAACCCATGCATTCAATTTGATATATTCCTGACTTTTTATTTTTATCAGTTTTTTCATTTTGTTGGTTTTTATTAGTTTATTTAAACTGTAGTTATTTTTTGGTGCTAATTTAATATTAAACTTCTCAAATATATTTTGAAATTTATTATGTACCCAGGGGTGATATGTGAATTTCCTATATTTTTTCATAGGTGGTTCTTCTTTTTCAAGATTACTTCTGTTTATCATTTTTTGTTTTTTATACTTTTCTATCCTTTTATGTACCATTTTTTCATCAAACCCATTTTCTCTTGCTACTTTGATTATGTGTTTTTTCTCATGTTTGAAATCTTCTTCGTTTAAGGGTAAGTTTACCAATCTATGAGTTAAACTATTAAATGCTGCTAATTTATGTCCAATTGGATTGAACCCTGTTGATTTTATAAAATTTTCCGTATGAGTTTCTTTCCTATGAATCCTGAATTCAATTTTTCTTTTTTTCTTCGTTTCTGACCAATTTAAGATCCAAAAAAGGTATTTGTTTATTGTCTTCTATTTCTTTGGTGAATTTAATGTTTGTACTCTGTAAATTTAATAGTTTTAGGGAATCTTCTACATGTTTTTCTTTAACAATACAAATTATATCATCAACATATCTACTCCAAAATTTAAACATTGTGGGATGTGCTTTGGTGATTTTACATTCAAAATCGCTCATAAATAAATTTGCCAGGAAAGGTGATAATGGGTTTCCCATTGAGAGCCCTGATTTTTGTCTATAGAAATTCCCATTGAATGTAAAAAACATTTGGTCAATGCATAACGCAGTTAATTTCAAATAATCTTCTTTGATCTCTCTGTCTATGTTGTTTTTTCTTAACCAATTACAAAAAAAAAACAACATAGACAGAGAGATCAAAGAAGATTTATTTGAAATTAACTGCGTTATGCATTGACCAAATGTTTTTTACATTCAATGGGAATTTCTATAGACAAAAATCAGGGCTCTCAATGGGAAACCCATTATCACCTTTCCTGGCAAATTTATTTATGAGCGATTTTGAATGTAAAATCACCAAAGCACATCCCACAATGTTTAAATTTTGGAGTAGATATGTTGATGATATAATTTGTATTGTTAAAGAAAAACATGTAGAAGATTCCCTAAAACTATTAAATTTACAGAGTACAAACATTAAATTCACCAAAGAAATAGAAGACAATAAACAAATACCTTTTTTGGATCTTAAATTGGTCAGAAACGAAGAAAAAAGAAAAATTGAATTCAGGATTCATAGGAAAGAAACTCATACGGAAAATTTTATAAAATCAACAGGGTTCAATCCAATTGGACATAAATTAGCAGCATTTAATAGTTTAAACTCATAGATTGGTAAACTTACCCTTAAACGAAGAAGATTTCAAACATGAGAAAAAACACATAATCAAAGTAGCAAGAGAAAATGGGTTTGATGAAAAAATGGTACATAAAAGGATAGAAAAGTATAAAAAACAAAAAATATGATAAACAGAAGTAATCTTGAAAAAGAAGAACCACCTATGAAAAAATATAGGAAATTCACATATCACCCCTGGGTACATAATAAATTTCAAAATATATTTGAGAAGTTTAATATTAAATTAGCACCAAAAAATAACTACAGTTTAAATAAACTAATAAAAACCAACAAAAATGAAAAAACTGATAAAAATAAAAAGTCAGGAATATATCAAATTGAATGCATGGGTTGTGAAAAGATATATATAGGGAAAACAAAAAGAAACCTAAAATTAGAACCAAAGAACACATAAGAAATATTAAAAATGGAGAAATTGAAAAATCTGCAGTTGCTGCTCATGTTTGGTCTGAAAAACATAATATAAATTCAGACACTAAATTATTAAAACAGTTAGAAAATACAAACGAGCTGACTATTTGGGAAAAAATTTATATTCAGAAGAACAGAAACAGAGTTATGAATTTTGATATTCCGATGGAGGGTGACCTTGTTTGGAGGTTCTTTGGCCAACCACAGGATGGAGCTGACATCGACATCCAGGTGGTGCAACATAATGCAACATAAATAAAACCAGTCTGGGAAAGCTGAAGATAAAACAGAGAATTGTTTTGAAACATGTCCAAGAACAAATCAACATTAATATTGAGGTAAGATGTCCAGACCAAAAATAATATAATTAAAATAACCTCAAAATATAACTTCCTAAAATTAAACATAAACACATATAGAACTGAAAATAAGTTACATAAATTAATGAACATATTTTGTAAGATAACAATCTACATCAATGATGGAGTAGCAGCCCAATGTTTGGCCGTAGCCTTTCCTTTGTTAGGAGTTACTAAACCAAGTTAATTTAGTTACGAGGGTCACTCAGAAAGTTTCCGGACCTGACTGTACCGTTTACGATAAAAAGATAACATGCCAGCAGCATGTTGGGAGGTTCTATATTAGTCAATTGTCATAGTTTCCGCCCTCCCGCACCCCTCATCACTTAGCAGTTGTGGGTCAAATGGTAGGGGGTGACAGGTACTATCAGACTGCAACATGGAACTATAGCGAGAAAAATTTCAAGCAATGATTTTCTATGATTTTAAAAGTGGCTTAAACCAGGCACAATCACTTGAAAGGCTTACACAGGCTTTTGGGGACGTTGTCCCTTCCCGTGCCACAGTTTTCAATTTGTTTGCAGAGTTTAAGAGGGATAGAACCTCTCTTGAAGATGAAGAGAGGAGTGGAAGGCCTGTCGAAGGCAGTGACTGTAGAAAACATTGATGCTGTGGAGAAGATGGTGAGAGAAGACGTCCGTATGACTTATAAAGATATTGAGGCATCCCTGAGGATTGGATTGGGGAGTGTTGCAAAAATTCTACACATCTATCTTAAGGGCAACAAGGTGTCATCTCGTTGGGTGCCACATAGACTCACTGAAGGTCAAACGATCACTTGAATGGAATGGTGCCATGAAATGTTTTGGAGATTCAACAATGGGAACTCTCACCGCATTTCTGAGATCATTATAGGTGACAAGACCTGGATTTACCAATATGATCCAGATAAAAAGTATCAGTTGTCGGTATGGGTCTTTCCTGATGATGATCGACCAGTCAAAGTGAAGAGAGCAAAAAGTGTTGGGAAGAAAATGGTGCTCACTTTCTTTGCTACAGGTGGTCATGTGTCAACAATGCCACTTGAACATCCAAGGACAGTGACTGCACAGTTGTACACCACAGTTGCCTTCTCACAGGTATTCCAAAAATTGCAAGAAAAGCGCCCAAGAGCTGAACTGAGGGGTATCCTGTTGCACCACAACAATGCATCTGCCCACACCACATATGATTTCTGACGGGGGCTCCTGTGCAGCTGTTGACCCGTATCCTTACAGTTCAAAACTGGCACCATGAGACTTCTTTTTGTTCCCTACGATGAAAGCTCGATTGCATGGGAAGCAGTTTTCAACACCTGAAGATGCGGTTGCAGCATACTAAGGGGAGCTCTGTGCACTGGATGGAATTGACTAGCGCCAATGCTTCCAGTTGTTGTTCAGGAGGTTGCAGCGATGCTCAGGGAGAGTACTTTGAGAAGATGTAATTGTAAGTTTTATATTATCTCTAATATTTAGCTAGTATCCGGAAACTTTCTGAGTGACCCTCATATACTTAATGGTTTATTTTAGGAAGTAATACTTTTAAGGTTCTTTTAATCAAGTTTTTTTATAATCTGGAGACAACTTACCTCAATTTAATGTTAATTTGTTCTTGAACATGTTTCTATATAATTTTCTATATCATCTTCAGCTTGCCCAGAATGACGAGTTTTATGTTGTGAACCCTGAAAATTTACATTCAGAAGAACAAAAATAAAGTTACGAATTTCAAAATTCCTACTGAATGTGACCAAGTTTGGATGTTCTTCAGCCAGCCAGAAGAGGGAGCTGATATCGACATCCAGGGTTTACAACATAAAACTCATCAGTCTGGGCAAGCTGAAGATGATATAGAAAATTATATTGAAACATGTTCAAGAACAAAGCAACATTAAATGGAGGTAAGATGTTTCCAGATTTAAAAAAAAAACTTGATTAGTTATACTTATTTTCCTAATAGTCCCAGGCCATAGCCAAGTGGTTAAGGCAAGATACCTTGGTGCAGAACTACGGGACTTGCATTGGTATGAGTCCACATACGGGAAGAAATTTTCTCATGGTATTTCGTCCAGTGTGCGACTGGTGTCCACCCAGCATCATGAGGCATTTGGGTAGCTACTATAAGTAGTAATGGTTCCAGGTTGAGAAAACCAGTTATAATGGCTGGGGGACCTGACATGCTGACCACATGTCACCCCTACACTGGCTGGATGATCATCTACCTCTGTGATTAACACATGCTGATGTGAGGCCAGCACCTGGCTGGTAGACCAAGGGCCTTCTATGCCTGTCGTGCCATGGAGTTTTTATTTACCTAACAGATATCATGAATGGTAGAGTCAACACACCGACCCAATGAGACATCTAGTAGGCAACTAAGGTAATACTAGGACGATGAGGTCAGTAAATTTTGCTTAGATGCCTCTTTACTGAAGCTTAAGGATCTCTTACGAGCCTGAAAATCTTCAGACTCCGGACCCACGGTTTAAAGTCCCTCCCCAAGGACTTGCTCCTTGGATTTTTCCATCCTAATAAAATCTGTCGACCCAGCTGGGTTTGAACCTACAACCCTTGGGACCAGAGTCAAGGAACATAACCAATAGTCCACGGCAACCAACTGTAAAATAACAATGTAAATAGTAAAGTCATCTCACTTCAGGCCCTTGGGTAGTAGGAGATTAAGATTCCACCTTTTTAGACAATCGGCATGGGTTCTCAGCCCTATGCAATGGCTGCCTTTACCCCAGAACAAGCATCTGGTACTCATTTCCTTTAAAGGCTAAGTGGACCCTAGGGGCCATAGTGCCGTCAGAAGGTTTGGAACAGTCTAAAAATCCTGACCCCACCAGGACTCAAACCCCTTATCTTCCAGCTTGTAGAGTATTGCCTTAACCAACCATGCTAGAGTCTGACCCAAAATAACAATGCATAAAATATTTTTAAACCTATATTAATTCTTCTTCCAGTCAATGATGGCAAATGTGTTCTAGAAATGCCATAAAATATCTTCACAATGCAGGAAAAATTGTGCATCTACAGTGGATACCATCCCATTGTAGCAAAACGACATACAACAACAGGCTTAAATCATCCATAAATGGCAAGTAATGGGAATGTCTCCTTCAGAACACTAACTCCATAACCAGAACTTTGATGAAAGAGAACAGTTGTACAAGTCAGATTATCTACAGGCCACAACTGTCTTGCTAAACACTTGCACACTATACAACCACCCAGAGGAAGAAATGGATGATGAACACCTCAACAACTGTACAGCCATTAAACAGGAAACTTCCAAGACTTCATAGTACTGGAGAGCAAGACTGCTAATGAATTCAGTATTAGTTGCAGCACATTAGACAACAAACAAACAAATAATCAGCTCTCTACTACAGAAACAATGAATGGACCCTGTGAAAAACAGATCAAAATAGAATTACAGCTGATGAAATGAGGTTCATACATCCAACATCAGGGACCCATTTCATTTATGATGATTTTCAACACAGGAAAAATGACACACAAAAGAAACACAAAGCACATATATAACATACTAAGATTTCATAGATCCAATATAATCTCAGATGTTAAAGCATTTATAAGTAAAAATAAAATTTAAAAGATAGGTTTACTTACTTGTAATTCTACAGAGACAGGCTGTTTAGCACCTTCGCACTCTTTTTCCAAATTTGTAAAATTTTCCAAAACTTCTTTCACTTCTGTTTCACGGTCATAGACAGAATTCTGTTAAACAAACAAAACATTAAAAACCATCAAACTTTCAGAATAAATTCAAGCTGAAAAATATAAATAATACATATTTTAAGGGGATTCCAGTGCAAATGACAGTCTACTATAATTCAAAGAAAACAATAAAGAAATAGACAAATTATTGTAGCAATAAATAACCTGGGAATATATATATACCCCGTATGTCCTGCAGAGGGGTACTACCTAGCGGGAGTTTCATAAACAAGAATGAAGGAACACTTTAGATATGTCAAAAATTGGGAATTGGAAAAATCAACAGTAGCTGCTCATGCTTGGTCAGAAAAACATCAAATTGAAAGAAAGGTTAGTTTAATAAAACAAGCAGAGAAACCTAAGGAGCTAACTGTTTGGGAAAAATTCCACATTCAAAAAACTAAGAAAGAAAAATTAATGAATTTTGAAATTCCCAGAGAAGTTGATTTGACTGCAAGGTTCATCGGTCCACCAACAGATGGAGTAAGAAGCAGTGCACCATGGATGACAGAACATCGGTCATGTGACTACTGAAGATATAACCACTAATGTTCTGAAACCAATCTAATTAGAAGACAGGATATGAGGTGAGGTGTAGAGAATTTTATTTTAAATGTTAAGTTTATTCAGCCTAGGCCTGTCATGCCAGGGAGTTAAGTTCGCTATTATACCTGATACAATCCAAAATAAGTTGTTTGTATAGAATTCTAAAAAAATACGGCAGATTTATAGATAAAAAGATCATACATAGTTAAAATTCTATTTTATTTAGAAACAAGTGCACACTATGAGTACTTTAGTAAATTTTATTTTAAAATAAATAAAAATACTGTTTTCTCACCATGATGTTATCAATAACCCTCTTCTTCTCTTTTTCTGGCAATTCTTTACTGATGTTAATTCTGGTTTTTGTCTCCATTACCCAAGCCATCACAGCATCAAGATGAATATTGTATTTCTTCAAAGATGACAACTTACACTCTATATATTCACGGTGATCTGACAATCCTGATGTTGCCTACAAACAACAATTTCAATAAACAATGATCTTTAGTTCGATATTATATTTAATTTTAACATTTTCATTTTAAAAAGAAAAACTAACACTTAAACCAAGGACTGAAACCCCAGATTTCTGGCTATATATATATATATATATATATATATATATATATATATATATATAATAGGTATAATTGCAGCCAATGGCCATGTAGAAAGAACTGTTTTCATGTCTTACAAAAGTCTGTTATCGATGTTCCTATGTTTTTACACTGTAACAGGTGATATCGGTCGCAGTGCGACCCACATAGTTTGCACTTGCACTTTTCTTCTGGGTTATGGCGCTTCACTGTTGCGCATATCCTGTGGTGGAAACCATGGACTGCGACTCTCGTCACGGTGTGTCTGAGGTCGTATCTGGCTGCTGTCCATTCCCTGTAGATCATCGCGTCCGTTGCGTAGAACTCAGACCATATCTGTTCTCTCTTCTCGTTGAGTTCCCACAGCAGTTCTTTGTAGGCATCTGTTGCCGGCACGAGAAGGTCCAGGTGGAGCTCTTCAATGAAGAATGGTTCCTTTGTCAGTATGTATATATATACTTCCAAAATTGGCATTCCAATATACCCCAACTGGACATAGGGACCAAGGAAGACCAAAACATCGGTGGAAAGATCAAGACCATCTTCGCTAGGTTTACCGTACAGGCCACATGGCCTAAAACGAATTTGTTCATGATGATGATGATGATGATATATATATATATAAAAACTTCTGAATAAAAGTTGTCAGAAGGCATTGTTGGCAGTGCTGATTATCGGCATTCAGATGATATAGAATTGTATAAGAGGAAAGAAATGTTGACTTTCGTATCAGAGCTTGAATGGTGAACATGTTTGCTGGTGTTTCCAGGGTTCGAGTTCCAGTTTGTTTCTTTACAAAATAAAAATTAATATAATTTTTACAGACATAATTTAACATGTAAAAATTTGATTTTGTGACTTGTAAACATGGTACAAGTTTCAAGGTCATCACTCACAGTTCCTGTTTGTGAGTGGTGTGCAAGTCAAGACATGTTCAGTACTGTCTATGGCACCTATGGAGGTGATTTCAAAAGTAATCATTGCTGATAAAACTTGCTACATCATTTATTTAATATATGTAGGAAATAACACTACAAGGTTTCTTTTAATTATTAATGAGTTGGTTATATTGACTCACCTCATATTTCTTGATTTTTTATGCAGACCTGGTTTTGTCACTTTTGCACAACAGTGAACAACTGTTAACAAGATGGCGGTATCAAAAGGACAACCGCAAAACAACAGTTGGTATGCATTGACAACAAGATGGCGGTATCAAAAGGACAACCGTAAAACAACAGTTGGAATGCGTCAACAATGTCGCGCAAAAGTGACGAAACCAGGTCTGCACAAAAATCAAGAAATATGAGGTGAATCAAAATAACCAACTCATTAATAATTGTGACATCATATCAATCCTAAGAGCAAACAAAGCTGTGTGTGGGAATCTATATCACCATCTGCAGAAATGATCTGCCTTACTGGCTCCAATGGTAGTAGAATGCCTGCTTCCAGACTAGTGGGCCGAGTTTTATATCCAGCAGGGTTGAAAATTTGAACTGTAAATTAATTTAATTGCAAAATTTTCAATCTCAGTGCCAGGAGAGGTGGTATGTACAATTTTTAATCACTAGATTGTGCACCTGATTCCTGCATTAAATTGCAAACCCCTCCACAGTACATATGTTGAGAAGCCATGTGGTGCTGTTGATAGTGATTCATCCATCAGATGGAAACATTAAGCCTGGCAGCCTCTTTATGCTTTTCGATTGGAGTAGGCTACGTGCAGGCACCAGGTTTTATGCATCAGCATACTACTTTTGTGCTACCCAGGCATCTTAATTCAAATAGAAATGTTTCTCTTTCTTATATAATCCCCAATCACCTTGAGGCAGAGAGCATTTCTTCGCAGTGCCATCTGGTGGTTTTTTTTATTTAAGAGGACTTTTTAATGGGATTTTTACACAATTATTATAATTTTTTAAATAATAATATAGTACCTTTTTTATATCCGTCTTCCTCAATTAGAATTGATTTTTGTTCAAAAAAACTTCACTAATTATTATTAAACCCATGAAGGCCTTTCAAAACATGTTTCATATTCGACATCCTATTTGGAAGATGAAACATGTTTTGAAATGCCTTCATGATATTAATAATTAACAAAGTTTTTTGAACAAAAATCAATTCTAATTGAGGAAGACGGATATAAAAAGAAAGGTATTTATATTATTATTCTTTAAAAATTTAATACATAACCTCAATTCTGATAATAATGAATATTAAAAATATTGACAATTATTATAGCCAGTAATACATATATTTTCAATTTCCCTATGTTAAATTTATCACTCACACTGAAGGGCAAATTAATATTTGAAGAAAAAAAATTACACTTAAATTTCAGTGTAAGTGACAAATTTTAAAATAAAAACATCTTCAAATTATATTTACCTTTTCCATGGCAGTATTAAGATTCCTTAATTGTTCAGAATTTGGCAATTGTTTAGATTTCTTCAAATTCTCTGCATCCCGTTTCTTTGCAGCTAATTCTTCTTCGTGAGCCTGAAAAGTCAAAAGTTATATTCACAATACAATTCATTATGGTGTTGGATAAGTAAAAATTAAGATCCTATTTATTAACAACTAGCTAATACCCGGCATGTGCTGCTACGCCTAAATAAATGAAAATTAATGTAATGTTTAGCTGAATAAGTAAAGGGAAAAATTTATATCGTAATTATTTTTAGATATCCTGTGCTGTTTACCCAGTGTTGACCCGATCTTCATGGCATAAATGAGCTGAAGGACAAAAATGAATATGCTTCTTATGATTAGTTGAATAAGTAAAATGCAAAATAATTATAAATGTATATCATAATTATTTTAAGATTCCCCGTTCTGATTACCCGGTGTTGTCCGGGAATCTACTTATCTCGATCTTCTTGGCATAAATGAGCTAAAAGACAAAATTCATTATTGTGAGTTATCCGTAAAAGAATACCCGCCATGTGCAGCTATGCTTGCACAGGAATCTGAGTACTTGTCTCGATCTTCTTGGCATCAATGAAAGACAAAAATGGTTATCCATAAGAGATAAATATATGCTGCTGCAGACTTTTTATAGAGCTTTTTGAGATATTCAATTCTGTGTACATTAATTTTGTGTATTTGTTATGGTTTAGGCAGCATAAGCCATTTAAACCATAAGCGTCCAAAGAGCTACTTTTCATATTTTCCACTACAAAGGGCAATTTTTAAGGGTGTAGGAGTTGAGCATCAGAACTCTCTTATAGCCTATGTTCATCCCGAGAATCTCTTGAACATTTTGCAAAAAGTCCCATCACAATCGGATCAACGGTATGGCGACGCATAAAGTACGAGCAAACAAACAAACAAACATTCATTTTTATATATTTGATTAAAAGCAAAATTAAATATTGTTGTACAAACATCTGGCTAAACCTGTACTAACTAATGAATCTGACAAGGGAATATTTAATCATTGCATGCCGAAACCAAACTTGAAATTTCTACCAGAGAAGTGTTGTGATGTACCTACACCATGTCCAAAAAAAAATCTGCTGCTTTTAACTTCAAGACATTAAAATATAATGCTAAATCCTTCATTTAAACTAAGAGATGTAATAGAACTCCTCATAATCTGCTGTCTATGCTCCATCCCACCTGCCTGTACTCCAATATATTCACGCAGGGATGTCCATTTGGTTCACATAGTGGGTTGCTATTGCTGGATTATAGCTTCAATTTCTATGCCTTGTAGTTAAAAGTGGAAGATATTTATTAGGACACTGTCTTGGTACATGACAACGCTTCTCTGGGAAAAATTTCAAGGTAAGTTTTGGCGTGCAATGGTTGACAGTTCCTTTGTAAGACAGGTTCTAAGCAAAAAAATTAAAAATTTCTTATAATTTTGAAACGAGAATCTTGTGTCATATTTGGCCCAAAATAAATCTATGCAGAATGAAGCAATAGATATAACAAGGAGCTATATTATCTATACAATGATTAGTGATCTTGGAGTTATGTTCCTTGCCTCTGGTCTAGAGGGTCGCAGGGTCAAACCCAGAGGGGTTGGATTTTTAGGATGGAAAATTCAATGAGCAAGTCTTCCTGGAGGGACTTTTAGTCATGGGTCATGAGTCCGAAGATTTTCAGGGTTGTTAAAGAACATTAAGCCTATATTATAGCACTTAAGCAAAATTTAATCATCTTTTCCTATTCATAGTTGCATACTGTGTGTCTCTTTGAAGCGATCAGCTTACCAATTGTTATATTTGCTCACATCTAAGAGAAATAGACATAACTAAATTAACTTGACTGGGTTTATCATAGAGAAACCGAATAGAGGGAAAACTGCGTACAGTGACATCTAAAAATTTACGGTCATATAAAATAAACTACGATGAGCAAACTACAATGGTAGCGCTGTTTTGTAGTAACAGAATATGTAACTAAATAAAACAAATGCAAGGCACACGGCATGTTCACTCGGGATTATGGGAAATTAGCCATTTTGTAAATTGAAATTTTTAACTGCTATCCTTTCATTCTATGTAGACGGTACTGTAAAAATTATACATTATCAAAAGTTAAAAATCATTACTTAGATTTTATTTTACTCCAATTTGTAAGTAAATTCAAACTTGTTTACGTTTTTAATGTGAATCTATTTTCAACGATAAACCTACAAGAAGTGATAAAATTCTAAGATTTGTTAGGTTAGGAAGAGTAATGTTAGTGTACAGCCATTTCTAAGGTTCTTTAATAAATATTGTATATAACATAATGGCATATTATATAAAATATGTATGTGAGAATAAAGGGATAGGTCAATTGTACATATTTAAAAGAGCTCATAATGCACTTTTTTAAATTTTAATAAACGAGAATAAATTAACATGTTTTATTTATTTCCATTCTTCCCTTCTGTTAAAATTTTTAAAAATCTTTAGGTCTGAGAGGCTGGGTACAATTAATTCCATAATTTAAGATAAATTAAAATGTTGTTTATTATTTATTTAGGAATTCTCACTATGAGGTATATTCATTAAGGTAGAATATTTTTATCACTCACCTCATATTGTTCTTCTTATTTGATTATAAACTAGTTTCGGAACATAGTTTCTGTTCCATCCTCAGTATCGTCACGACCGTTGTTCTGTCGTCTTGAAGAGCTGTCCTTCTCTCCTTCCATTGGCTGACTGAAAAACCTCGAAACCAGGTCATTCTCACCGGGAATTTCAAAGTTCATTAATTTCTTCTTTTTGCTCTTTTGAATGTAGATCTTTTCCCAAACAGTAAGTTCTTTAGGTTTTTCTATTTGTTTTAATAATTTAGCTTCTTTCTCGATAAGATGTTTTTCAGACCATGCATGGGCAGCCACTGCAGATTTTTCTACTTCCCCTTTCTTGACATTCCTGAGATGTTCTTTCACTCTAGTTTTCAAATTTCTTTTAGTTTTTCCTATGTAGAATTTCTCACATTCTTCACATTTAATTTGATAAATCCCTGATTTGTTTTCTTCTTTAATTTTCTCATTCTTATTAGGTCTAATCAGTCTACTGATGCTGTAGTCATTTTTGGGTGCTAACCTTATGTTGAAATCTTTAAAAATTTTTTGAAACTTGTGGTGTTTTAATGGATGATATGTGAATTTTCTAAATTTTACATTATCTTCTTTTACTTTTAGAAGAGTGCTTTGATTAATAAATTTTTGTCTTTTGAACTTGTTTATTTTTTTGAGTATCATTTTTATTGCAAAACCATTTTTCGTGGCTACGTTGATTATGTGTTCTTTTTCTTTTTCATAATTTTCTTTGTTCATTGGTATGTTCACTAATCTATGTGTCAAACTATTGAAAACTGCTTCTTTGTGAGCTATGTGATTGAAACCTAAAGCTTTTATGTAGTTATCTATATGTGTCTTCTTTCTGTAAATTCCAAATTCTATCTTATTTTCTTCATTCCTTTTTAAGTTGAGATCTAAAAATGGTATTTCTCCATTGATTTCCTTTTCCATAGTGAACTTTATAGTTTTACTTTGAATGTTCAATAATTTTAATGCATCATCTATCTGTTTATGATTAACTATTGCAATTATATCATCCACATATCTGCACCAGAACTTGAAAATTAAACTATGTCCATTAATTATCTTGTGTTCAAAATTCCCCATGAATAGATTAGCTAAGAATGGAGATAAAGGGTTTCCCATCGAAAGTCCTGAATTTTGTTTATAAAATCTTCCATTGTAGATGAAAAACATATTTTGATACATAATTTCGTTAAAGTTTTATATTCGACTATCTTTACTTTTTCAATTTTATTATTTTTCATCCAAATCTCTAAAATTTCCATAGTTTGGTCTTTTGGAATGCTTGGAAATAAGGAAACAACATCAAATGAAACTAATCTGTCTGAAGATTGTAGTTGTATGTTTTCTAGTTTATCTACCAATTCATAAGAGTTTTCTATTGCAGAGTTTTCAAATCCATTCATTTTATTAAATTCCTTACATAACCATTTAGATAAATGATATGTAAGAGACCCTATGTTGTTAATTATCGGCCTCATTTTCTTCCCTTCTTTGTGCACTTTCGGGAGTCCGTAGATGTTGGGAATTTTTGGATTTGAAACCTTCAGATGAAACTTGTCTTTCTTAATTAAAATGTGATTGATATTCTTGAGAGTGTTGTCTACTTCTTTAATGGTTTTGTTAAGGGGGTCTGATTGAATCTGTGTATATTCTTCAGAGTCCAAAAGTTTTTCCATTCTGCTGTTGTATTCTTCTTTGTCTAAAATAACCAATTGGTTGCCTTTGTCAGCTTTAGTAATTATTACATTTTTACTGTTTGATGTCTTTAATAATTTTCATATTTCTTGAACCCTTTTTATTTATTGGTGTTTCCTTGATTTCTTTGATAATTTTTTCACATTTTTTCCTGATGGTAATTTTGTCTTCCATATTCATGTAATCAACGTAGCCACGAAAAATGGTTTTGCAATAAAAATGATACTCAAAAAAATAAACAAGTTCAAAAGACAAAAATTTATTAATCAAAGCACTCTTCTAAAAGTTAAAGAAGATAATGTAATATTTAGAAAATTCACATATCATCCATTAAAACACCACAAGTTTCAAAAAATTTTTAAAGATTTCAACATAAGGTTAGCACCCAAAAATGACAATAGCATCAGTAGACTGATTAGACCTAATAAGAATGAGAAAATTAAAGAAGAAAACAAATCAGGGATTTATAAAATTAAATGTGAAGAATGTGAGAAATTCTACATAGGAAAAACTAAAAGAAATTTGAAAACTAGAGTGAAAGAACATCTCAGGAATGTCAAGAAAGGGGAAGTAGAAAAATCTGCAGTGGCTGCCCATGCATGGTCTGAAAAACATCTTATCGAGAAAGAAGCTAAATTATTAAAACAAATAGAAAAACCTAAAGAACTTACTGTTTGGGAAAAGATCTACATTCAAAAGAGCAAAAAGAAGAAATTAATGAACTTTGAAATTCCTGGTGAGAATGACCTGGTTTCGAGATTTTTCAGTCAGCCAATGGAAGGAGAGAAGGACAGCTCTTCAAGACGACAGAACAACGGTCGTGACGATACTGAGGATGGAACAGAAACTATGTTCCGAAACTAGTTTATAATCAAATAAGAAGAACAATATGAGGTGAGTGATAAAAATATTCTACCTTAATGTTGTTTATTCCTATAAAAGTTCAATTCCATGATTATTCACCAGATGGTGTTGTATAATTATAATTCATAATTTTACCTCCAGATGGTGCTATTTCATATTAGTACCACAAAAAAATTTTTAAAAATTAGATGTCGTTAGTTGTTCTACACTAGCGCCACTTGTAGCATGTATGCAAAACTTGTCCACTTTCTCCTCTGGTTCCTCTGTGGTGTTTATCATATGTCCTGTCCATTTTTGTGTTTGTATTTTCATATTAGCAGTAGACTAGTGGTTATATTCCTTGCTTCGGATCCCGAGGGTTGTGGATTCAAACCTGACCATGGTCGATGGATTTTTTAGGATATAAAAATGTAAGGAACCAGTACTCGAGGAGGGACTTAAACTATGGGTCCTGAATCTGAATATTTTTTGGGCTCATAAAAGAACCTTGAAACTAAATTGGGGCCAGCGAGCAAAATTTAATTGGCCTTTCCCATCCAAACTATCAAATCTATACGTTCATTCTGTGATGGGGAGAACATGTGACACAAATGGGGAATGATAGAGGGTCATGGAAACTCCTTATAGGAAAAGCAATGAGAAAGCGCTCAGCAGGTGCTAAGAGTAAGGTGAGAGAATAACATTAACCATCATTTGAATGAAGTAGATAATACAGGAAATGATTGCAAAACGTTAACTCTGACTAGAGTTGTAGTCCACAGCTGTGGTCTCGAGGTAACATGCTGCCTTGTCATGCAGCGGACTTGGGTACTATTCCTGGTCAGGACAAGCTTCCTGGATGAGGTTTTTTCCAAGTTTTTCCACAAATGTCAGGTTGTTTTAAGGCTCAAAAGTCCCCGTACATAATCTGCCATTATCCCACTGGTGTAGAAAGCAACTGGAAGCTACCACACCTATAACTCCCTAGTAAAGCTGCAAGCACAGCATGAAAATGCTATGATTGCAGTGAAATACCTGCCATCGGACAGAACACTATAGAATAGAATTGAGTTGTATTAAGAACAATGTGCATGAGCCTACATAATTAGTTCTTAATTACAGAAGGAAATAAATCTTTAAAGCATTAACCCATTCGCTTCAGGTTTAAATGTTCCCCAGAAACTGAATATAAGTTCCCATAAATTATATTGTCTAATTTCAAACATTCAAAACAAACAAAAGATAACGCCACTTCAGATCACAATAAGGGTGAATGCAAAAACAAGTTCATAAATGTTAACGAAAGGTTACCCTGCTAAGGATGTACAAAATATTGCAAAAATATATAACAGGTAGAGTTAAGCGAGTGTACCTCGTCTTCTGAGGCGAATGGGTTAATCGGGGATTTAATGACTAAATCATACATTTTCTCCATTCAACAATACTGTTTGTTAAACATTGTCTTGGTAATAAGCATAATATAAATTAGTAGCATAATATAAGTTCTTAATGCCCTAATATAGTATATTTCATACACTAGAAATGTATTAACTAGCTAATATACAGGGTGCGGCATAAGTCAGTTAACCACTGCACATGGTTGCATGGAAAAAAAAATCAGATTGGTTGAAACTGGGGTCTAACAGTAGCGGCTTTTCAGGTGAAGTGAGTGAAGTGCCACTTCATCCATATTCTAATTATATAACAGTACAATTATTTTATTTTATTTTATTATTTATTTATTATATTCCTCTGACAAAAGAATATCGTCAGCTTCTTAAGAACAGTGGCTACTGATAGTTCACATTGTGTCCGCTAGAGCATTCCTACCACAGTGAACTGAAATAAAATTTAATGGGTTATATCTTTGACACTTAACAACTTTGGAAAAAATGTTTGCCTTCTCACGGTTGCTATGGCAATCACAATCATCAACAGATATTAAGGATATACAGACCATAGAGAACCGGTTCCAGACTTCTAAAATTCTCATTGGCAGTGAAGACATAGTGTATGTTTTAGCGAAACACATCAGCGCTTAAATTGGATCTGTGTTGGACAATAAAGGTATTTTTGTTTAGAATGTTGCCTTCAATTGGTGCCACAGTATCTACATTTCAGATTTCCCTTTAGTTTGACTCAATGGTGAGCATTTTTGTAGCCTCGTGGCATAGAAAACCAAAGCTCCTGGGTTCAACCCGTAGTCTGAGCATATTTTTCTCTTCACATATAATTTGATTTCTTAAAACACAAATAGCTTATAACTTCTCATTGCAGCAGGCTCATTTAATGGTACTGCCAAGTCATACAATCTTCATTAAAAAAAATTCATGGTTTGAACAATACTCATGGTTATGCTGTAGTGTGACATTACAAAAACTCTTTTGTTGTCCATGTGTTTTGTTTAATATTAAATTTGGTGTCTGGAATAAACAAGGGTTTTGTGACTATCAAAATGTGACACATGCTTTAAATAAGCATAAAGATTCTGAGGAGCATTTGAAGTGACATTTACAGTTGAAAAGTTTCGAAAAAAAATCGCAAATAATCGCAGATGTTCTAAGGGAAAATGCAAGATTGTGTACTCTTCGATTTAATGAATGTGTTTCTTTGAATCGACAAATCTTGAGGCTAGTCTCTAAGGCTGTACTATATTTAAATATGTCATTGTGTCATCACTTCACCTATTTTTTCATCCACCAGTCACCACTGGGTTTGAATATGGGACCTTCAGAATATAATCTCAATCACTACTGCTTGAGGTAATTTGCTAACTTTGAAGAATTTTTGTATTTTTTTTTTGTATAAATATTGCAAGCTACAGAAAATAACATATTTGCATTTTCAGTTAACTGATTTATGCTGCACCCTGTACATTGATTTCCTTTAAATTTGTTGATTATAAAGGGAGATGTAATTACATTATTACTCGGCATGCACTGCTATGCCTAAACAAATTAAATATGTAATAATAATTAATTTTAGGAAGTGATATTTTGAGGTTATTTTAATATCTGGACAAGCTGATGATAAAACAGAATTGTTTGAAACATGTCCAAGAACAAATCAACATTAATATTGAGATAAGATGATCAGACTGAAAATAATATAATAAAAAAAATATATAATTATATATAAAAAAATAATATAATTATATATAAAAAATAATATCCCTCAGGGGTCCTCATCTAGGGGATATGTGGATGGCGACCACAAGGTGCCCAAGCTGAGCAAAACATTTCTTCCACTTACTTGTTTTGCACTCTTTTAACTTTACTATCTAACCTCTCTTGGTTAACTCTTGTTTTTTTCGACTCCGACGCTATTAGGGCATCCGAGGGCTAGGGAGTCTTTCCTTTCTTCCATTTCTTCTTTCCTTTATTTTCTTTTCTTCTCCAGGAAAGCCTGACCAGAGGCTATAAGATGGCAGCCCCATCACTGGTCTTGCCTTCCTTTGACCAGCAACCAATCGAAGGGACTATTATTATGCTTTCAAGTCTTATACGAGAATTTCCCGGAAGGATCAAAACGCTGGAGGGAAAATTTTCTATAGGATCGTAACAGGCCTTGGCCTAATACTTGGAAGGAAGAAGAAGAAGAAGAAAAAATAATATAATTAAATTAAATATGTGTTTTTATTTTTAATTGAATAAGTAAAGTAAAGTGATCCCAGTACAAAGTTAAAAAAAATTATTATTATAAATTCATATCATAATTATTTTTAGGTCCACTGAAAATGAAATAGACCAAACATGGCTGTTGCTAGATTAAATTTTTAATTTCAGATTTCAAGTAAACCCCCAGTTCTAATGGTCAGATTTTACTGTATTTTTATAAAACCTAACTCAGTTTATTTCAATAGTATATATTGACTTTCGTCGTGAAACATTGTAATTTGTGACCGCTAGAGCAATTTTTAAATTTTTGTTTCAGGTGAATTCCTACACATAATGGTTTTTAGTGATAGCAGCTAAACATTTGCTGAATCTGAAAACCTGTATGTACATTTTTTCATGAAGATTGGCAAAGAACTTTTGCATATTTAAGACTTTGTACAAACAAACATTTACATTTTTAATCATATAGAAGATCGATAAACAACTGAAAAAAAAATCTGGAATTTATCAAATTAGTTGTAAGGACTGCAATAAAGTATACATAGGAAAAACAAAAAGGAATTTGGGCACTCACACAAAGGAACACTTTAGAAATATGGTTGGTTGGTATCTAATGTCAAGCACTTGATAATGAAATAATTCGCTCTTTTGCACTCCAATATTTAGCAGAAAGGCTGGTCTCTTCTACAAAAGCTGGACAACGGAGGAGATGGTTTCTTTCCATATCTTCATTTAAATTGCAAAAAGGGCATTTAGGTGAATCTGTTATGCCATGTCTGTGTAGGTGTTTATTCAGGCAGTCATGTCCCGTTAGCAGTCTGAATGTTGCTACTGCAGATTTTCTTTGTAATGTAGTAATGTCATAAGCTTGTAGATTTTCCCATTCCTTTCCAGATGTTTTGGTGGTGTATTCTTCTCTAAGTTTATTGATATATTTATTTGAGATAATTCTTTTGATAGAGTGAAAGGAAACTGGAGTAGAAGTTGGGTTTGAAACAATTTTGCTACCCTTCTTGGCCAGAAAATCGGCTATTTCATTGCCTGTCACTCCACAATGGGCCGGAATCCATTGAAGTACAACTTTCTTATGTAGACGGGATAACTGTTTTATTATTTTGTGACATTCGATAATTTTGATGCTTTTGGCTGTTGTGTCTCGTGTTATAGCAAGAATGGCTGATTTGGAGTCACATAGAATTACAACTTTTGTAAATTTTTGGATGTGATATAAAAGATTTTGTAAACTTAAGAAAATTGCTAGAATTTCGCCATCAAAGTTTGTTGAATTTGTGTTTAGTTTACGATAAAAGGAAAAAAAGTGGACATACTGCACCAGCACCAGTGCCACCGTCATTTGGTAGGCTGGAGCCATCTGTAAAAATATGTATCCATTCAGGAGCAGGGTATCTTGGATTTATTATTTCTAGTGACATTTGTTTTAAAATATATGGGGAAGTTTCAGATTTCTTGATGTCTTCTGTTAAATGAAGGTTATATTCAATTTCCAAAAATTCTAGAGGGTTGTTTCTCATCTGCATATTTTCTTTTGAATGTGGAAGTTGCAATTTCTGTTTGATTTCTTGTACTATGCTTAAGAAGCTTTGCTGAGATTTTAAACATACTTGTGGTTTTCTTTGGGTCCAGTTATTATGGGGTAGCCTTAAAAATTTTTCATACTGTGTGATTGCTGTTTTCTCAATTTCAAATGCTATGTTTGGGTTATTTGTTAAGATTTGCATGGCAGTGATTGGTGTTGTTTTAACGGCTCCTGTTATCAGACGGAGGATTTGGTTCTGCAATTTATTAAGTTTTTCCACTTTTGTAGTTACTAGGATTTCTTCACAATAATGAAGTATAGGTTTTATGTACATTTGGTAGAAGGTGTTTAGAGTTTGTGTGTTGCAACCCCACTTTTTCCCTGCTAATCGTTTTAATAACGGTAACCTTGTTTCTATCTTTTTACATATATATTCTCTATGTGTTTCCTCCATGTTAATTTTGTGTCCAGAGTTATTCCTAAATATTTTGCTTCATGTGTTTGAGTTAATAATTCACCCTCCAATTTCAGAGTGATGGGTAGTGGTTTCTTTCTTAATGTAAATAGTTGATAATTTATCTTCTGTATATTTATCTTCATTAAGTTCTGGGATGTCCAATTCTCTAACTGTATTAGTGATTGTTGGGCTATGGTTATTAATTGTTGACTTTGGTTTTTCGGTTTGGAGACCGTATTACAACATCATCAGCAAAAAGTAGGGTTTTTGTTTGGAGCTTTTCTATATGCTTAGGTAGATCATTATGTAGATATTGAAGAGAGTGGTACTGAGTACAGAACCTTGTGGTAAACCTCGATGTGTTTGTTGGTATTTAGAGAGGTGATTATTATACTTTGTAGTGATGAACCATTGGATGAGAAAATTGCTGATCCAGAGTAGCATATTCCCTTGAATGCCTAAAGTCTGCATTTTTTCTAATAATTCATATCTCCAAATAGAGTCATATGCTCCTTGGAAATCAATAAACATTGCCAGAGTGTCAACTTTAGAAATATTAAAAATGGTGAAATTGAAAAATCAGCTATTGCAGCACATAGTTTGTTGGAGAGTCATAAAATTGAAAAAGAGGCCAAACTTCTAAAACATTTGGGAAAACCTTTAGAATTGACAGTTTGGGAGAAGATAAATATTCAGAAGAACAAATTTAGATTCATGACTTTTGAAATTCCCAATGAACAGGACCTGATCTCAAAGTTCATCAAATCAACACCAGATGGCAATGTTACAGATGAAGATTCCAACGAAAATTCGGTAGTCGTAATATCGGTTGAAAATGAGAGGTATGTCCTCTTGAAAACTGCAGTTTCCGTGTTAAAAAAAAATTAAATATAGGTAAGATAAGAATTTGACTCATTCATTCAAATGAACCAGGAATTATTTGTAATATTTAATTTTTAGGAACTGATATTTTGAGGTCATTTTAATTATATTATTTTAGACATCGACATACAACATAAATCAAACCAGTCTGGACAAGCTGACGATAAAACAGAATTGTTTTGAAACATGTCCAAGAACAAATCAACATTAATATTGAGGTAAGATGATCAGACTAAAAATAATATAATTATTTTTAATATTTCACAAATTCATTTTTTTTGTCGACCTAAATTTAATATGAGTTTGAGATGCTAATGTCTAAACCTACATATAGTTGTATGTTATTTTGAAAGAGTATTTACGTATTTTCCAAGAAATGGGTTGTAACAATTGTAAAAGTAACTTCTGTTTTTATAAAAGAATAGTTTATGATCTAACTTTAACCTTAATGTTACTGTCATTTTGCCAAATAATCCTGCTGACATGTTTTATAGTTCATTCTTATTCAGAGATTATATCTTGTTCTTGTACATTAAACAAGCAATGATAATAATAAATAAGGTGAGTCTGTTCATCTTATCTCATAAATTGCTGTATTCTTTTGGATGTGTTTCAATATGCTTGCATATTATCTTCAACTTAGTCAGACTGCTGAATTATCAGTTGTTGGCCCTGGATGTCGACTTTCTCTCCATCTTTTGATAGAGTGAAGAACTTGCAAATCAAATCCTTTTCCTCAGAAATTTCAAAATTCATAATCCTATCTCATTCATTCTGGATTCTTCATTGCTGATGACATGAATCCATTGCATACTTATGCTATAAGTCAGTGGCGTGCGGTGGTCAGAGCAATTACCCCAGCTGTATGACGAGAAAATGTGATTTATAGTTCATAAAAACTTTCATTCCGAATGGTATGATATTAAAATGCCTTGTAATTTTCTTTTCTTCAGATCCGGTAAATCTGGAGTTGGCTTAAATTGTTGTAAGATGTCATTTTTCTTGTTGAAAGGTCTGCTGGACGAGGGGACCCTATATTATTATTATTTATCAAAATGGTTAGTACAGAAATTTAAGAGTTTTCCAGAATTTGAAAATAAAAGTATTGAAAATTCTTTACAACTAATTGATGAAATGAATAACATTAGAGTGGTTCATAATGACAGATGTGTGTCTTTCGATGTTGTTTCATTGTTTCCGAATGTTCCAATAGGAAAAATGTTATATTTTTTTGAAAAATGGTTGAGTTCTTTGGATTTAAATAAAGAAGTAATAGAAGAATACATCAACCTTACAAAATGTTGTATTGAAAATTCCTATTTTACTTTCAATGGTAAATTTTACAAACAAGTTTCGGGTTTATCTATGGGAAATCCTGTTTTGCCTTTTTTGGCTAATTTATACATGAGTTACTTCGAGTGCCATATCACCAAGGCTTACCCATGGATTTTCAAGACTTGGTACAGATATGTTGATGATATTTTTTCAATAATAAATTTTAAACATGTTGATGATGCATTGAAATTACTTAATCTACAAGATGTATCAATTAAATTTACCATAGAATCAGAAATTGAAAACAAAATTCCGTTTCTGCATTTATACATAATTAGAAATGAAAATACTCAAAAAATTGAATTTGATGTATATAGGAAGGTACACATACTGATAATTATATAAAATCAATGGGTTTCAATCCTCTGGCACATAAACATGCAATATTTAATAGTCTCTTATATAGATTGATAAAGGTCCCATTAAAAGGAGAAAATTTTAAGAAAGAATATGAGAATATCCTAAATATAGCCAGATTAAATGGTTTTAATAAGAGTATAATATCTAAAAAATTAAAGAAATTCAGAAAGATAAAACAACTTAAAGAATGCTCTACCCTACAAATTGTTAGTAAAGAAAAGAAGAATTTCAAGAAAATTACTTACCATCCAATAGTACATGGGAAATTTCAAAAAATATTTGACAAATACAACATTACTTTGGCACCAATAAATAAATTTAGTCTGGAAAAACTTCTAAATACTAATAAAAAATCAACATCCCAGACAGTAAGAAATCTGGAATTTATCAAATTAATTGTAATGATTGTAGCAAAGTATACGTAGGAAAAACAAAAAGGAATTTGGAAACACGCACTAAAGAACATTTTATTAATATTAAAAATTGTGAAATTGAAAAATCAGCAATTGCTGCACATAGTTTACTAGAACATCATAAAATTGAAAAAGAAGCGAAACTTTTGAAACAATTGGATAAACCGTTGGAATTGACAATTTGGGAAATGATATTCATTCAGAAGAATAAATATTAATCTATGAATTTCGATATTCCGGTGGATAAAAATCTAATTACAAAGTTTATAATCCCAACGAAAAATGGCAGCACAAGAAGTGATGTCACTAAAGAAATCAACAATCATGGAATTTCATCAGTGGAAGCCATGACTGAAGAAGGACATGATTTTGTCTGAAACCGTCGGTATCAAAGAAGTTTGAAAATGTATGAGGTGAGTCGATTAAAATATGTTCTCCACTCACTATTAATGATATAACCTCATAATGTTTACTTCCCAATATTAATTTAAATATAATACATACATGTTCGTAATAATCCAATTGTTGTTATTCAGTTATACAATATAAATAAAGCTTCCTAAATTAACAGGTTGCTATAGCTGACAAAACGCACTGCATAATTTTACTTATTTATTTTTTGTATTTTGTAAAAATGTAACTAGCATAAATTAAATATTATAAATTAAGAAATGTTACTTCAAAAAATTCTATTATTGAGGAATTGGCACTTCCCAAATCAACCAATCACATTTATTTCACCAAATGTATTCTTATTCGAGTTGTGACATTATCTGGGTACAGCTAGCTAGTATTCAATAACAAGTCAATGGAACAATGGAATAAGACACAAGCTTCGTCTAGTGGATTATCGCTGAACGTAGCAGGTAGTGATGCAATTCGCTTGCACCAGGCTTGCACGGATTCATCTGTAGCGCAATAGCTGGTGTTGGTGGGGATAACATAGAGGAAACACTCTATGTGTTTCTCTATGGAGAAACCGAATGCAATACATGTCTGCTGGCGCGGCAGGAATTTTGAATTTTTATGTTCACACATAATTGACTTGAATGGAATTTGGCAAATATATTATTTTTTAATTCAAAATTACTAACATACTAATTACCCCAGCAGTTCTGGGGTAGCTGGGGTTGAATGCATGCCACTGCTATAAGTTGCAATGAGACTGTATTGATATACATGCAGCTTATGTGGGCATTTCTTAGTTCCATGTTTACCTAATATGTCAATAACAAGGTTAACCCTTCTCACCCATCAAGGTGAATGCCCACGAGGTTAACCAGGAGAAGGTTAGTCCAATAGTGAGGCTGCCACTTCAAAGCTTCTGGACAAGCTTATAAAAAGAAAGAGATATAGGAAAGACAGAAATGAACCCTTTGGCCTCGAATACCAGTTAGGTCTATAACCCACCGAGCTGACCAGTGCTAATTGGTAACCCATCCCTATAGTTCATATTGCTTACACAATATGTTAACAGCTGCACCACGAGAAGGTAGGGAATGAACGCTGGGTTATTGTCCAGGTTGTTTCCTGTAAGCTTTCAATCTATAAAGAATTACAGAGTATCCTTCCTGTTAAAAAGAAGAACCCTTTTGCTGCCTATGTTCCTATCTCGTACTATTTCATGATCCTATTTATTCGGTCAATCCAAGATGGAGCGGAAGTCAACATCCAGGGCCAACAACCATAATTCAATATTATAGTAAAAAAACTCAAGAATGTATATACCATCCTTTGGCATACAGTAAGTTTCAAAAAATGTTCAGCAAATTTAATATTAAATCAGCACCGAAAAATCATTATAGCCCCGATACATTAATTAAAACCAATAAAAATTAAAAGATTCATGAAGACAACAAATCAGAGATTTATCAAATTGATTGTAAAGATTGTGAAAAAAAATATACATAGGAAAAACACAATGGAACTTGAATACAAGTTTGAAAGAACACCTTAGAAATATTAAAAATGGGGAAATAGAAAAATCTGCAAAAGATGCACATGCATGAAATCAAAACAAAAGTCAAATTATATTTAATTAATGTTGGGAAGTAAACATTATGAGGTATAATCATTAAAATTCATCGGAGAACATATTGTTTAAACAATATGTTCTCCGATGAATTTTAAAAGTCAAATTACTGAAACAGATAAATCTAAGGAACTCACAAAGAGAAAATTCACATCCACGAAAATAAAAAGAAAATCATGAATTCTGAAATCCGAGTTTTTAATCAACAAGATGTGCACCCTTGAGGAACATACTACCCCTTTGAAGAACAAATATAGTTCCATGAGTTTTCAAGTTCCCAGTAAGCAAGATTTGATCTCAAAGTTCATCAAACTAGCACCAGATAGCAGTTGGAAAGTTGGTTGAGTGACAGTAAAAGTTCAACAGTCACAGTTTTAGCTGAGGACAGAAGGGATGCTTTCAGAAACTGGTCTACTGAAAATCATTGAGTTTTTTTGGGGTGAGATGTAAAAATATCTGATTAATTTATACAAAAAAAATGTACCATGCATAGTTAAACATCCCCAAAGGTATCTCTGCTTACTAAGGGCCAAAACAAACGCTAAGAAAATGGGGTTGGAAGTAAATATCAATAAAAATAAATATATGGTCACATAAAGAAATATATATTCGAAATGGACAATAAATAATAAATGGGGGAAAATTTGAAGAAGTGACTGAATACAAATACCTAGGAACAATAATTACAAAAGGAATGAGGTAAGAAATAAATTAAATATAGACTATTTTGGAAATATATGCTATTATAGTCCACCGCTATGGTCTCAAGGTAGCATGCTGCCTGGGTTCGATTCCCAGTTGGGACAGGCTCCTGGGTGAGGTTTTTTTTGGGATTTTCCTCACCTGTAAGACAAATGTCAGGAAAACTTTAAGGCACAAATGGTCCCCGAAATAATATGGCCATCATCATCCTTGTCATTATCATCATCATCCTTCACCGGTGTGGAAAGCAACAGGAAGCTACCACACCTACAATTCCCTAGTAAAGCTACAAAGCATAGCATGAAAATGCTATGATTGCAGTGAAAGACCTGCCCTCGGGCAGAATTACTATGGGTGGATGGATACTATTATAAGTTATAGGAACTCTTGTCATCATAACTTCTCTCAAAAATGTCAAATGAAGATATATAAAACTGTTATTCTTTCAGTTATATTACATGGATGCGAAACATGGACTTTTACTGTAAGGGGGGAGAAAAGATTATGAGTATTTGAGAACATATTTCTTAAAAATATTTTTGGACCAAAAAGAGAAGAATAGACAGGTGAATGGAGAAGACTTCATAACAGTGATCTACAAATCTTTATGGGAAGCCAGATATGATAAGAACAATTAAATCTCTTAGAGTTTGATGGGCAAATGGGGAATGAAAGAAGGACATGGAAAATTCTTGTAGAAAACCAGAAGGAAAGTGCTCAGTAGATAGGACTAGAATGAAGTGGGGAGAATAACATAAATCATGATTTGAGGAGGTGAAATATACAACAGGATAATAGTAAAACAAGGTGTCACATGGCCATAAACCTCCAGGTTCGATAGTGCCAAACATTGCACTGGAAGTTACTAAGAGTGAATTTTTAATTTTGGATTTCAGGTAAACTTACATTTCTAAAAGTCAGATTTCACTGATTTTTTTTAATAATACCTTCCTTGGTTTATTTTAATACTGAGTTTCATTGTGAAATATAAAAAAATTGTAACTGCTAGATCAATTTTAAAATTTTTGTTTCAGGTAATCTCTTAGAGAATAATGGAGAATGATTAAACACTCGCCATTCCTGAAAACCTGTATGTACAAATTTTTATAAAAATCTATTGCCTGTTCACAAATAAACACACATACACTTTTATATAGTAGATACATTGCTATATGAAAGTAATCAATTGAATTGGCATTTACTTGATGAAAATCCATAACTCATTTAATTAAATAAAAAGAAAACTTTAAGTTTTATTTTTATTTAATTAAATATATGAAATTATTTACAGAAGATAATAATAAAACAAACGCAACACTTGCCAAGACTATCAATGTGATTGACTGCTTTTAAAAAGAGAATGTTGATGTACAACATTCTGACATCTTGAGTGTGTTTCATTTTTCATCTGTTGCCACTCCCACCCCGTTATACACATATTTTTCATGTTTATATGATATATGAAGCTCTCAAAAAACATTAAACTGAAAATATATAAAACTGTTATTCTTCCAGTTATATTATATGTATGTGAAACATTGACTCTTATTTTAAGGGAGGAGAAAATATTACAAGTATCTGAGAATAAAGTATTTAGGGAGATTTTTTAGATCAAAAAGAGATGGACAGGTAAATGGAGAAGACTGCATAACAGTAAGCTACATGATCTTTATGGAAAGCCGCATGTAATAAGAACAGTTAAGTCTCATAGACTGTGATTGGCAGGACATGTGACATGAGTGGGGAATGAAAAAGGGATATGGAAACTTCTTGTAGGAGCATTTGAAAACAACAACAACAACTTCTTGTAGGAAAACCAGAGAGAAATCACCTATTGTATATCTGGCTTAACTTGGCAAAGAGAGAGATGGGG
Source organism: Diploptera punctata (assembly GCA_030220185.1). NCBI lineage: Eukaryota > Metazoa > Arthropoda > Insecta > Blattodea > Blaberidae > Diploptera > Diploptera punctata. Next base: position 3,733,440 of record JASPKZ010002677.1, on the reverse strand, counting down.
ATAAAAGGGTAGATCATTGACTGCTTTCACCCAGTTACAAAAGAAATAACCAACCCTGTTGTCACTTTTCATCTTTCCCTTACCCCTATTAACATCTGGTGAAGAAACACCGACAACACTGGTGTGAGTGAGAGAGGTGGACACAGCTGTCTCTTTCTACAAATTTCTTGCAAAGTTAAGCCAGACGACCTATAGTTGGTAGGCCAATAATGATGTGAGAAAATAACATTAACCTTGATTTGAGGAAAGTAGATTATACAAGGGATGACTTCAAAACATTAGTTCAGGATAAGGATGTATGGAGAGCTTATATTCGCATGGTCATAAACCTACAGTCAATAGTGCCAGAGAGTTAATTAGTTAGTTAATTTAATTCAACCGCTTCTTTCAAATTTCCCTCATTTGTCATTAACTGTCCATTTCCATTATATAATGTTTTCTATGTGTAAACTTATCAAGTTTCTTTGAGTCTATATATATATAATCTTACCCCAATTTAATGTTGATTTGTTCTCAAACATGTTTTGATATAATCTTCTATATCATCAGCTATAATAGACTGAGAGTTTTATGTTGTGAACCCTGGATGTCGATATCAACTCCCTCTTCTGGCTGGCAGAAGAACCTCCAAACAAGGTCATGTTCTGCAGGAATTTTGAAGTTCATAACTCTGTTTTTGTTCTTCTGGATGTAATTTTTTTCCAAATGGTGAGTTCCTTTGCATTTTCTAACTGCTTTAATAATTTAGGGCCGCATGCAAATACATTAGTCTCTACTCAAATTACTTCCAATCACTGATGAGCTGACTCACCGTGAGAAATTGCTGAGATTGAATTAACGGCCGACTTACCGGTCATGCATGAAAGTTGACGTTTTCGTAATATTGGCAACGAATTATCCAGAATTCTCAGCGATAAAACCACTTCCGTTATTTTCGTCTGCTATAGAGGAACGCATTTACACTTGCGTCCCGCAAATAATACCGTACACAACGACGTCTGCATCGTGCAATATTACGCCGATTCTCCTGTTCTTCCAGTTGAATTCTTTGGTAAACTCTATCAAATTCCTCTTCTCCGCATATACTGAAAACATGATCGAAGTCTTCAAGGTCCGACATCTCGGATAAAGCTGCAAAGGTTTCAAACTACATCGGTTATGATCCCTATTAGGTTCGTCTTCCGGGCATATAGGCCGTGGTCCAATCGTTCTTCTACTCGACGTTTCGTCTACTGCTGCGGTAGACATCTTCAGGAGATACTGCGTGCTCTCTGTGAACTCCTCAACAGTCGGCTGCAGACTGGCTGGTCTTTGGAAACTCCCTCCCTATTTATAGGCACGCCCCTGGTGGAGAGGCGGTTTTCTGCGCGGTCCGTGTTGCGTGCTGTTTTGTCCAGGCTGTCGCTAGCAGAAGTCATAGGCTTCGTTGTCGTATTGTGCAGTGCCGGGATCCAGATTTTGTTTATCTTCATGGTTTCTTCTTTTTTGTTTTTTAACAAAAAAGAAGAAACCATGAAGATAAACAAAATCTGGATCCCGGCACTGCACAATACGACAACGAAGCCTATGACTTCTGCTAGCGACAGCCTGGACAAAACAGCACGCAACACGGACCGCGCAGAAAACCGCCTCTCCACCAGGGGCGTGCCTATAAATAGGGAGGGAGTTTCCAAAGACCAGCCAGTCTGCAGCCGACTGTTGAGGAGTTCACAGAGAGCACGCAGTATCTCCTGAAGATGTCTACCACAGCAGTAGACGAAACGTCGAGTAGAAGAACGACTGGACCACGGCCTATATGCCCGGAAGACGAACCTAATAGGGATCAAGACGCCGGCCGTGAAAGCCTACAGTTATACATACATCGGTTACCATCGGTTCCCTTCGGGATTTTCACGATAAGTTTCTATCTTGAGCTATGATCTTAAGGTACTTCGTCAGGTAGCTTACAATTATTATCGCATGAATAGATTTCTGAGTAAGCAAAATGTATTTGGATAAAACTTTCTCAGCAGAGAACGCCTTTTACTGTCTAATGCGTTCAAACATTCGACCCTTAGTGTTCAAATTTACATTATGTTTTTCGGCCCAAACATGAGCAGCAACTACAGATTTTTCTATTTCCCCATTTTTAATATTTCCTCTGTGTTCCTTGGTTCTAATTTTCAGGTTTCTTTTTGTTATATATATTCACAACCAGTAAATTCAATTTGATATATTCCTGATTATTTTACTTTGATCAGTTTTACATTTTTATTGGTTTTAATTAGTTTATTTAAACTGTGGTCATTTTTCGGTACCAATTTAATATCAAATTTGTCAAATATCTTTTGGAATTTATTTCCTGTATTTTTATAGGTGGTTTTTTTCTTTTTCGAGGGTGCTTTTGTTGATCATTTTTTGTTTCTTATACTTTTCTATCCTTTTGTGTACCATTTTTTTCTTCAAACCCGTTTTCTCTTGCTACTTGGATTATGTGTTTTTTCTCCATTTCAAAATCTTCTTTGTTTAAGGGTAAGTTGACCAACCTGTGAGTTAAGCTATTGAAATACATTGAAGGCAGCACCAAAAAATGGCCACAGTTTAAATAAACTAATTAAAACCAATAAAAATGAAAAAAACTGATCAAAGTATAAAATCAGGAATATATCAAATTGAATGTACTGGTTGTGAAAAGATATATATAGGGAAAACAAAAAGAAACCTGAAAATTAGAACCAAGGAACACATAAAAAATATTTAAAATGGGGAAATAGAAAAATCTGCAGCTGCTGCTCATGTTTGGGCCAAAAAACATAATGTAAATCCGAACACTAAATAATTAAAACAGTTAGAAAATACAAAGGAACTCACCATTTGGGAAAAAATTTCATTCAGAAAAACAAAACGGAGTTATGAACTTCAAAATTTTTGCTGAACGTAACCTTGTTTGGAGGTTCTTTGGCCAGCTGGAGGAGGGAGCTGATATCAACATCCAGGGTCCACAACATAAAACTCATCAGTCTATTATAGCTGAAGATGATATAGAAGATTATATCAAAACATGTTCGAGAACAAATCAATATTAAATTGGGGTAAGATAAATATAGACTCAAAAAAAACTTGATAAAAAGAACCTCAAAATATTACTTCCTAAAATAAAATAAGTGTAAACATATATTTAATTTATTTGATTAATAAGATTTAAAATAAAATTCTTTACACCTTACCTCATATCCAGTCTTCTAATAAACCAGTTTCAAAACCTAGCTGCTTTTCTGGACAACAGAACATTGATCGTGAAATTACTGATGATGAAACTGCATAGATTTTGAAACCTTTATATGAGGTGAGGTGAAAAAATGTTAATTTAAATCTTAAATTAAACCTCATAGTGATATTTCCTATAAAAGTTTAATTAATTAATGGTAGGTTTTGAAACGTGTAATAAACTTGATTTCTAAAACGTCTGTCACAAACACTAAAACTCACTCACATGGTTAAGAATCACATGTATATTTTGAACGACACACGTTGGAACTAGTTACACGACTGTGTTATGAAACAACCACCACAACCACAAACAAAACAGAAACACGTTGAATACCACCATTCAGCTAGTGACACTATTTATATTTCTTGGCAAACACCTCTCTTGTCACCGCATTCTCCCACATTATATTGTAGACATTTGGCAGTTTGACAACACTTAACAACCAGATCAAGACCACAATGCAACATCACTTCAATTTGTCATGGCCACTCCTAGAACCATTAACTAATTGTAAATTGGGAAACAATTCTTTATTGTTCAGCACTTCTATTACTCATGTCAACTTCTGTTGAATCAAACACAGAAAAACTAAAGAAAACAAGCAAAAAACAAGGAAATAAACAAGACTAAAAAATGAATAATTTATCAGATAAAATATGGAAATTGTGAAAAAAATGTATCAGGAAAACAAAAAAAAATTCTGAACATCAGAATGAAGGAATGCCTTAGGAATGTAAAAAATTAGAAATAGAAAAAAATTCAGTAGCTGCTCATGCTTGGTCACAAAAGAACAGAATCGAAATAAAGCAAAATTGATGAAACAATTTGGAGAAAAATCTACATTTAAAAAGTATTTATTCAGGAGGTCTCTCAATGTTTCACATCTTCCTGCGCCCAATTAATCCTCCACATCTCTCAAGTCATCCCAATCTCCATCATCCTTTTTCCCCTCATGCTGCTCAAAACACGTTACATTTGGCTGTCTTCTTCTTCTACCAAGTGGCAACTATTCTAGTATTCTTCTTGGGAATCTGTCTTCTGTCATTCTTTTTATATCATCATACCATTTTAATTGTTTGTTTTTTATGAAATCCACAACTGAACTTCGAAAATTCATCTTCTGTTTAATTACACTGTTTCTTATTTTATCTCTTCTAGAAATTCTGGCTGAACACCTCCAAAAATCTATTTCTGCAGAATTTAATTTACTTATTGTTCTAGATTTTAATTCCCATGTATAATATATCTTTGTACTTCTTATTATTGCATTAAAACATTAGTTTTTTATGTTTTTATTATTAATTTAATACTTCTCACTGAAGGATAAATTATATTTGAAGAGAAAAATTATATGCTCAGACTGGAGTTTGAACCCTGGAGTGGTAGAGCATTGGCCTAGAAAGTCAAAGGTCCTGGATTCAAACCCCAGTCAGAGCATATAATTTTTCTCTTCAAATATAAGTGTTTTTATATTAAATTAATGTTGGGAAGTAAACATTATGAGGTATAATCATTAAAATTCATTGGAGAACATTTTGTTTAAACAACTCACCTCATAGGATTCATGCTTCCATGATATCGCGATTTTAAACACAGTCGTGTTCATCTTCAGCCATAACTCCGACTGAGTTATGGCTGAAGACGAACACGACTGTGTTTGAAATCGCGATATCATGGAAGCATGAATCCTATGAGGTGAGTTGTTTAAACAAAATGTTCTCCAATGAATTTTAATAAGGGTTTTTGTTTTAAAACTTATATTCTGATCCCATAAAACAACACTTAATTTTGGTATTGCAGATTCTAAAAATGCAAAGACAAAATAATGAATTTTAAAATTCACAGAGAAAAATATTTTATTTGGAACTTCATCAGTTCACCAACAGAGGGAGGAGAAACAAAAGACTTACTAATAGTTAAATCAACAATCAGATTGCCAGATGAAGATGAGGAGAGTTCTTTGAAACTAGTTCTGGAGAGGAAACAAAATATGAGATGAAGTGTAAAATCTGATTCGTTGATTTGTTAAATGATTGAACTGAACTTATTATTGTAATTGATAACTATAATATATTAAAACACTTTTGTATGCAGACGATTTAGTACTGTTTGCAACCTCAAAGATTGAATTGCAAATGAGATCACATCAATTAAATAACGTAGCCAATTTGAAAATTTTCTCTCAAAAAAACAAAATCTATGGGTATGTGTGGAAACCATTTACAAAGAGTTATAATAGAATTAGATGGAAAAACCATAGGACAAATTTCTGAATACAATTACATTGGTTACCTAATATCGTATGTATGACACAGAGATAAAGTTACATAAATATAATGTAATAAATGTAGTAACAAAATAAATGTTGGTAAACAAATGTCAACCGTAATCAGATTGAGATTACACAATGTAACTGCAAAATCAGAAGTGAAATATGGCAGCAAAAATTGGACACTAAATTCTAAAATCAAATCAAAATTTCAAGTGGTACAGATGAGATTTTCACATCCATTCCTAGGTTTGACAAAAATGAACAAGCAAAGAAACAGATAAGTATATGTGATAAATTAAAAGATCAAAATGTAGTTAATGAAATTCAGAATTAAGTCCAACGCTGTGGTCTCGAGGTAGCATGCTGCCTTGTCACACAGCAGGCCTGGGTTCAATTCCTGGTCAGGACAGTTTCCTGGGTGAGATTTTTATCGTGGTTTTTCCTCACCTGTAAAACAAATCTCAGGAAACTTTAAGGCCCAAACTGTCCCTGAACATCATGTGGCCATCACAATCATCATCAATCATATTCATCTTAGATTAAGCTTAGGATTAAATACTCTCCTGGCACACCACTATCATCATCACCCATCATATCATCGGGGCAATATAACCTTGCCTTCCAGGCATCCCAATCTCAGAAGTGGGTTACAATTATGCCAGTGCCAGGAGAGTACACCAGAAATGTCCAAAAAGGACAACCTGGGGCATTAAAAAAAAATTCAGAATTATCAAAGCAATTGTTTACAACATGTCCGAATATGAGTCCATACCCATCTCGCTATCAAAAATTTGTATTGCAGATCAATCTAAAGGACTTGGAGATAAAGAAAGACCAACATTAAGATGGACTGACCAACCACATCTTGAGATCTCATAGCAACAGGATCAAATGACCTAAATCTAAATAAGTTCATAATGAAGATATAAAACATCATTTTAAAATATTAATGAATGTAAATACTATTATAATACTGCATCTCATTATTTTACCTTCTAATTTTTTTCATGTATATTGTTACTCTTGCTTCGTGTACATTTTATTATTGGTTTTAGTTTTAATTTAATTTATATAATTTCAGTTTAATATTTTTTGAGTGACGTTAGGATGGAAAGAGTCCCTGTAATGCATAAAAACATGCATTTTCAACAATGATCCTTACTTACTTACTTATTTACTCACTGGCACTATCGAACCCATAGGTTCATGGCCGCGCGGACATAAGCTCTCTATACATCCCTATCCTGAGCTAATGCTTTCCAATCATTCCCTGTATAATCTACTTCCCTCATATCATAGTTAATGTTATTCTCCCACCTCATTCTTGGTCTACCTACTGGGCGTTTTCCCTCTGGTTTTCCTACAAGAAGCTTCCATGCACGTCTTTCATTCCCCATGTGTGCCATGTGTCCTGCCCATCGCAGTCTACGAGACTTAACTGTTCTTATTAAATCTGGCTTTCTATAAAGACCATGTAGTTCATTGTTATGTAGTCTTCTCCATTCACCTGTCTCTCTTTGGTCCAAAAATTTTCCTAAGTACTTTATTCTCAAATACTTGTAATCTCCTTTTCCCCTTAAAGTAAGAGTCCATGTTTCGCACCCATATAATATAACTGGTAGAATAATAGTTTTATATATTTTCAGTTTAACATTTTTTTAAAGGAGTTGGGACATCAAGAGTCTCTGCAATGCACAATAGCATGCATTTCCAGAATTAACTTTTATAAGATTCATGATGTGTTCCGTTGAGGTTTATTATGAAAACACCAGTTTTGAATCCTGCCGATGATGGGACAAGTCCCGAAAGCGCTACAGTTAAATGATAATTAAGTTGAGAAGACGGACCTTTCAGGTGAATATTCTATAATTTTATATTAATTTCCAGAATTGAGCCTATGTTTAATTTCTTTGTGCTTCTCATTCCTATTTGTGATTATTGTTCCTAGGTATTTGAATTCAGCCACTTCCTCAAAATTTCCCTCATTTGTCATTAGCTGTCCATTTCCATTATATAATGAATTTCTACGTGTGACCATATATTTATTTTTATTGATATTTACTTCCAGTCTTAATTTCTTAGTGTTACTCAATAGTGTGTATGTGTGTTGTCCTTTAGTATCTCCTCGCTATCGGCCAATAATACTACATCATCAGCATAAACTAACAGCTTATTAATACCATTGAGTTGTAGGCCTTCCTTATTCTCTAAAGATTTAATGGCATACTCTAATATAAAATTAAATAGTAGAGGAGATAGTGCATCTCCTTGCTTCAACCCATTCTGGATTTCAAAAGTGTTCAAAAACTGTTTGCCTACATGCACCCTACTCTTTATGCCATTTAGACACATTCGTATAAGTCTAACTAACTTTTTAGGAATTCCAAACTCCAGCAGGATACTATATAACTTCTCCCTCTTAATTGAATCATATGTTTTTTTGAAGTCTACATATAGTTGATGTACAGTACCATTATATTCCCATTTCTTTTCTAAAATCTGTCTTATACTAAAAATCTGATCTGTTGTAGACCTGTTTCTTCTAAATGCACATTGATGATCTCCTAGAATGTCATCAATATCGGGAGTAAGTCTGCTTACTAATATATTTGTAAGAATTTTGTACGCAGTTGAAAGTAATGAGATGCCCCTGTAGTTGTTGCAATCAGTTTTATCTCCTTTCTTATAAATTGGTACGATAATTGATTCCTTCCATTCATGTGGAAGAGCTTCTTTTTCCCAAATCATACTAAGCAACCAGCGTATGTTGTCCATCAATTTTTCTCCCCCTGATTTTATCAGTTCTGCTGGGATCTCATCTGAACCTGATGCTTTATACATCTTAATTTTTCAATCGCCATTTCAACCTCTAATGCATTTGGTTCTGCGACTAGCATTTCTGCTGTCTGTAAATTATCCTCCACAATGTCCTGTTTTGTATGTACATTTAATAGCTGATTAAAGTACAACAATGATCCTAAGTTTAAAAAACTCTATATACCTCATTTTTGGCTGTAATTATTGTTCCTTTTAATTCAGCCATTTCTTCAATTTCTTCATTTGTCATTAACCGTTCATTTCCATTACATAAAATATTATCTTTAACCAGAATAATAAGAACAGTTAAATCTCATAGACTGCAATGCGCAGGAGATGTGGCACAAATGTGGATTGAAAGAGAGAATGGAAACTTCTTGCAGGAAAACCAAAGGGAAAACACTTTGGTAGACCAAGAATGAGGTGGGAGAATAACATTAACCATGATTTGAGAGAGTCATCCACATGGGCTAGTCGTTATGTTCCTTGTCTCTGGTTCCGAGGGTCATGGGTTCAAATCTGACCGGGATCGATAGATTTTTTAAGAATAAAAAATCCAAGGAGCAAGTCCTATGGGAGGGACTTCAAGCCATGGGTCCCAAGTCTGAAGATTTTCAGGCTTGTAAAAGATCCTTAAGCCTGAATAAAAAGGCCTTCAAGTAAAATTTACCAATTTTCTTCATTCTAGTAATACTTTAGTTATCTACTAGATGTCTCATTGGGACTGCATACCATTCATGACATATATATATGGAAATAAGCTTAAATAAATTAACTTGGTCTGGTAACTCCTAACAAAGGAGAGGCTAAGGACCAACATTAGTCTGTTAAGCCATTGTAGATAGATACACAGATGATTTGAGGGAAGTAGATTATACAAAGGATGATTGGAAAACATTAACAGTTCATATCAATAGCACTGCAATTTAAAATCTAATATATAAAAATGAATGTTTGTTTGTTTGTTTGTTCGTACTTTATGCGCGGCCATACCGTTCATCCGATTGTGTTGGGACATTTTGCAAAATGTTCAGGAGATTCCTGGGATGAACATAGGCTATAAGGGAGTTGTGATGCTCAACTCCTACACCCTTAAAAATCGCCCTTTATAGTGGAAAACATGAAAAAAGTAGCTCTTTGGACGCTTAAATGGCTTATGCTCCCAAAACCATAACAAATGTACAAAATTAATGTACACAGAACTGAATATCTCAAAAAGCTCTACAAAAAAGTGCGAGACAGCATATGTTTTATCTCTTACAGATAACTCACAATAACCATTTTTGTCTTTCATTCATGCCAAGAAGATCGAGACAAGTATGTAGATTCCTGTGCAAGCACAGCAGCACATGGCGGGTATTCTTTTATGGATAACTCACAATAACGAATTTTGTCTTTTAGCTCATTTATGCCAAGAAGATCGAGATAAGTAGATTCTCGAGCAACACCGGGTAATCAGCACAGGAAATCTTAAAATAATTATGATATACATTTATAATCATTTTTCATTTTACTTATTCAACTAATCATAAGAAGTACATTTATGCCAAGAAGATAGGGATGAGTAGATTCCCGGACAACGCCGGATAAACAGCACGGGGTATCTAAAAATAATTACCGGTGATATAAATTTTTCCTTTTACTTATTTAACTAAACATAAAACACATTAATATTCATATTTCAGCTCATTTATGTCAAGAAGATCGGGATATATAGATTACTGGGCAATGCCAGGTAATCAGCACGGGGTATCTAAAAAATATAAATTTATAATTATTTTTCCTTTTACTTATTCAACTAAACATAAAAGCACATTAATTAAATTTTGTCTGAAGAGCTCTTCTTGCTTCTATTCAAGAGGACAGTTCTATTACCTACTTAATACAGGCTTTCCACATTACAGCAGTTCGCCCCAAATTCCTGCTTTCCAGAGATTCCTATCTTTCCATTGTCCTTCTTCCACAACCCTCTTCATCATGGCATCATATATTCCCTCATACCTTGTTCTTCTACTTCTCCCTCCCTTCCTTCTGATGGTATCATCCAATCTAACACATGTCTAGGGCACTGGCCTTCCGACATCCGTTGTACATGTCCATACTACTTAGTTTTACACAGAATGAATAAATTATAAACTGTTATAAAATTAAGTTAATTATTACTTTACATTACATTATTCTTAAGTTATATGGTTAATAATTCTATTGAATATAAGGTTAAATCCGATTGGTCATATAAGAAAGATAAGTGCTTTTAATTTCAATCACAATTTAGTTAACTTTAATGTATGGGAGTATAAACTTATTCAGATGTTTTATTAAAGTTTAATAGAAATATTTAGAATTCAGACAATAATGAATTAAACAATTTTTAAAAGAATTATTTTAAAAATCTTTATTTATTAAAATATTTTTATTATTATTAAGACATTTTTATTCCTTTATTTGACAATAACTAACAATGACATATTTACATTTTTTATTTAAAATTAGCCTCATGGGCTAGAGGTCAGCGTTTCTGACTACAGTTCATGAGTTCCCGGGTTCGATTCCCGGTCAAATCATAAGAATTTTTCCTCAAAAGGAATTATTCTTGTGGTTGCCCATGGCCTGGAATTTAGGTTAAGTTTAGGTTAAGAACTCTCCTGGCGCTTCATTATCTTTTATCACCCATCATATTATCGGGGTAACGTAACTCCGCCTTCTCAAGTGCAGGGCAACCCTGATCTCCCCGCTATAGGGTCTTAAATTGCCCTCTTCGAGTTGTTTGCTAATAAGTTGTTTGTGATTTATTAAGACAAGATTGGTTGTGAAAAATAAATTTGTGTATATGTCTGGACATTGAAAAAAGAAGTTTCTTGAAAAATTTTTATGATTGAGAAGGTGAAACGATTTGTTAAAAGTTATTTGGACTTTTAGGGAATTTTATGCTCAGGGAGGGATAGAAACCGTGAAAAAGCTATATATATATATATAAAATTTGGAATATTTATTTATTGTATAAATTTGTAGTGTTACTATAAAGCAGACTTTTAATATTATAAAAAATATGAAAGTTTAAGACCCTCAGGGGTTCTCATCTAGGGGATATGTGGATGGCGACCACAAGGTGCCCAAGCTGAGCAAAACATTTCTTCCACTTACTTGTGTTTTGCACTCTTTTAACTTTACTATCTAACCTCTCTTGGTTAACTCTTGTTTTTTTCGACCCCGACGCTATTAGGGCATCCGAGGGCTACGGAGTCTTTCCTTTCTTCCATTTCTTCTTTCCTTTATTTTCTTTTCTTCTCCAGAAAAGCCTGACCAGAGGCTATAAGATGGCAGCCCCATTACTGGTCTTGCCTTCCTTTGGCCGGCAACCAATCGAAGGGACTATTATTATGCTTTCAAGTCTTATATGAGAATTTCCCGCAAACGCTGGAGGGAAAATTTTCTACAGGATCGTAACAGGCCTTGGCCTAATACTTGGAAGGAAGAAGAAGAAGAATTTTAATTAATTTAGGCGTAGCAGCACACGCCAGGTATTAGCTAGCAACGTATAAAAAGACCACAAATTTTAGAACAGGCATGTTTTTGCAGGTTTGAGTTTCTTTTACTTGCTCCAAATATACAATCCAATGTTTTGTTAATCTTCTGGTGGAAGCCATACATAGGGATTCCATTCCCTGAAAAATCCTACAACCCTGCCTGAGTTTGAACCTGCGAAAGTCAGAACCAGAACCGAGCATGGTCTATGGACCAGCAGGGGGAAAAACAATAATGAAAGGACAGGTCAAAGTAAACTTAAATTTAAATATCTACTTGGCAACGTCTCAAAATGTGCCAATCAAGCGATTGTTTGTATGTAATAAAGACATACCTTCACCATGCTAAGTCTGACAGCCAGAGATGTATCATCCGACGGATTAGCTGTGGACCCAAGCAGAGCTTTAACTTGATCCAAACAAACTTGGGTGGAGTCCACAAATTGACTTGCTTCATCCTTCATGCTTGCAGCAGCTTCCAATGCAGTAATTCTAAAACATTTAAAACAATGGTAGTTGTAATAATAAAAAAAAATAATGGTAATGAGGTAGGATGGGGTAAGTGTAACCCAATATTCAGTTAGATCAACTTTAAGTCTCAATGTCACTATGAAAAATGATGATACTTCAATCAAATATGGGTTGAAGTTTGCTGGATGTATCAGAAATTAAATGTATAAGTGATATTAACATAGCTTTATTGATAACATAATATTATTTATTTAAATTTCATAAAATGTTCATAATATGGAAAATTCAAATTTGGGGTAAGTGTATACTTGATGTTATCTAACTACATGATAGATAGAATGAAATTGTGAATGGAACATGTGTATGAGCATCTTTTTCTGATTTGGCTTTATGTAATATCTCAATTTCTCCATTAAATTATTAATAGAAAAACACAGGGAGTTCAATGTAGAAACACATTTAGCTTTGTGGACTTCAAAAAATCCTTTGACAAAATCAATAGGAATAAACTGTTGGAAATTTTAGCTGACAACAATCTACCACAACAGCACATTTTAAATTTATACAATTTGATTTCAATTCGAATCGATAACACACAAACAGAATGGACTGAAATTAATAGGGGCGTAAAACAAGGATGTGGCCTCTCGCCCTTGTTCTTTATCATATACATGGATAGAATACTCCAAGATTGGCGACAGATGAGACACGGTTCTATCCAAATTAATAGCAACCTAATAATAGACTCTTTGCTTTTTGCAGATGACTTGGTATTAATAGCTCCAAAAGAAACAGATTTACAGTATTCTATACACAATTTTAATATAATTGCAAAAAGGTACAATATGGTAATCAATACAGAGAAAACTAAAGTGATGGCCTTTGTGGGAAATACCCTATACCTAGCAAAATTGTTTTGGACGATGAAATTTTAGAACAAGTAAATGAATTTAATTATTTGGGTTATAATTTAATATTTCAAGATGAAGTTGATGTATCAAAGAAAATCACAAATTTCACAAAAACAATGAGGATAATTAACGGTATAATGAAACCATCACAAAGAACACAAGAATACGGCTTCATAAGGTTCTCACAAGACCAGTATTAAGATATGGTAGTGAAGCATGGACAATACAAAGAAGAGATGAAAGCTGAAAAACAGCAAATGAGATGTGATTTATGCGCCATACAGCAGGCTACACAAAGTGGGACCATAAAAGAAATGAGGAAATTATGGAAGAATTGGATGTAGAACCCATTCTTCACCATATACAAAACTACCAGAATAATTGGAAAGCCCATCTTCAATGAATGCTGTCTCATAGAATTCCAAAAGCCATGCTTTGTTAATGCCCCCAAGGCAAAAGATCGCTGGGACGTCCAAAAATGCGCTGGATGGAAAATTCCTCTTTGAGACCGTAACAGGCCACATGGCCTAATCCTTGCATGGATGATGATGTAATCTCAATTTTATTTAAAGTTATCAAATATTTAATACACTTCAGGCTTTATGATCTGATGTACACAAGAAGCTCAATTGTCTGTACATGTTGTCTTTTCAAAATAGTTGTTTCAAAAGGCCTATTATAATTAAACACAACCTAATTTATATTCCTTCAATTCCAACCCAAACTTTCATATTTTAATAGACAATTCATGTGTATTTGTGATTGAAACATCACTTTTCTTGGTTCGAGTTGCCTTCAGCTTATGATCATATCCTGGAATATGTTTTCCCTCTCTTTTCTTTGTCTTATATAATTACTTGGCTATAAACTGTCATTTTCCAGAAATTTAGACTTTCTGGATAAAATCATTAAATTTAATAAATCTATGGGTATATTAAACAAAATTATGAAACCTTCTTTAGTTCAAAGACACACTCGAATCCATCTGTATAAAATCTTGCAAGACCTGTCCTTTGTTATGGGAGTGAAGCATGGACAGTAAGACAAATGCAACAGGAGTACAATCACAGCAAGTGAGATGAAGTTCTTGCACCGAACAGCAGGCCACACCAAGTATGATCACAGACATTCTACATGGATCCCATTAAGGATTATATCCATAAATAGGATAATTGGATACAACATGTGAGAAGGATGCCAAGATATAGGATCCACAGGTCAATTTTCAATGTATATTTATTTAATTGAGTATATGAAAGAAAATAATTATTACATAGCTAGTATTAGCAAGTATATTAATTTTATTACAAAATATTTGTAATTTATTTCTATTGAAAAGTAAAAAACTTAAAATAGATATAAATAAACATACAATTATAATAATTAAAATTATTTTTTCAAATACAGATTCAAATAGAAAAATCAGTTATATTTTCATGATTTAATAAAGAAACATATGAAAACAGAATAAATAAAAATAGAAATAAGGGAATATAATGTTTGTATTCTATATAACATAAGATGATTACCCTAGATTGCGAAATTTATATAAATTTGTTATTTAAGATTTATATTTTTAAGATTGGTTACCAACTATAGAGAAAGAGATTGATTGACGTCCGCCAAAAAGATGAGAGGAGAATTTTTGTAGACGTAACAGTTCTTAAACGATTCTAACAGCCAGGACAATGATGATGACATAATTTTTCACTATCTTGTAAATAGAATCAATACTAATAAAATTCATTTTTAAAAACTATTGAGGTGGATAGTCAAATGATAAAATTCAAACATATACCTTCATAGAATGAATTCAATAGAATGCACCCTCACAATAATACAAAAAGGGGAAAATCTGACAAAAATCAACATATTGGAAAAACTTGAATTTACCAAAGAGATAGATAACAAGTTGTTAATAAATGAAACACTCCCCGACTAAACAACCCGCTGTATGATATCGTCAGAAAAAACACTTCAGTTACGGACAACACCACATTAACACCAACATCATCCAGAACATCTCAACAAATGTAGCGAAGAACTGTACCTTCTGATGATGGAATAGATAGTCTGAGAGGCCTTCAGGAAAAGAAAAGCACATACATAAAATTCAAATATGTATTTTATCATATGATGTAAATTGCTTGAGAAGAAAAGATAGAGATATGAGTAAATGTAGCGAAGAACTGTACCTGCTAATGATGGAATAGATAGTCTGAGAGGCCTTCAGGAAAAGAAAAGCACATACATAAAATTCAAATATGTATTTTATCATATGATGTAAATTGCTTGAGAAGAAAAGATAGAGATATGAGTTGGGGTATGAGTAATTGTCCCACAGTGTTGATACATACTTCCCCCATGTGGGAAATAGCTGGGGCAAGATGCACCATGGTAGTAAATCCTAATCTGTTATTATATGTTTAAAAACAATATAACAGCTATTAAAAATCCATAAAAACTGACATAATTACATATAACACATTCATTATTTGTCTCTGAATGTTTTATACAATTGCAATTTGAAAATTTCATCACAATCTCATGAATTACAATCAGTAGACATCTTCTCATTAATTGTACATCATCTCTTAAATATCATCAATAACCAGTCCTATCTTGTGTGCAAATTTCAAACCATGTATGAGATAGTTTAGACAACAGTTGTCAATTATTTAAGAATATTTAATTTTAGGAAGTTATATTTTGAGGTTATTTTAATTATATTATTTTTGGTCTGGACATCTTACCTCAATATTAATGTTGATTTGTTCTTGGACATGTTTCAAAACAATTCTCTGTTTTATCTTCAGCTTTCCCAGACTGGTTTTATTTATGTTGCATTATGTTGCACCACCTGGATGTCGATGTCAGCTCCATCCTGTGGTTGGCCAAAGAACCTCCAAACAAGGTCACCCTCCATCGGAATATCAAAATTCATAACTCTGTTTCTGTTCTTCTGAATATAAATTTTTTCCCAAATAGTCAGCTCGTTTGTATTTTCTAACTGTTTTAATAATTTAGTGTCTGAATTTATATTATGTTTTTCAGACCAAACATGAGCAGCAACTGCAGATTTTTCAATTTCTCCATTTTTAATATTTCTTATGTGTTCTTTGGTTCTAATTTTTAGGTTTCTTTTTGTTTTCCCTATATATATCTTTTCACAACCCATGCATTCAATTTGATATATTCCTGACTTTTTATTTTTATCAGTTTTTTCATTTTTGTTGGTTTTTATTAGTTTATTTAAACTGTAGTTATTTTTTGGTGCTAATTTAATATTAAACTTCTCAAATATATTTTGAAATTTATTATGTACCCAGGGGTGATATGTGAATAATAAATTTCAAAATATATTTGAGAAGTTTAATATTAAATTAGCACCAAAAAATAACTACAGTTTAAATAAACTAATAAAAACCAACAAAAATGAAAAAACTGATAAAAATAAAAAGTCAGGAATATATCAAATTGAATGCATGGGTTGTGAAAAGATATATATAGGGAAAACAAAAAGAAACCTAAAAATTAGAACCAAAGAACACATAAGAAATATTAAAAATGGAGAAATTGAAAAATCTGCAGTTGCTGCTCATGTTTGGTCTGAAAAACATAATATAAATTCAGACACTAAATTATTAAAACAGTTAGAAAATACAAACGAGCTGACTATTTGGGAAAAAATTTATATTCAGAAGAACAGAAACAGAGTTATGAATTTTGATATTCCGATGGAGGGTGACCTTGTTTGGAGGTTCTTTGGCCAACCACAGGATGGAGCTGACATCGACATCCAGGTGGTGCAACATAATGCAACATAAATAAAACCAGTCTGGGAAAGCTGAAGATAAAACAGAGAATTGTTTTGAAACATGTCCAAGAACAAATCAACATTAATATTGAGGTAAGATGTCCAGACCAAAAATAATATATTTAAGAATATTTTTTATCATCTAGCCTCATATTCTTTTTCTTCTTCTTCTTCTTCTTCTTCTCCTTAGACCAGTTTTGGGATCTTATTCAGTTTCATCCTCAGTATTTTCACAACTGTTGTTAATGTCATCTTCTGTTCCTTCTGTTTAAGACTGAAGAACTTGGAAATCAAATCATTTTACCCGGGAATTTCAAAATTCATTCATTTTCCTTTTAATTTTTTTAATGTAATTTTTTTCCCAAACCGTGAGCTCTATAGGTTTTTATATTTGTTTTATTAAATGGGTTAAAAGGTTTAATTAATGAAACAAATAGAAAAACCTAGAACTCACTGTTTGAGAAAAAATTTACATTCAAAAAATCAAAAGGAGAAATTAACGAATTTGAAATTCCAGGGGAAAATTATTGATTTGGAGGTTCAGTAATCTACCAACAGAGAGAACCCTTCAAGACAATATGACAACAGTCGTGAAACTACTGAAGATAGAACTGAATAAGATCTCAAAACCAACCTAAGAAGAAGAGGTAGGTGATAAAATTTTACATAAATAAATAATAACTCATAGTGTTAATTCCTAAAAAGTCAACAGTTGTCAGTACATGGTGGTATAAGAACATGAAATACCAACTAGTTTGCACTTACCCCATCTGACCTTACATATAATTTGAAAAAAACTATATTTGAATGTTCTCTGTTAATATTAAAACATGTAATGTTACAGTTAGCATGTCTAATTCACACAAACATGAATGTTTACTCTCTGAGTTGCAGCTGTGTTATTAAGTCATTCCAATAGAGTTAAGTGGGAGGACAGAGGGAGGGGATAAATGTGTAGGAGGATCAACAATAATGTAGAAGGGAGGGAGAAAAAAATGAGGAAATTTTTTTGTACCCGTACATGTGCTGACACATATTCAGAAGCTCACATTACCATACCAACTGGTTTGCCAAAGTGAAACATGAATGGCTTCTATGTCACTTTACACCAAGACGAGAAAACAAACTAAAAAGATTATTGTACGTAAATAGGATTAGTGGTAGACAAATCTATACATTCAACTACACACTTAAAAGTTACAAGACACACACATTGGTATATTACTATAAAGATTTTTTTATAAACAAACTGATAGAAATATCACACTATTAATATTCTTTCACTCTAATTATATTTGAGTTGTATATTTTGACTCACCTCATATTTCTTGATTTTTATGCAGACTAGTTTCGTCGCTTCTGTGCGATATTCTCGATGCATTACAACTGTTGTCTTGTGGTTGTTCATCCTGCAAGTTGATTTTTGTTCCCTCTGTTGGCTGACCGATGAACTTTCAAATCATTTTTTTTTTCTCTTTCACCAGGAATTACAAAATTCATGGTTTTCTTTTTATTCTTGCAGATGTAAATTTTTTCCCAAATTCTGAGTTTTGTGTTCGAATGTCAGGTAACCAAAGCATACCCTTTGATTTTTAAATTTTGGAGCAGATATGTGGATGATATCATAGCAATGTCAAACAATACCAATTAGAAGATGAGCCATCAAACTTTTAAATATAACTAATAAAAACAATTAAATTTACTATGGAAGTGGAAAATAACCAAGAAATACCATTTTCAGACCTTAAATTGATCAGGAATGAAGTAAAAATGAAAATAGAATTTGGAATCTACAGGAAAGAAACACACATTGATAATATTATATTAAACCAACAGTTTTTAACCATAAACAGGCAGTATTTAATAGTTCAACATACAGACTTGTGAACATCCCATGAGCAGAGAAAATTTTAATACAGAGAAAAAACACATTATAAAATTAGTGAAAGAGAATGGTTTTCAGGAAAAGATGATTCATAAGAAAATAAACAAATTCAAGAAACAAAAAGTGATAAATGAAAGTACTCTTCAGACAAATAAAGAAACTGGTAAAAAATTCAAGAAATTTACATACCATCCTTCAGTATTTAATAAATTTCAAAAAATTTTGAGCAAATCTAAAATTAAATTAGTTCCAAAAAATGATTACAGTTTGAATAAATTAATAAAAACCAACAAAATGAAATGATTAAAGACGGCAACAAATCAGGGATTTATCAAATTGATTGTAAAGGTTGTGAATAAATATACATAGGAAAAACAAAAAGTAACTTAAATACAAGATTCAAAGAACACCTTAGAAATGTTAAAAATGGAGAAATAGAAAAATCTGCAATAGCTGCACATGCATGGTCAGAAAAACACAGAATTTAAACTAAGGCAAAATTACTAAAACAGTTAAAAAAATCTAAGGAACTCATATTTTGGGAGAAAATTTACATCCGCAAGAATTTTGAAATTCCCAGACTAAAAGAAAAACAATTGACTTGGAAGTTCATTGATCAGCCAGCAGAGGGAGCAGAAATCAACTTACAGGATGGAAAAATGCAAAACAACAGTTGGAAGCATCAACAATGTCACGCAAAAGCGACGAAACCTAGGTCTGCATAAAAATCAAGAAATATGAGGATGAGTCAAAATATCCAATTCAATTATAATTAAAAGAAACCTCAGTGTTATTTTCTACAAAATTAAATTATTTAAAAAATTCATCATCATCATCATCATCATCATCATCCTCTTATCGTGTTCTTGTTTTTGGAAGGTTGATTCCAAATATGCCTCCAATCATCTCTATCTTCCCAGGCTTCCCTTCTTTTTAGTTCTTCCCATTCGTATCCTCTTTCTTGTAAACTTTTCTTCACTTGGTTAATCCATCTTTCTCGTGGTATACCTCAGGGTCGTTTTCCTTGTATCTTGAGATTTAACAGTCTTTGTGGTAGTCTTTTCTTTTCCATTCTTTTTAGATGTCCAAACCATTTTAGTCTATATTTAGTATGTCTGTTGTTAATTTTTCTACATTTAATGTCTCCCTGATTTTAGGGTTCCTTATTCTATTTTTCTTGTTTTATGTATCATTCCACGTAAGAATTTCATTTCTATAGCTTGGATTCTTTTAACAATTAATAATTTATTGACTTAGGCTTTTACGGCCGGAGTTACTATGATGATCTTGTAGACGATTTGCAGGCTGTTGGCCGTGACCACGGCCTCAAGACCATGGCCAACAGCCTGGAAATCGTCAACAAGATCATCATAATTAATCATTTATTTTCTTCTATTTAATGAAAATAGTATAAAGCTGGATATTTTCCCATACATAATAATAATAGGGGTTATTTTATTTATTTATAATATATATAATTTTAATATTATATTTTTAATATTCAATGAAAATCAGCTGATATATTATTAGTATGAATATTGAGAATTTCATATTTTTTATGTATATAAAAAAATGATAGCTGAATAATTTAATTGTTGAGAATAATTTTGTGGTTCTAAGAATTTATAGAATCAGTTACAAATTTGAATGGATCTTTGAAATATCAACTGACATTTTTAATTTAAAAGAGATTGGCTAACTTGGATATGAGTCAACCAATAAGTACTCATAAGCCTGGTTATTTTGACCAACCAGATTTAAATGCTATAATTTGAAAGAAAGAAATGTGGGAGATATTTCCCAATCTAGAGAGTTTACTGGTAACATTAATGAAGGCAAGACCTATACAGAAACGGTTGCCCATGATTTTGTGGAAATTACCTTTAATTTCATTTAATATAACATAAATAGTTCATCGTATGAGTCCAAGTGCAGTTAAATGTATATATGCTGTTAATTTCAGCTTGAAATATAAATAACTTTGGGTCATTTTATTTATGACAGTTAATCTTCAAAATGGCATTTTTTAATAGTGATCAATAACGGTCATTCAAGTAATTGACAGATTAAAAGTCTTTCTACAAGTTTAATTTATTGTCAAAGGAACTGATATTTATGAATAAAATTCACAGGTTTTATTGAAAATTAATAAGTGACTTTTGATTTAAAGTGAAAACCTATTTTTCATATTCCCTGTGTTCCCCCAAGCGGAATCTCAAGCCATGGCAAAGAGAAGTCAAACCCAGGACTTGTTACAACGAGAACCTACTACAACAAGGAACAACAAATTTCCTCCCTTATATGACACCTACAACATGGTGCATCTCAATAAGAATACAATCTTTTATCTTTATATGGCTTCAACATGGAGCATCATATCATATTTTACTTTAAGTATTAATATTTATCAACATTTTAAGTTGATGTCTTATAAAATATAAGCGATAGATCAATTATATTTGAAAAAAAAATTATGGCTACTCTTGGGATTCAAACTCAGGACCTCTAGTTTTATATACTAATGGTCTGTCACTGAGCTATCCTAGGTCTACTTTTATTTTAAAAGCTGCCATTTGGCATGTCAAACAATGGTTTGTAGCTTTTAGCGCTTTACGGAATTATATAAGAGAAAAAGTTGCACTTAGATTGGAGGTCCAGGATAAATTAATGGCAGAGGACTAGTGTATAAAAGTAGAAATAAATACCAATTGTAATTATTAAGAGTTAGGCAATTTAGACTCACCTCATATTTGTATTTTTTATTATAGACTGCAGTTTCCACACTTTATGTGTCATTGTCAATGCTTCCTAACTCATTGGACACATTGACAATGAGACAAAGTGTGGAAACCGCAGTCTGTAATAAAAATACAAATATGAGGTGAGTCAAAATAGCCTAACTCATAATCTTCTTCTTCTTCTTCTTCTTCATGAAATTAGGCCTTTTGACCTGTTTTCACATCAAGTGGGATTTAATGAATCCTCCCATCTAGTAAATGGGCGTCCAACATTATAATAATATTAATAATCATAATAATCTTTCTCAATTTTTTAAATAGAATTTATAATGAGGGCCCTCTGCCAAAAAGCTGGCAACAAGCTGTTGTAATACTACTATACAAAAAAGGAGATATAAATAACTGTGATAACTTCAGAGGAATAAGCCTTTTGGACTCAGGCTACAAAATCTACAAATTCTAATAGAAAAACACAGAGAGTTTAATGTTGAAACACACATGGCGTTTATTGACTTGAAGAAGGCATTTGACAAAGTAAATAGAAACAAATTATTAGATATCCTCAAATATAATGGAATCCCAGACCAACTGATAAAAGCTATATATGATATTTATAAGGATAATTACATCCAAGTTAAGATTGAAAATAAAATCTCAGAATGCAGACCAATTAATCAAGGAGTTAGACAAGGATGCTCTTCATAATATACATGAACTCAATTATTAAAGAATAGAGACTACAACCACATGGCAGTATACCACTTAATAGATTATATAATTTAGACACCTATTATTTGCAGATGACATTGTGTTTATAGCGAATTCAGAAGATGACCTACAACATTCACTCCATTCTTTTCACCAAATTGCAATAAACTATAATATGGAAATCTCAACAGAAAAATCTAAAATCATGGCTTTCCTAGGAAAGGACTCAGTTCACAGTAAAATTGTTATTGATAATAAATATTAGAACAAACTAACACATTTAATCTACCTCGGATACCAAGTTACATACGAAAAAGAAAAAGATTTTAGTAAAAAAATTATAAAACTTAACAGAGTAACAGGAATTATAAATAATATTTTCAAGCCAAACACAGTACAGCAACACACACGAACTATAATTTATAAAACACTGGCCAGACCCATATTATGTTACGGCAGTGAGGCCTGGACAATTCGCAGTATAGATGAACAAAGACTAACTGCGGCAGAAATGAAATATATGAGACGTACTGCAGGCTATTCAAAGACAGACCATAAAAGGAATTCTGAGATTCTCAAAGAATTACACACAGAATCAGTCAAGGAACATGTACAAAAATACAGAAACAACTGGAAATCTCACGTACGAAGAATGAGCAGAACAAGAATACCACGTCAGATCTTAAATTACCAGCCACCAGGCAAGAGATCTTTGGGCAGACCCTTCAAATATTGGATTGAGACCGTAACAGACCACTAGGTCTATCACATGAAAGGAAGAAGAAGAAGAGGAAGAAAAAACCTCATATATTTGAAGAGAAAAACTATATGCTCAGACTGGGGCTTGATCCTAGGACCTTTTGCAATCTAGGCGAATGCTCTAACTGAGTGAGCTATCTGAGCAAGTTCCAATCTAAATACAAATTTTTTCTCTGATATACAGTGTTAATTCCCACGCACCAAATGCTATGAAATCCATCATTGAGATGTATGAAATGATTAATAAAAACATCTCATAGTGTTACTTCCTTTAAATATTAAATATCATTTGTAAGTTAACATTTCAAAATAAAAATTGTATTCTGATAGGATAAACTTACTTGTCTCTCCTGGTGGTAAGTTCTGCAAGCACAATCTGCCATCTGTGTCTCAAATCATCAACCATTTTTTGAACATTTGTACTTTCAGGAGGCTGTGATCTTCCAACCACTTCACGACATGCTATGCCAATATTACTCATTGTTCTGCAAACAACAAAAATATATATCTTTATATTATTTAATGTTAAATAATTTAATTTAATGTTAAAGTGTAAATTAATGAACTTAAGCTATTGCTTGAATCAATCTGAAGAGAAAAATTTCTGCCTAAAGCAGGATTTCAAACTTTTGGTTTTTCTGTCTGAAGATAAGAAATACAGGAAATTCACATATCACCCTTGGGCACACAATAAATTTCAAAAGATTTTTGAAAAATGTAATATTATTATAATCAAATGGTAAAGAGAAAAATGTATGCCTGAACCAGGAATCGAACCCCGAACCTTCAGCTTTCCGTGCTGATGCTACAATGCTATAGCTGTGTGGAGTCCCTTCATGTCTTCTTCAGGTAGAAGCCATTCATTGTGTATTTGTGAATGATGATTCATTGCAATTGGATGTGGGACCAAGAATAGTAAGGTAAAGGAAGGATTTATGCTTGGATGGGAAGGAAGCCTGAATTAGCTCAATGGATAGAGCATCAGCACGGAAAGCTGAAGGTTTGGGGTTCGATTCCTGGTTCAGGCATAAATTTTTCTCTTTACCATTTGATTACAATAATTTAGTTATGTACTTTAATATACTTATTTCAATCATAGTAACAGCTTTAGCTTCTTAATATTAAATTAATAATGTAATATTAGTTTGGTACCAAAGAATGATTATAGTTTAAATAAACTAATAAAAACCAACAAAAATGTAAAGATTGATGATGGTAAAAAATCAGGAATATATCAAATAAAATGTGCAGACTGTGATAAGATATACATAGGGAAACAAAAATAAATTTAACCATTAGAACTTTACATAAGAAATGTAAAAAAAAAAAAGGGAAAGTAGAAAAAACTGCAGTGGCTACTCATGTTTGGTCAGAAAAACACAAAACAGAAGTAAACACAACATTATTAAAACAGAAAACAAAAATGAACTCACCATATGGAAAAATAATCTACATACAGAAGAACAAGGAAAGAATTATGAATTTTGAAATTCCTGGAGAAAGGAACCTCATTAGCAAGTTCATTGGACCACAGGCAGAGAGAGCAGGAGTCAAGAATCAGGGCCGACAACTTGAGAAAAATCAGTCTATAATCGCTGAAAATGAGGAGGCTCACAAGCCTTAAAATTACATGTTCAACAAAAACAACCATAAGAGGTAAGAATACACAGGCCAAATTATTGCATTCATGTCTGTATACTCATTTATTTTCTTACATCTTAGCAGTTTCTATTTTATTTGAAATAATATCATATAACCATTCATGCTGGCTCAGGTAGTAGCATGCCTGGTTCCTGAATAGCAAGCCTGGATTCAGTATCCACCAGGGTTTAAAATTTTAATTGTTAAATTAATGCAATATTTTTAATCTCGGGGCTAGGAGAGGTGGTGGTATGCAATTTTTAATCACTAAATTGTGCACCAGATTCCTGCATTAAATACAGTATTACCCTCTATTACACTTTTCAAGGGACCAGAGGGAAAGTGGTATAAATTGGGGAAAAGTGTAAAATATGAAAAACGAGGAGCAGCTTAAAAATGTTTACCCTCATATTGAACAACCAGTGACTGGGATAGTATACAATATTGGCTAAATAATGTAATGTTCCTTTTAATTTAAAATAAAATTCTTTACACCTCACCTCATATCCTGTCTTTTATTTATTTAGAACACAGGATATCAGGTGAGGTGTAAAGAATTTTATATTAAATTAAACCTCATAGTGATTTTCCTACAATAGTTCAATGTAATGTGTGTTTTGAACTGGTGTGAACATAAAATTACTTTCTTTTACTTTCACCACTTAAAAAATAAATAACAAGGAGAGGTTCAGCAAACAGCACTATGAATATTGTTTATTTTTTATCATTTCACTCACCTCATACTTTATAATTTATAGCAGACCCAGGGTTTCTTCACGTAATTCGTGACATTGTCAATGCTGCGTCATGTTCACAACTGACATCCAACGGCCTTCTATCCTGCAGACTGACCTCCGCGCCATCTGGTGGCCGACCGAAGAATTTCCAAATCAGGCCTCTTTCTTTATAACCGGGTATTTCAAAATTCATAGTTGTATTTTCATTCTTGCATATGTAAATTTTTTCCCAAATTGTGAGTTCCTTCGGTTTTTCCAATTGTTTAAGTAATTTTGTTTTGGTTTCTATTCTATGTTTTCTGACCAGGCATGTGCAGCTATTGCAGATTTTTCGGTTTCTCCATTTTTAACATTTCTGAGGTGTTCTTTTAATCTTGTATTTAGATTCCTTTTTGTTTTTCCTATGTATATCTTTTCACAATCTTTACAATTAATTTGATAAATTCCCGATTTTTTGCAGTCTTCAATTTTTTCATTTTTGTTGGTTTTATTAAATTACCTAAGCTGTAATCATTTTTCGGTGCTAATTTAATGTTGAATTTGTTGAAAATTTTTTGAAACTTGTCAAATACGAAAGGATGGTATGTGAACTTCTTGAATTTTTTGCCTATATTTTTATCTGTCTGAAGAGTACTTTCATTGATGACTTTTTGTTCTTTGAATTTATTTATTTTCTTGTGTATCATTTTCTTGTGAAAACCATTATCCTTAGCAATTTGTATGATGTGTTCTTTCTCTTTATTGTAATTTTCTTTGCTCATGGGGACATTCACAAGTCTGTGTGTTAAACTATTAAATACTGCCTGTTTGTGTGAAAAATGGTTAAATCCAGTAGCTTTTATATAATTGTCGATGTGAGTTTCTTTTCTGTAGATTCCAAATTCTATTTTCTTTTTCTCTTCTTTCCTAATCAATTTAAGGTCTAAAAATGGTATTTCATGATTATTTTCTATTTCCATTGTAAATTTGATTGTTTTATTTTGAATATTTAACAGTTTAATGGCATCTTCTAATTGTTTCTCTTTTACTATTGCTATGATATCATCTACGTATCTTCTCCAAAATTTAAACATCAAAGGATGTGCTTTAGTTACATGACATTCAAAATTCCCCATAAACATGTCTGCTAAGAATGGTGATAATGGATTTCCCATTGCGAGTCCTGATTTTTGTCTAAAGTATTTTCCTCTAAAGGTGAAGAACATTTGATTTAAGCATAATTTTGTTAGTTTTATGTATTCTTTAACGCTATCATCATCTAATTTGTTTTCTTTCAACCATTTTTCTAAAATTTTCAAAGTTGTGTCAGTCGGTATGTTTGTGAATAATGAAGTAACATCAAATGAGACCAATCTTTCTGAAGGTTCTATTTCTACATTTTCTAATTTCTCAACTAATTGGTAAGAATTTTCTACTGCTAAATTTTCAAATTTTTCCATACCTTTAAATTTATTGTTAAGCCATTTGGAAACTATGAATCTTTATTGAGAGATTTAAAAAAAAATTGTTTTGACATAGAAGTACATGGGTTGAATTTCAGAAATGTTTGAAAGTTCTGAGCCAACGAAACATGCTCTACTCTTTATCAATTGTACAAAGGTCAGCTTCTTTGGCTCATTAAACTTGGTTGGCTCCTTATCAATTGTATAGCAGCCAGATTCATTTGCTCAATGAACTTGCTCTGCTATATATTGATTGTACAGAAGCAAGATAATCAATCAAATAAACTGAATATCTTTGATGTAAACTGCAGGAAAACAATGTTTTAGGAACGTAAAAGCGGGGTTTTTAATACATTGTGGATGTAGGAAAACTGAAGGGACCTTTAAAAAATGTTGTAAAAGGCAGCAAAACGTAAAATGCGGAAACATAAAAGTGGGGTAATACTGTAGTAAACCTCTCCCAGTTCACATGTTGACAAGGTATGTGTGGGGATGATAAGCCTGGCAGCCTCTTGATGCTCTTCAATAGGACTAGGCTACATGCCGGCACTGGGTTTCACCTTCTCTTCATCATCATCCCTCATATTGTACACTACACACACACATAAACATACACTCATCCTACACTACTCTCTGTACACAATATATCATTTGCGTAAAGTGGTCTGCCGAAATACAGGGTCATCGAAAAAGGTTGCAGCAATTTCAAACAATCATAGCTCAGGAACTACTTGAGATATTAAGACGGGTATTTTTTTGTTAAATTCACCAACTCAAAAAGTTTTTTTTCTTACCTTAGAATGTTTCTATGTGCGCTCAGTTGGTTGCTCTGCAAACATCCAGCCAATAATCGATTTCAGCCCAACAGTGCTGGATCATCGCAGGTGTGATTGTTGCAACAGCATCGGTGATCCTTTGCCTTAAATGTTGCAGATCTCTGATCGGTTCAATGTACACAATGTTTTTTACATATCCCCATAAAAAAGTCTAGGGATGTCAAGTCAGGGCTTCTAGGAGGCCATTGAATAGGACCAGACCTACTAATCCACCGATCACAGAATCTTGCATGCAGAATGTCTCGAACTTTTGGGAAAATGTAGGGTGTGCCATCTTGTTGAAAGAATAACATTGCATTTTCTTCTTCTTCAATTTGGCCTATTTGTGGGAAAATGTACTGTTCTAGCACGTCTAAGTCAACCTCTCCTATGACAGTCTGCTCAATAAAAAAGAAAAGGCCAATGACCTGATCGTGCATCAAAAACATTGTGTACAGTGAACCGATTACAGATCTGCAACATTTAAGGCAAAGGATCACCAATGCTGTTGCAACAATCACGCCTGCAATGAACCAGCGCTGTTGGGCTAAAATCAACTATCGGTTGCATGTTTGCAGAGCAACCAACAGAGCACACATAAGAAACATTCTAAGGTAAGAAAAAACTTTTTGAGTTGGTGAATTTAACAAAAAAAAATACTCGTTTTCATATCTCAAAAAGTTCCTGAACTATGATTTTTGAAATTGCTGCAACCTTTTTCAATGACCCTGTAGTGCGTAAATTGAAAATAGACCATATTAATACCATATATTCACCCAGCGCAGAACCCAAAGCATGTAAAGTACAGTGGGTGGCATTAGAACACACTCATGCACATGATTTATTGCTAGTTTTGTATGCAATCTTTATATTTTTGTCATATTTCAAATGATTTTTTCCAATTTTACAGTTTCATTTCCTGTATGTGTTAGTGTTAACCAATTACTTTTAATTTCATTGTTTTATTTTTTTATTGTTTTATAATTTTATTTTTATATAATAACCTCTGATTCAATTTCTGGTCCCTGGAACACTCTTGTTTCTAAAACCATATTTGATAGTTTCTGGTTACAAAGAATATAATCTATAATTGATCAAGTATAATTGCAAAAAGGTACAATATGGAAATCAATACAAAGAAAACTAAAGTGATGGCCTTTTGTGGGAAATACCCTATACTTAGTAAAATTGCTTTGGACAATGAAATTTTAGAACAAGTACATTAATTTAATTATTTGGGTTATAGTTTAACATTTCAATATGAAGCTGATATATCAAAGAAAATCACAAATTTCACAAAAACAACAGGGATAATTAACAGTATAATGAAACCATCTTTAGTAGAAAAGAACACAAGATTACAGCTTTATAAGGTTCTCGCAAGACCAGTATTAAGATATGGTAGGAAGCATGGACAATATGAAGAAGAGATGAAAGCCGAATAACAGAAAATGAGATGCGATTTATGCGCCGTGGGATCATAAAAGAAATGAGGAAATTATGCAAGAGTCGGATGTAGAACCCATTCTTCACCATATACAAAACTACCAAAACAACTGGAAAGCCCATCTTCAATGAATGCCATCTCATAGAATTCCAAAAAACCATGCTTCATTACTGCCCCCAAGGTAAAAGATCGCTGGGACATCCAAAAAAGCGCTGGGTGGAAAATTCCTCTTTGAGACCATAACAGGCCACACGGCCTAATGCTTGCATGGATAATTATGATAATAACCTCAGTGGTAGCTCAAAATGAATTTTAAAAGAATTGATAAAAATGAATATGACTTTTGTAAGTTGTGTTCAGAATTATCTAAAATGGTCTGGTCATCTGAATAAAGTAATGTATTAACCAGGTAGTCATTAATTATATATGAACTTTTCAATTACTTAATAAAATGCTAGAGATATTTATATATTAAATTTGGGAATTTTTAACATTATGAGGTTCAATTAATAAGAGTTAAATGAATCGTGATTTCTTCTTACCTCATACTTCTATGTTTTTTAAACACAGCACTGTAGTATCAGTGACCCATTATCACCATCGTCAGCTGTTTTCACGAGTTGTGAGGTAAGAAGAAATCACAATTCATTTAATTCTTATGCCAGAGATATTAATTAACACATACCTATGTTTCATTGTAACTTGTTTTTCTAAATCCTTCTGTTTTGCTTTAGCCTGAGGAAGAGGTAGGTCTGTGCTCTGCCATTCATTTATCATCTTCTCAGCAGTGGCCAACCATTCTCCAAATGTCTGACAGCTATTGTGAAGATTACGCCAAGTTTCCATACATTTCACCCATCGGCTGAAACAAAAAATTTACTCTTCAAAATGAATCTATTTATATTAAAAAAGATATATCTGTCCTTTATAGACTTCTAAACTGTTCAACCGATCTTATGTGAAAATGTGTATATACAGGGTTTCAAATGCTGTGAGTGTTTAGCCGTTATCTATTATGTTCTAAAATCATTAGGTGTAGGAGTTCACCTGAAATGAAAATTTAAAAATTGCTCCAGTGATCACAATTTTCGATGTTTCACAACAAACTTGGAATATCCTATTAAAATAAACCGAGGTATGTATTATAAAAAATCAGCAAAGTCCGACCATTAGAAGTGTGGGTTTACTTAAAATCCCAAATTAAAAAATGCCTATATGACTGGTTCCACACTGTAGCCAAGTGGTTAAGGCAGGAAGCCTTGGAGCAGAGCTATGAGACTTGCGCTGGTTCGAGTCTCCATGGGGGAAGAAATTTTCTCATGGTATTTTGGCCATATGGGACCCGTGCCCATCCAGCATCGTAAGGCATTTGGGTAGCTACAATAAGTAGTGGCTCCAGGTTGAGAAAACCAGCTGTAACAGCTGAGGGACTCGACTGACCACATGTCACCCCTACACTGGCTAGATGATCATCTACCTCTGTGATTAACACATGTGGATATGAAGCCAGCAGCCGGCTGGTAGGCTAAGGACCTTCTAGGCCTGTCATGCCAGGAGCTTTTTCTATACAACTGGACCGATTTTGATAACATTTTTTGTGTGTATCTCAGTGGGTCCCTGGATGGTTCAGATTCACAATTGGACCCTCTAAAACCATAAAGTGCAGGAGTTCACTTGAAGTGAAAATTTAAAAATTGCTCTAGCGGTCACAATTTTCAATGTTTCACAACGAAACTCAGAATATCCTATTAAAATAAACCGAGGTAGATATTATCAAAAAAATGAGTGAAATCAAAACAATAAGAAGTAGAAGTTTACTTGAAATCTGAAATTAAAAACTGTCTAAACTTCTACACCGATTTTGATGAAATTTTGTGTGTGTGTTTGAGTGGGTCCTTGGATGGTTTAGATTCACAACTGGACTCAGTAGGTGGCGCTGCGATTGAGTAATAGGATTTTTTTTGTCAGATGTGTAGTCAGCTTGCATTATCAACATATTCTGCATGACAACAATGTGACATCATAATGCATGCTTCTTGAGCCACAACAGATGTCAGTGAGGAGTTTTCTTGCAAACTTATAAATTAGTGAATTTTATGGTAAAAAAGTAACTTATATTTTTTCGTCTGGCCATGACACGAGAATTGAACGTTCGGGCAAAACAATGTCTGCTGGGTCCGCCATATTAAATATAAAACCAAAATATTAAGTTTCTGAAACATGTTCTTAAGAATCAACAAATTATGAAGTGAGGTGTTAATTTCCGATTCTTTAATGATTATTAAAATTATAAATTATAAAATCTTAATTATAATTTAATCAAAATTAAAGTTGGAAGTAACACTATGAGGTATTTTCAATTTATAAATGAGTTAGAGAAAATTTTTTTTGTATCTCACCTCATAAAGTTCACTTTAGAAATACAGTGTGTCCCACTCGCTACCGAACCCGACATCAATTGTAATAATTCCAATACTAATGGAGATATTGCAGTGAAATTTGAAGACGACTTACCTCATTATGTGAGCAATAAGGTGACAGATGCTGGAAGTGTTCGCCATTTGCATCCAGGCAAGCTTGAATTCGCCGGACCATATTATCGGATGTCTTTGCTAAGATGTCCATGTTTATTGCCTGGATCTCTGTGCGGATGTTTTCTTTCAAAGTGTCTATGGTTCATGGTTTGTTATTATAAACTATCCCTTTCAGATGTCCCCACAGAAAAAAATCAGGTATTGTCAGATTGGGTGAGCACGGTGGCCAAAGCCCTTTCGAAATGATGCAGTCACCGAAAAAGGATTGAATTTCAGCCTTGCTGGCGTTTGATGTGTGGCATGTCGCACCGTCTTGTTGGAAATATCCCATGGAGAGTTCCTTGTCATCCAGTTGATTTACAAATGTATTGAATATTTCAAGGTATTCATTTGTTGTGACAGTTGTATTGAAGAAGATGGGACCAATTATTCGCCGCCGAGATATTGCACACCACACACCAATCTTTGCTGAATGAAGGGGCTCTTCGTGTATCATATGGGGGTTCTCGCTTGCCCAGACACGGGAATTTTGATTATTTATGTATCCCGACAAGTGAAACCATGCCCCGTCCATGAACCAAGTGTAGTCCAGAATAGTCGGATTATCTTGAAGAAATGTTTTGAAAATTTTGACACTACCTTACTCGTTTCACTTTGTCAGTTTCTTTTAATTCGTGCACCACAGTGTAATGATAAGCGTGAAGCTTCGCTTTTTTCGCAGCACGCTGACAACTGCTTTTTGACATTCCTGTTTCTTGTGAAAGTCGGCGGAGTGATTTAGAGGGAGAAGCCAGCAGCCTATCCTTCACATTAGTGATCGTTTCCTGTGTCATTTGTTCTCTACCTCCTGCATGCCTCTCCAGTAAAGTTCCATGTGTTTGAAGTTTCTTCGCTAAGGCCCAAATGGTGGACTTACTTGGTGGATGTCGGTTGTCTCCAAATCTCTTTACAAACTGCTCTTGACATGCCTGTATTGAGTCTGTCTTCCAATACACTCGAATAATAAACACACGCTGTTCTAGAGTATACCGATTCATTTTCAACTGCAATACTCTTGTTTTCCAATGCAAACGAATATGAATAATGAATAAACACGATTAAAACAATTACACACGCAATGCAATAATCACAAACAACTTAGCAAATAAACTCATTGTTGTTCATGTTACCAAATGCAAATAAACTCATTGTTGTTCGTGTTGCCATATTCTCGTAGAAAAAGTCTTGAAATTTCACTGCAATATCTCCATTAGTATTGGAATTATTACAATTATTACAATTGATGTCGGGTTCGGTAGTGAGTGGGACACACTGTATTAAAAATGATGAAATTGAAAAATTGGCAATTGAAGCTCATAGTTTGCTAGAGAATCACAAAATTGGAAGAGAAACTATACTTTGAAACATTTAGAGAAACCTTGGGAATTAACAGTTTGGGAAAAAATATACATTCAGAAGAACAAATATAGAACCTTTCAAGTTCATAAAATTGGCACCATATGGCAGTTTGGAAGATGCTGGTAATGGAAAAATTTCAACAGTTGGAATCTGATTGAAGATGAAGGTAAAATGACCTTTGAATGCGGCATCATAAAATATGGAACTCTATGAGGTGAGATATAAAAACATTCCCTCCAACTCATTTATAAATATGAATTAGAGTTCAATCAAATTAATAGGCATCAGATTACCATTGCTACTATTACAAAATTTATTGTAACTTTTTTTTTATACAATGTGATCAGTAAGGCCCGAATGCTTATCACCTTAAAATGTTTAAAAAAATTACCTATAATATTCCCTTAACCCCTCAGCATGGTTTGGCGTACATATACGAGACCGGTTTCCTCCCTTCTGTGCAGTCATTTAAAAGTCCATGCAGTACCCCTGTGCGGTAGTATTTTTAAACTCTACTCTCCAAGTAACTTACTTTAGATACATATCAAATTGTGATTAATAGAATGTAAACAATGAATGACCATTCTATTCTATTCTATAGTGTTCTGC
The DNA here is from genome assembly GCA_030220185.1 of Diploptera punctata. Classification (NCBI taxonomy): domain Eukaryota; kingdom Metazoa; phylum Arthropoda; class Insecta; order Blattodea; family Blaberidae; genus Diploptera; species Diploptera punctata. The sequence goes on along the minus strand of JASPKZ010002677.1, from coordinate 3,699,665 downwards.
CCAAGGGCAGGTCTTTCACTGCAATCATAGCATTTTCATTCTATGCTTTGTAGCTTTACTAGGGGAAAATATAGATGTGGTCGCTTCCCGTGGGTTCCACAACCGTGTGGAATGATAATGATGATAGGCCGGGATGACTGTTCGGGGGTACGTTTAGGGCCCTAAAGCTTCCTGCGATTTGTCATAAAGGTCAGGCCAACCCCCCGAAATAAAAAACTCACCCAAGAAAAGCCTCTCCCGACTGGAATCAAATCGCGATCAGCTGCGTGGGAAAGGCAGCCACGCTACCTCGAGACCCACATACAAACGTCTCTTTGAGTCACACAATTCCAAAGTTTTTTTAAAGAATCAAATTTGGCAGTTTTAAGTGGAGGGAATTGTTTGCTACTCCATAACCATAATGATTCATTCAATTACAAGTTCTTGATTTGGAAGGGTAGAGAGAATGGAATGGATTATTACAAATATTCAATGAAAGGGACAAATTTTGGAAAAAAAAAAATGAATGAAGGACATTGGAAACCAATGTTTGTTGTGTTGTCTTAAAATGTATGGCACCATCGAACATAGAGGTCATGATTATGCATACATAACATCTCCATACTTTGCTATCCCAAATAATATTTTCCAATTAACACTGTATAATTTATAATCCCCCCCAGGAGCTATCACCTTGACGTGGTGGGGGGGCTTAGTACCCGATGAACCAGACGACTCTACTGGGGAAGATTGACTTAGGTTAATCTTGCTGGTGGGTAAGAGGCGAGGGGAACTAAGTATAGCTCACAACGAAGGAATGGCGTCTGTATCCATATTGGGCGGCCACATCTTCGTCAAGTCTTCAACGGTCAACAGGGCGACAAGGAATAGCACAGCTAAACTTGTAGGGCTTGAAGAGCGGAAGAAGCAGCCCTCTCTTGGGGGGTGGATACCCAGAGGAGCATGTTTGGAGGCTCAGAGGAAGCAGCCCTTCCACCATCCTTGTCCTGCGAAGCGCTCGTAACGCTTCCAGGAGACATTTATCTTACTGAGAAGCTTCATGGAAATCAGCCGGATTGTCATAAAAGGAACCGACCCAAGCAAGATAAAAGGATACGATTTGGAATAAAGGACATTTTGAAATTAGGAAATTGGAACGTAAGGGGAATAAATACAAAAGAAGAAGAATTAGAGAGAGAATTAAAGAAAAAGAAATAAATATAGCAACAATAACAGAAACAAAAAAGAAACTAAAAGGAACAAAGGACTTAAAACACTATACTATGTTGTATAGCGGAGTAGAACAGACAACAAGAGCGCAGTGTGGAGTAGCAATTTTAATAGATGAAAAATGGAAGAACAAATTGAATAGCTATGAGTTTATAAATGAAAGAATCCTGATAGCCAGATTTAAAATTGAAAGAGGATATATGATGATAATTGCTGTGTATGCCCAGAGGAAGGTAAGAAAGAAGAAGAAACAAAAAACATTTATAAAACATTACAAACATTAGTTGATAAATATACAAAAGATCATCATTTAATAATAAGTGGAGACTTAAATGCCAGAGTAGGCAATGTCCCTATACCTAATGTAATAGGAAATAATGGAGAAATAACAATAAATGATAATGGACAGGATTTGAGACAGTTTTCAGCCTATAATCAATTAAAAATAATGAATACCTATTTCCGAAAAAAGGACATACATAAATATACAAGAAGTGGATATAACTCAAGATCAATAATTGACTATTTAATCGTAAACAACAAGCTCGGAGCCTTGGTAAAAGATGTGAAAGTACATAGAGGCAGCGATATATACTCTGATCACTATCTCGTGATAAGCAAAATAAACATAATAGCTAAATGGCGGAAAAATAACATAAAGAACAAAAGAAACCAAGAAGAAGTATATAAAGTATATTTATTACAAGATCAAAGTATTAGACAACATTATGAAAGCAGAATGAATAAATATATATCAGAGATAGCGACGTCAGAAGATATAAATATTGAATGGGAAAATATATCAAATGTAATACATAAAACAGCAAATGAGATATTAGGAAAGAAAAATAGAATAAGAAATAGGAAGGGCTTGAGAACTTGGAATGCGAATATACAAAATGCAGTGAATGAAAAACAAAAAGCATATCATACATACTTACGACTGAAAACAGAAGAATCTTATGAAGAATATAAAATGAAAAGGAGAATTGCTAAAAGCATTATAAGAAAAGCCCATCAGGAGTCATGGGATACATTTATAAGCTCAGTAGAACATGATATGTATGGAAGACAAGAAATAGGTTATAAATTAGTGAAACATCTAAATCAGACTGAGAAAGATTCTGCCAGATTGAATATAATCCCAGAACAAGAATGGATCCAACATTATGAAAAACTTTGGAAAAAGAGAGGAAATTGAAGGAAAAGAGAACAATGAGGAAGAAATAAAAGTGGAAAATATTGATGTAATAGACATAAATGAATTAGAAATGGCTTTGAAAACCACTAAGAATAGGAAAGCAACAGGATTAGATAATATAAATATGGAATTAATCAAATATAGTGGAATATTGTGTAAACTACGAATACTTCATCTAATTAATATATGTTGGCAGACCTATGGGATTCCAACCACTTGGAAAACAGCAATTGTGAAGAATATATTCAAAAGAGGAGACCGGAGAAATTGCGAGAATTACAGAGGGATTAGCTTAATGAATACTGGCTACAAGATATATACGAAAATAATAAATAATAGATTGAGAAACATAACAGAAGTAATAATAAGTGAAAATCAAAGTGGATTCAGAAAGGGAAGGTCATGTATAGACAATGTCTTTACACTGAAACAACTCATAGAAAAGAGAAGAGAACATAACTTAGAAACTCACATAGGATTTATAGATTTGGATAAGGCCTTCGATCGAGTAAACAGACAAAAATTATGGGAAATATTACGAATGAAAGGATACCCGCTGTGCCTTGTTGAAACAATAAAGACATTATATGAAGACACAAATATAATTATAGATACCGGATTCAAAAGAACAGATGCAATCAAAACAAATACTGGATTACGACAAGGATGTAGTTTATCACCCACTTTGTTTAATATATATATATATATATATATAATATATATAGACGATATTTTTAATAAATGGAAAGTTTTAGTAAATCCAGGAATAAGAATGGATAATAAAATGTGCATAAATAATCTTCTATTTGCTGACGATGTAATCATAATACAGAAAAATGAAGACGACTTACAGAAATCAATGCATGCATTAAATGAAATATGTAAATTATACGATCTAAAGATTTCTGTAAGGAAAACGAAGACCATGGCTTTTAGAGGAAGAGATCCAGTGAGAACCAAAATTATTTTAGAAAATCAAAGTATAGAACAGGTGTCTAGTTTCAAATATTTGGGCTGTGATGTTGGCTACAATGTGGAAAGAGATATTGACTCCAAAATAAATAAATTTCAGACGGTGTGTGGAACAATACAGAGAACATTCAAAAATAAAATTAGAAAAGAAACCAAGATAAAAATGTATAATGTTATGGCGGTTCCCACAATATTGTATGGATGTGAAACTTGGGCTCCAGTGAAAAGACAGAGGGATAGAATACAGACGGCAGAGATGCGGTTCCTAAGACAAGTAAAAGGATGTACAAGACTTGATAGAATAAGAAATGAGGATATAAGAGAAGAATTGAAAGTACAGCCTTTATCGGATAAAGTCACGAATTACAGACAGAAATGGATTGATCACATGGATGGAATGAGTAAGGAGAGATATCCATTGTTAGCCAGAAATTATCAAGCAAGAGGAAGGCGTGATGTTGGAAGACCTAGAAGACGTTGGGCTGATGCAATATGAAGTCGGAACGGGCAATTGCCTAATCCCTGGAGTGATGATGATGATGATGATAATTTATAATAATATCCTCAACTCGTGTCCAAGTCAGAGTCGAGGGATGAGATGAGAAGAAGTCGCTATATATAGAGGTCTGTGTATGACAAGTGTGTGGCCGACCACGTCTGACGCACCACCACAGAGGCAGATGAACGAAATGAATGTGATGAGATAAGTATGGAGAAATGGTAGAATGAAAATGTGGCAGGGGAGGGCGGGAGAAAACCCCGAGAAAAACCTGTCCAAGCTCCGTTTTTTCCGCCACGAAACCAACATGGAGTGACTAAGACTCAATCTCGGGAACCCAGCAGTGAGGGTCTTGTATAATTTATCTCCCTCAAATCCTGGTTAATATTTTTCTTGCACTTTATGGTTATCCCCCCCTATTGGGCACTTTGCTTCTAGTTTTCGTACACGAAGCTCCTATATAATTTCCTATTCGTGCCACATGCCCTACCCATAGCAGCCTACCAGACTTGCAATGTTTTATTATTACATCTAGATTACATAGATATCTCGTTATGTTCGTCTTTCTTCCAAGTTACACCTCAATTTACTAATAGATCTCTCATTGAGACGATGTGCTAACCACATGTATCTTGTTGACATGTTGGCAAATAAGCGTAAGTGTCAATAAATAAAACAAATAACAAAATGAAAGTGTTAATAAAATATTAATTATTATATCTGTGGTCTCAAGGTAGAATACTGTCTTGTCATGCAGTGGGCTTTGAGGCCCGAACGGTCCATGGACATCATCTAGCTTTTATCATCATTGTTACCATCATTATCATCCCCCTGGGTGGGAAGCTACCACACCTATAATTCCCTAATGAAGCAGCAATCATAGCATGAAAATTCTAAGATTACAGTGAAAGACCTGTACTAGAACAGAACACTATAGAATATAGTAAGGAAACAAAAAATTATATAGAATGGCATCTTTCATCAGTTAATTACAAGTTATATTTAATTGTAGATGGAGATTTCCTAATACTTTAATCAAGATATAAGTTAAAATGCATTCATTTTTTAAATTGTTGCTAAAGGTTTACTTATAATTTATAATTCTAAACTTTATCTATTTATCCTCATTCATATTTTAAATTAAAAGGATTTATTAAATTCCACACATCAGATTCACTATGTACAATATTATATAAAAGTTGGAGATCTAAACTTTATTTGATATAAAATTCATTTATATTAATTACAGAAACTTGTTGAATGGATTATCTTGGTTAATAAAACTCCCATAGAGAGCAACCTGTGTTGGAGTGTTGCAGGACAGACAGTTACGAGTATGGCTATAGTAGAGAGGAGGAGGAGGAGGAGGGACGACGAGGAAGGAGGAGGGCCAGGAGGAGGAGGAGTGAGAGAGGAGGAGGAGGAGGAGGCGGAGGAGGAGGAGGAGGAGGAGGAGGAGGAGGAGGAGGATGAGGAGGAGAGGAGGAGGAGGAGATGGAGGAGGAGGAGGATGAGGAGGAGGAGGAGGATTATGATGAGGAGTAGTATTGCAATTACAAACTAATTTTATTTTTAGTATCATTACCATTATTATTAGTATTATTATTATTATTATTTATTATTATTATTATTATTATTATTATTATTATTATTATTATTATTATTATTATTATTATTATTATTATTATTATTACTATTATCCTTCTATTACATTTTTAATTTTTTTTATAATTCTACACATCAAATTTGCCACGTAAATTTGTTATAGAAGTTGAAAATGTCTGAGACACGTGGTTTTTGTGTATATGCACAATCCAGGTAGGTTTTGAAATAAAGGTTAGTTATGAGACCACACAGTGAGACACTTTACAGATATTTCTTTTTGGCAAAATAGGGCAGTCACTGAAGAGAAAAAAATACAAAAAGTATCTCCTTTCACTAATAAGTAACTAAATCAGTCCACATGCCTGTCATAACATGAAGGGGAGTTTTCCCTACCACAGCAACAAAAAATAAGTTCTCCAGAATGTTTAACAAACTCCCTATAGGCCTTGAAAATCATAGATTTACCAACGTGTAATGACACAGCAATCTGCATTTGGATATTTAAAAGTTCAGTCGTTCTAACACGTCCTTCTGCATCTGGGAAAGGAATGCCATGTTTAAATGCCCACGCTGATGGGTTAAAATCCTCTTAAAATGATGTAAAAGTGTAAAAAAAATACCTAATGAAAATTATAAATTTCATAATAATTGACTAATTAATAATTATTAATTAGAAATGGTTTAAGAGAAATAATGATTATTATTGATTGGGGTAACTATTCTAAAGCAATTCCTGTTTTTAGTAGTAATAATAAATAATTAAAAATAATATTCACTAGGTCAATCTTATTTCTATTAACTAATATGAAAAGTTATTAACTAAACATTGCAATACACCACCTGGTCATTCTTAAGTTATCAAAAGTGAATGATTGGCGATTGTCAGCTAACATGGTTTTATATGGTTTAATGTGTCTTCATAAAATTTTATTAAATAGTTTTTACTCAATGTTGATTCGTCTGGAACAGTGTGACCTATGGCGTTCAAGGAATCACATAGTTTAGAATTATTTAGTTTTTCTAGTAGAATATTTGCACTGACAAACACTTCACATAATTCTTTAAAAAATAGAGATGACTTGCTATTTGATGTGGAAGAAATTTGCTTTAACAGTAATTGAGACACTTTTCTTTTGTTCACATTTTTAAGAGCCCGCAAATGTTTCTCGCGCCCGATACATTGATGTACTGTGAAACGTTTATCTGCAGCTACTTTAATTTCACACACCTTGCAAAATAATATACTCCCTTCAGTAGAAAATACTTGTTCAATTCTGTTATATACTGTCTTAAACAGACACTTTCTGCTTTGGCATTTTGCACTATACGAAAATCAACACAAACCATACAGAAATGCTACTCTCGTGAGACAAACGGAAATATTACAAATCAAAAGATTCCTGCATTGAAGGGGAAGTCCTGAATCAATCACCATGGAGTTAGAACATTTAACCATAGATTATCTAAAAACTGACGTATAAAAGTACGAAAATAACAAGTACCTAAAATAACAAATAAAATTATCAGAAAAAAATGGAAAAAGTGAATTTTAATGACCTATAAAAACCTCATATATCTAACATATTTATAGCACAATGCACTTAATTAATAATCTGCATCGTCTCTGACAACTCATAAAAAAGTTGACATTTCATCAATATCCAGACCCTGTGATCAGTATTAGTATTGGACAGCAGATGTAGGGTTTGTGCTGTGCGATGTTGTTATGTCTGCATATTTCTTTACTAGAGAATTATACTAATGGACAACACACACACTCTATTGAGTAAAACAAAGAAATTGGGACTGGAATTAAACATCAATAAAACTAAATATATGTTCACACATAGAAATTCATTATATAATGGAAATGGACAACTAATGACAAATGAAGGAAATTTCGAAGAAGTGGCTGATTTCAAGTATCGAGGAAAAATAACTAAAAATAGGAATTAGATGCACAAAGAAATTAAATATAGGCTCAATTCTGGAAATGCGTGCTATTATGCATTATAGGGATTCTTGACTTCCCAACTCCTTTCAAAAAACGTTAAACTGAAAATAAATAAAATAGTTATTCTACCAGTTATATTATATGGATGCAAAACATGGACTCTTAGTTTAAGGGAGGAAAGATAATTATGAGTTATATTATTTTTGGTCTGGACATCTTACCTCAATATTAATGTTGATTTGTTCTTGGACATGTTTCAAAACAATTCTCTGTTTTATCTTCAGCTTTCCCAGACTGGGAAAGCTGAAGATAAAACAGAGAATTGTTTTGAAACATGTCCAAGAACAAATCAACATTAATATTGAGGTAAGATGTCCAGACCAAAAATAATATAATTAAAATAACCTCAAAATATAACTTCCTAAAATTAAATAATAATTATGAGTATTTGAGAATAAAGTTCTAAGAAAAATTTTTGGGCCAAAAAGAGATGAACAGATAGGTGAATGGAGAAAACTACTTAATAGAGAGCTACATGATATGTATAGGAAGCCATATATAATAAGAACAGTTAAGTCTCGTAGGCTGCGATGGGCAGAACATGTGGCACATATGGGGGATGAAAGATATGCATGGAAGCTTCTGGTAGGAAAACCAGAAGGAAAACGCCCAGTTGGTAGACCAAGAATGAGGTGGGAGAACAACATTATCCATGATTTGAGGGAAGTAGATTATACAGGGGATGATTGGAGAACATTAGCTCAGGATAAGGATTATGGAGAGCTTCTAGAAAATATTGGAGTTAATATTGGAAAGCCAAATCTTATGTCTGTTTCGGTATTTAGTTTTGATAGACAGAAAACCCAGTCTGCTGATCAATGCACTGTATAAAAGGATGTTGGTATTGTTTTTCACCAAAAAAAAAAAATGAATTCTAACCCCAAAGCAAGAAAAGTGCAGTTGGTGGCAATGGAACACAATACATTATAGAATTGTTGAAATTACTTACTTATGTCTTTCTGTATATCCTCTGTTGACTTGCGACCACTCCTCCCTCAGTTTGTCTACAACTCGTCGCACCTGATCACCTTGTTCACGTCGTGCTCTTCTCATTACTCCATCTCTGTCGTATTCAATCTCGTCCACACTTGGTTTCAATGCATTAAGACTTTCTTTCACTTTCTGCCAACAATATTATAAATAGCATTAATTAGTGCCTCTTAAGGTAATCTCTAATGCCTGCTGTATAAATTTATAACTGAGCATCAATTTTTTTTGTCCAATGCCACCAGGTCATCTTTTATAACATTCCTGGCTTTCTCCCCTGACATTGGTGGAAAATTCATTTCTTAGGTTGGGGCTCCAAGAAAGCAGAGTTACAATCCCCGAATGATATGATGGGTGATAAATGATAACGAAGCACCAGGAGAATTCTTAAGCTAAACTTAAATTAAATTCCAGACCATGGGCAACCACAGAAATCTTTACATTTTTGCTATAAATTAATAAAAACCAACAAAAAGTAAAGATTGATGATGGTAAAAAATCAGGAATATATCAAATAAAATGTGCAGACTGTGATAAGATATACATAGGAAAAACAAAAATAAATTTAACCATTAGAACTAAAGAACACGTAAGAAATGAAAAAAAGCGGGGAAGTAGAAAAATCTGCAGTGGGGTATAAATTAATAAAAAACCAACAAAAAGTAAAGATTGATGATGGTAAAAAATCAGGAATATATCAAATAAAATGTGCAGACTGTGATAAGATATACATAGGAAAAACAAAAATAAATTTAACCATTAGAACTAAAGAACACGTAAGAAATGAAAAAAAAGGGGGGGAAGTAGAAAAATCTGCAGTGGCTGATCACGTTTGCTCAGAAAAACACAAAACAGATATAAACACAAAATTATTAAAACAGTAAGAAAACAAAAAAAATGGGAAAAAATCTACACACAGAAGAACAAGGAAAGAATTATGAATTTTGAGGAACCTCATTAGCAAGTTCATTGGACCACAGGCAGAGGGAGCAGGAGTTAAGAAGAAGGGCCGACAACTTGAGAAAAATCAGTCTGTAATCACTGAGGATGGGGCTCACAAGCCTTGAAACATGTGTTCAACAAAAACAACCATAAGAGGTAAGAATACACAGACCAAATATCTTAATTATCATAGCAAGATGTTTATGAAAGAAGAAAAAAATATGAGATGATATATCCAATTTCATGTCTTGATAAAATAACAAAAGTTCAAAGATTTTTATAAAATACTAACCTTCAAATATTCTTCTTGAACAGGGAAAGAATCATAATCTCTGCCATTAAGAGGGAATGAATTCAGTTGTCTTGATATTGTTGAAACTGCTTCTCGCACTTTATTTACTCTCGTTACAAAATCTGCAGCCTGAGTGCCTCCAATATCCTGCAATACAAAAATATATTGATATATCAATGGATTTATGTTGAGTTGTTTTCCTACCTATATAACTTAATATCAATGGATACTTCTGAGTAATTACTATGTATTTTATATTTGCAAGCAGTTATCTATTTACTATTTTATATCTTATTAGCATCTTTACTGTTATTGGTTGCAATTATATATTTATACACAAATAATAATTAAATTATTTTAAATGAAATCCATGGGTAGTTACCATTTTACTGTCTGGTACAATCTTGTCTTTTGAACCCTTCTGGAAATGCTGGAACTGTCCTTGTACATCTCTCCACCTGTCATTGATAGCTGCCACTGTATCCTCGGTGTCACCACGACCAACTTGCAATCTTTCGAGATCTATACATTTCTTATTTAAACTTTCTATTTCTTTTTCTTTCTTTTCAAATTCCTCTTGGAAAGCCTGCGAGCAAAAACAATAAAATTATTACAGAAAATCAAAGAACTAAAAACGGAACTGTCTACTATTGCATGCAAAATCTACATTAAAATTTCTCCTGGAGAAAGGTTGTGATATATCAAGGCTGTGTTGAGAAAATTATCTGCCACTTTTAACTGCAAGGCACTAAAATCCAGTCCCAAATATCTCATTTAAACTAGAGAGAAGTAATAAAACTCCCGACTTGGTAGATTGGATAACCCTCATAACCTGCAGTCCACACCACGTCCTACCTCACTCCACACCACTCTAGCAGGAACATCCATCACAGTGGATTGAAACAATTATTAAAGCCTTAATTAACATATAAAATTCAAAGAAAAAATCAATTAACTTACCTTTAATTGAACTTCCTCATTATTTGCTTGTTCTAGTCTTCTCTTTGCATCCTTTAACCAAATTTGTAAATCTGCTAACAATCTATTATACTCTCGCAGTTTTGTTTCACCTTGTTGGGCCTCAGCTTTCCTTGTCTAAAAAAATAAGAAAAAACAATTTTTATGATTATATTATTTTGAGATACTTCAGATCTTAGCTATATCATATATACGTTCTTTGGTGGCCTGCAACCTAAATTATTAATACTCACTAATACAGTACTATACTAAATAAAATACAATTACCAAGCATTAGGTTAAAACCAATAACACGTTTCAACAGAAAATTGTCATTCTCAAGAGTGAATAATAACTAATTAAAAACTTATTCTAACTTAAAAAAAAAAACACAACGTCCAAATTAATGCTATGTCACTTCATGCAATTTGCATTGATAGTTTGATGCTAAAACTGGCAACATAAACACCTTTTTACTTAATCAAGTAAAAGAGAACTCTGACAATTTTTTATTTATATTTTATAAAAATGTTGGCAGCAGTGGGCTAGTGGTTATGTTCCTTGTCTCTGGCCCCAAGGGTCATGGATTCAAACTGGCTAGGATCGATAGACTTTTTAGGATGGTAAAATCCAAGGAGCATTTCATTTGGGAAGGACTTCAAGCCATGGCTTTCGAGTCTCAAGATTTCAGGCTCATAAAACAACCTTAAGCCTGATTAAAGAGGCCTCTAAGCAAAATTTACATACCTCCTTCATCCTAGTAATACTTTAGGGTCGGTATGTTGAACATGCCATTCATGACATCTTTAGGGAAATAAGCACAACTAAAATCATTTGTCTAGTAACTCCTAACAAAGGATAGACTAAGGCCCAACATTGGGCTGTTATGTCATAGATAGATTTTATAAAAATTAAGATATAATTATGAATGATAACAAATTCTCCATTCCTCTCTGTGCCCTCTCTTCCTTGGTTAAGGGAAAAGATAGTAGCATTGGCAGTATTAGCAGGTACGTCATATGACATGCATAGTATTATATTTGGATAATATTGTTACATGTTGCACAGTGATGTTTGAATTGCATGGGCAAGACACCAATCACAAGGTAGAGGGCCCACACAACTGGCCAAAGTGTCTGGAGTGTCTTACCAGACGGTTCCACCACCATCTCCTTCCTCCTATCAGGAAAGATCGGTGGCCAGAGTCTTCTATGCTTTGAAGTATCTCGAAGCTGTTCTTGGAAATTCCTTGCTTTATTAAAGGGGCAAGGACAGGAGACCAGTCAGTCCATGTTTGATGAGGGCGATAGCCAGTTTTGTTTTGGCGGTGGTAACAGTGACTTGCATTGTGTACGAGAAAGTGTGGTGAATAGATGTATCAGTGACTGTTAAAATAATTGTGACTGTGATAAACATTAAAAGAAGATTAATTGTGTAGTGAAAATTGTAATAAAAGTTCACTACTATTTAACTCATGTCCCAAATGGTAGTCAATGACCAATCAAGTTTTGATGAATTTTGTTTTACAACCAATGACAGTCGTGTTTCACCTCACTCTTTACCGATTTCTCTTTATTCGTTCCTGCTTTTGTGATAAAGAAGCTCCTCCTTTTTAATATTCTGAACAGGTCAGAGCATTATTTTTTTCCAACAAATACATTAAAATAGAGCAAATAATGAACATATTCCTTCATTTTACTGTTGTTTACTAAAAAAAATAAATGGATAACTTATAATGTTGATTATAATATACAGTTTTGATGTGTTTCATTATTTCTCTACTAAGGTGCATTTTTACAATGTCGATATTTGGCAATAAATAATATGATAAGTTGCAGTGAATGAACATAACCTCACATTTCTGATTTGTTTTCAAACATCACCATTTACATTAAATATATAAATATTTTAAAATACCAGTAACTATATTTAAATAATGATTTCTGAGTAAACAGCTTAATTTTATTCATTAAATAGTCCTAACAAATGTCACTCGTGACATTACCTATGATAATTTGTAAAAAGAAATAAAGTGTTGTGTGAGACTTTAAACAAATTTGGTGTCTTAATTTACGCCGAAATAACGATAAAAAGAATATTGCCATCCTTTTTTTTTATTTAAGTTAGACTAGGTTTTTAATTTAGTTATTACTCAGTCTGAGAATGGCAGCTTTGCTGTCGAAACATGTTGATTATTTTCAAACTAATGTTTGATGATTGAGCTTTATTTGAACTGGCCAACAAAGAAAGGGTCTCAGTCCACCTTAAGTAAGTGTTGGGAAGTAAAGAAAACTATCCGGAGTTCTTACTATTATAATAGCAATGTAACAATGTTACCATCAAATAATAAATATTAGGATTGCTTTAAACATGTTTCATGAATTTAACAACAGCAGTTGAATTATATCAATTTTTTTAATTTCTTGGACTGATGGACAAAGGAATTTATAAATTAAACATCACTTTTTTTGTGCTGCCATCTGTTGTTTCAGCCAACATAAAATTATAAATTCTTTGTGTTTGTCTTTCTAATGACATCAGTTTCATGTAAATCCAACAACTGACTGCGACACTATACCAGGTTGTATCAACAGAATGTTTCTGTGGACATGGTGTACAATAAAATGTCTCAAGAAAATTGTGGGAAATAATGAAGGCAATAGGGTACCTGGCTCAACTTATAGAAGAATTAAAAGTCTTTATAATGGCATGAAAATTATCCTTAATTTAGATAATTATTCCAGATATGAAATTTTAATAAATGAAGGAGTTCAGCAAGAGTATACATTATCACCTACAGTGTTTAACATATATTTTGACGAGGTTATACAAAAATGGAAAAAATCATGTTTAATAGGTATAAAAATTAATAAGGAAATTTATATGAATATTTTAATGCATTTCATTTATATAAATTTTTGTACCTTATATAACACAGTCGTCCTCAACTATAATATTTTATGCTATAATCTTCATCCATTCATCCATGGTAATTCTGCCCAAGGGCAGGTCTTTCACTGCAATTTTCATGCTATGCTTTGCAGCTTTACTAGGGAATTGTAGGTGTGGTAGCTTCCCGTTGCTTTCCACACCGGTGAAGGATGATGATGATGATGATGGCCACATGATTTTGGGGACCATTTGGGCCTTAAAGTTTTTCTGACATTTGTCTTACAGGTGAGGAAAACCCCAATAAAAACCTCACCCAGAAAAACTGCCCCAACTGGGGATTGAACCCGGGCCCGCTGCGTGACAAAGCAGCATGCTACCTCGAGACCACAGCGGTGGACATAATCTTCATTATATTATTAAAATTCAAAGCTTTTCGAAGACATACTTAATCTTCAGGAATGTTCTTGATACTGAAATTATTAGTATATTTTATACAGAGGGCTTTGATTGTTAGGTGCATTTTCATTAAATAAATTTTTATTTTGTGCTTCGTTGATAATTTCAGTTTCTTCCAATTTATTAAATTTATTAAATGAAAATCCACCTAACAACCAAAAAGCCTTCTGTATAAAGTATAAATAATTTCAGTATCAATGTGGTTCTTAAAGATGAAGCATGTCTTCAAAAAGCTTTGAATTTTAATAATATAATGAAGATTATAACAGAAACTATTATAGTTTTGGACGACTGTGTTATATAAGGTACAAAAATGTTTATAATTGAAATAATATTAACCTCAACAGTGTTCAAACAGAGATTATTAGAAGTATAGATTTTAATGTATGCAGATAATCTGATAATTATACAGAAGTCAGAGGATGATTTACAAAGAGCCATTTACATGTTGAATCAATTAGGACTCTATAATAATCTTAAAGTATCAACTTCAAAAACTAAAATTATGGCTTTTCAGGGTAAACTGCCAGTCAGAGCAAAAATAGTATTCCATAATAAAATAATAGAACAGATAGCACACTAAACTATCTTGGTTCAGATATAACATATAGCTATGACTGGGATATATGTAATAAATTAAATCGATATCAAATGATGTGTGGCACCATAAGAAGAATCCTCCAAAAGACTCAAAGAAAAACTCAGCTCAGGTTTTATAAAATTATGGCTGTTCCTGTTCTTTTATATGAATCTGAATCTTGGGTACTTAGAAAATTATCTCACACATTCAAGCCACTGAAATGAAATTTTTAAGATCCATAAAAGGATGTACATGCATGGATAGATTACATAATGAGTCAATAAGAAATTAGATATTTTCAAAACTCAATAAACTAGAAGAGCACAAACACCGATGCAAGGAACATTTAGACAGAATGGACAATACAAGATTATCCAAAAGAATCAACACCTACAAACCGCATGGAAAAAGATCTTTGGGACAGCCAAGGAAACGATGGACTTGAGACCGGAACAAGTTGCATTGACCTAATCCTGGAAAGGAAGAAGAAGAATAATTCTAAACTCACCTCAGATTCAGCTTTTACTTGCTGCCATTTACTCCTCAACTTATCTTGCGAGGCTTCTTTTAGTTTCTCTGCTCTGTTAGGATCACTGGAATGTACTGTCAGTACTAGCCCATCACCTCGACTTATCAGTGTTGCTATGTCTGGAGCCAGGAAACTTAACTCACGCTCAAGAACCTGTTCAAATAAACATGTTACTTGTATAAGTCAATTGTGAAGAGAGGTTAAAAGTAACTTATCAAAAAATCCCTGATTCTATTATTACTAACTAACTCACTAGCATTATCAAACATGGAGACATAATCTCTCCATACATCCCTGTCCTGAGAAAATGTTTAATTTATTTCCATCAAACCATGGTTAATGTTATACCCCCACCTCATTTTTGTCCTATCTGCAGGGCACTTTCCTTCTGGTTTTCCTACCATGAGCTTCCATGACCCTCTTTTATTCCCAATTTGTGTCACATGTCCTGCCAATATAAGTCCATAAGACTTAACTGTTATTAATTCATTTTTTCTTGTCATGTAGCTCATGATAGCAGTATTATCCATTTGCTTGTCTGTTAGTCTCTCTTTGGTCCAAAAATTTTCCTAACAACTTTATTCTCAAATTCTCTTAATCCTTTATCCTCCGTTAAAGTAAGAGTCCATGTTTCATATCCACATAATAGAAACAGGTAGAATAACAGTTTTATATAGTCTCAGTTTAATGTTTTTTTAGAGAAGTTGGAATGATAAGAGTCCCTATAATATGTAAATTTCCAGAATTGAGCCTATGTTTAATTTATTTGTACATCTCATTCCTATTTGTAACTATTGTTCCTAGGTATTTGAATTCAGCCACTTCTTCAAAATTTCCCTAATTTTTTAACCTGTATCAGATAAGATGCAGGGATTATGATAAAATCTACATAGAAAAAACAAAAAAAAAATTAAAAACAAGGGTGAAGAATGTGAAAGGTGGGGAAATAGAAATATCTGCAGTAGCAGCTCATGCTTGGTCAGAAGAACATCAAATTGAAGAGAAAGGCCAAATTAATAAAACAAATAGAAAAACCTAAAGAACTAACAGTTTTGGAAAAAATCCACATAAAAAAATACAAGAACGTGAAATTCATGAATGTTGAAATTCCCGGGGAATGTGATTTGATTTGGAGGTTCTTCGGTGTATCAACAAATGGAGGAAGAAGCAGTTCATCAATACAACAGAACAACGGTTATAAAAATACTCAAGATGGAACCAATTAGATTCCGAAACTAGTCTATATAGAAGAAGGAGTATGAGGTAAGGCGATACTTTTTTTTCTCTTAAAATTAGAAAATGAAAACATTGTTAAATAACTACTAAATTATTGTAATCAAATGGTAAAGAGAAAAATTTTATGCCTGAATCGGGAATCGAACCCCTTCATGTCTTCTTCAGGTAGAAGCCATTCATTGTGTATTTGTGATTGATGATTCATAGCATTTGAATGTGGGACCAAGACAGTAAGGTAAAGGAAGGATTTGTGCTTGGATGGGAAGGAAGTCTGGATTAGCTCAATGGTTAGAGCATCAGCATGGAAAGCTGAAGGTTCGGGGTTCGATTCCCGGTTCAGGCATAAATTTTTCTCTTTACCATTTGATTACAATAATTTAGTAGTGTACTTTAATATACTTATTTCAATCATAGTAACAGCTTTAGCTTCTTAATATTATTTAATTGTTAAATAAATTTACTAATAACAAACCAGAAAGGTGACAAAAGGTTGGAAGATGTAAGGATATAAGAAAACTGGACATCAAGAATTTTGAAACATGGCTAAAGAGAGATCAACCTGGAGACAAATCCTAAAGGAATCCAAGGTGCTTAATGGACTATAATGCTATTTTGGTAATGATCAACAAAGTTAGTGAAACTTGTGCCAAAACAATGAAAGCACATCCTTTGATGTTCAAATTTTGAGGGCAGATCTGTAAACAATGTACTTTCAATATTCAAACAAAAACACAGAAGATGCTTTAGAATTTCATATTCAGAGTAAAACAATTAAATATAGTTTAGAAACAGAAAACAATAGACAATTACTATTTTTGGACCTCAAATTGATCAGAAACAAATAAAAAAAGTAAAATAGAATTTAAAGTTCGCAGCAAAAAAATACACACTGATAATTATATTATAGCAACAGAATTCAACCACATTGCCCAAAAACAGGCAGTTTTTAATATCTTAACATATGGACTGGTAAACATTCCCATGAACAGAGAAGATTTTAAAATACAGAAAAAAACACATAATAAAGGTAGAAAAAGAGAATGGAAGGAAAAAATCCACCATTAGATAGAGTAAGAAGCAGTTCTCCTGCCATTACATCGGTCAAGATATTACTGAAGATGAAACCACATAGATTTTGAAACTGGTTTAATTAGAAGAGGTAAGGTGTATTAAATCTTAAATTAAACCTCACAGTTATTGACATATTAAATTATATTTTATGGAGTAGGAATATAATCAAGAGGACTAAGGGTCGCATGTTTGGACGCATTAGACAGTAAAATGCCTTCTCTGCTGAGCAAGTTGTATGCTAATACGATTTTGCTTACTCAGAAATCTGTTCATGCGATAATAATTGGTTAAATTTGTAAGCTACCTGCGGAGGTAGCTTAAATGAGCAACTCAAATTAAAATCCCGAAGGGAACCGAACGGGAACCGATGGTAATCGATGTACTTTGCTGCTTTATCCAACATTTATCCAAGATGTCGGACCTTGAAGACTTTGATCATGTTTTCGGTATACACGGAGAAGAGAAATTTGATAGAGTCTACCAAAGAATTCAACTGGAAGAACAGGAGAATCGGCGTAATATTGCGTGTCGCAGACGTGTTTGTATACGGTATTATTTGCGGGATGCAAGCATAAATGCATTCCTCTATAGCAGACGAAAATAACGGAAGTGGTTTTATCGCTGAGAATTCTGGGTAATTCGTTGCCAATATTACGAAAACGTCGACTCTCGTACATGACCGATAAGTCGGCCGTTAATTCGTTCTCAGCAATTGCTCACGGTGAATCAGCTCACTAGTGATTGGAAGTAATTTGAGTAGAGAGTAATGTTCTAACATACGACCCTAAATTATTAACATATAACACAATTGTGAAGAGTATTTTATTATATGGAGCAGAAACATTGAAGTTGAAGTAATATCAAAATTAGACAAAATAATACATTAAGAGAAATTATGAATGTAGAAAAGGATATTGTACAAGAGATTGAAGAAATTCAACTAAGATGGTATGGGCATATAATGAGAAGAAGGGACACAGAAACAAACAAAGAAGTATTGAAATGGATATGTCCTGGAAAAGGAAAATGTGGTAGACCAAAGCCAACATGGATAAAGGAAATTCAAGACAACATGAAGAAGAAAAATATGACAGAAGCAGACATGCAAGCCCGGGAAGTGTGGAAGAAATAAAGTTGTATATTTTGGTTGAGGATACCTGTGTAAATAACAGAAACAATCCTGAAATAAATAAAAAACCTCATAGTGATTTTTCCTACAAAAGTTCAAGATGTTATGTGATTCAATTAACTTTAATAGTAAAACTGATTCATAATTCTAACATCACAAAAGCATTTCAACATACCTCTAGTCTCTTTCCAGGGTCCTTCTCATTGCTCACGCCTTTCACGGTGACCAACATTACATCCATCCTCCTCAGCATCTGTTGAGCAGCTTGTTCAAATTCAGCAATGTCTCTAGCAAGAGAAGGGGGAAGTGCGACATCCTTCTTGCTAGTCATGGTTCTTGGAGTTGGCTGAGGGACATGCTTCTGAGTTACTGTAACAGCCGTGTGGACTGTTGGACTGTCAGTTGAAGTGGCTGTACGCTGCAATGTGATAGAGTGTGGTCTTTCTCTCTGTTTGCTGACATAAGCTTCCTTTCGGGTAGAAAGTATAGCCTGTAAAACAATATTAAGCGAGCAAGGTTTTACAGCATAAAGATGGCTCTTAATGGGAGCAGCAGACAAATTAAATAGGTAGAAGAAGAAGAAAAAATTACACTTATTTGGATCTTTTTTATGTTCAAGACCCACTCTTGCGTTGATTTATATCAACTTCGTAATAAATAAGGTGAGTGTGTTGCATCTTAACACATAAAAGTTAAGTTCTTCTAGGACATTTTTATGTATATTTAGTGTAACATATTCCAGTCCTGGATAGATTTATTTTTCTAAAAGAAAAGTTAATGGTTGAACCCTGGACCTCTGACTCTGTAAGTCAGTGTGCAATCGATTACACCATTTTTCTTTTAAAAAAATAAATCTATCCAGGACTGGAATGTGTTGAACTAAATATAACATCGAAACTTAAGCTTTTCCGCCTAAAAGTAAATGTAAAATTCACATAAGTAATGCTACAAGTGAATTTATCTAGAGGATTTGTTAGGACTATTTAACAAATTAAAATAATATTTGAAGAGAAAAATTAAAATAAGCTGTTTACTCACAAATCATTATTTAAATATCATCAGCTTTACTTGGTATATATAAGTGTGGTAGCTTTATTTAAATATAGTTATTTTAAAATATTTACTGTGGTATTGAGGTAGCGTGCTGCCGTGTCATGCAGTGGGCCTGGGTTTGATTCCCGGTTGGGACAGGCTCCTGGGTGTGGTTTTTTCGAGGTTTCTCCTCACCTGTAAGACATGTGAGGAAGCTTTAGGGCCCAACGATCCCCAAAAATCATCCGGCCATCATTATCATCATCCTTCACAGGTGTGGAAAGCAACGGGAAGCTACCACACCTATAATTCCCTTGTAAAGCTGCAAAGCATAGCATGAAAATGCTATGATTGCACTGAAAGATCTGCCCTCGGGCAGAATTAATATGGATGGATATATTTAATGTAAATGGCAATGTATGAAAACAAATGAGAAATGTTTGGTTATGTTTCATTTGTTCATACACTGCAACTTGACACTATTATTTATTGCCAAATACGATCACAATATTGTAAGAATGCACCCTAGTGGAGAAAAAATTAAACATAAACTGTATATTATAACCAACATTATAGGTTGTGTCCACCGCTGTGGTCTTGGGGTAGTGTGCTGCCTTGTCACGCAGTGGGCCCGGGTTCGATCCCCAGTCGGGACAGTTTTTCTGGGTGAGGTTTTTATCGGGGTTTTTCCTCACCTGTAAGACAAATGTCAGGAAAACTTTAAGCCCAAACGGTCCCCGAAATCATATGGCCAGCGCAATCATCATCATTCATATTCATCTTAGGTTAAGCTTAGGATTAGGGACTCTCCTGGCGCACCATTAATCATCATCATCATCATCACCCATCATATCATCGGGGCAACGTAACCCTGCCTTCCAGGTGCCCCAACCTCAGAAGTGGGTTACAAATACGCCATGCCAGGAGAGAAACCAGGAATGTCGAAAGACAACCTGGGGCATTTGGAAAAAAAAACCATTATAGGTTGTTAATTTATTTTTTTAGTAAACAACTCAGTAAAATCATTATTTAAAAACACACTTATTGAACACACAATTATCATATGTGTAGCTTGAAGGAATGTTCATTATTTGCTATATTCAACGTATCTATTGGAGAGCCAGTTACTGTAAAATAATGATCTGACCTGTTCAGAATATTAAAAGAGGAACTTTATTTATTTTGGTAAACAGAATTAGATAAATATTGAGGTGAAACAAGACTGTCATTGGTTGTAAAACAAAATTCATTGAAATGTGATTAGTCATTGACTCCCATTTGGGCGTGAGTTAAATAGTCATTAAAAATACTTTGAACAGAAGAAGTCAGATGGTATTGTTGATAGCAATAGCTACCTGTCATCAGACGTAAGAGAATTGTATAAGTGGAAAGAAAATTTATTGGTTGTATCAGCTGTTGTATGGTATAATGGATTGCACACTGACATAGAGAGTCAGAGGTCCAGGGTTTGAGTCCTGGTTCAACTATTAATTTTTAATTTAAAAAATAAACTTATTCAGGACTGGAATATGATAAACTAAATACAACATCAAAATATTAAGCTTTCCTGCCTAAAAGTAAATGTAAAATTCTCATTAAAAGTACTTTGAACAGAAGTCGTCTGATGGCATTGTTGATTGCGAGAGCTATCTGTCTTCGGACGTAAGAGAATTGTATAAGTGGAAAGAAAATTTATCGGTTGTATCGAGAGTTGAATGGTGTTAAGGACTGCACTCTTGACATACAGAGTCAAAGGTCCAAGGTTTGATTCCCGGTTCAACCATTAATTTTTCTTTTAAAAAAGTAAATTATTCTAGGACATGTTTCAAAACAGTTTTATTTTATCATCAGCTCTGGACAATGTTTAGAAACATACCCTAGAAGAACTTTTATGAGGTAAGATGCAACAGACTCTCTTCAATTATTAAGAAGAACCTCATAATGTTACTTTCTGTTGTAGTTCATTTATTAATTTAAAATTAATATGGACTGAATTTGATGTTTTTATTATTCATTTCATACACCTCAATGATGAGTAAATCATATTTGAAGAGAAAAATTACATGCTCAGACTATGACTTGAACCCAGGACCTTTGGCTTTCCAGGCCAATACTCTACTGACTGAGCTATCTGGAGAGTTCCAATCTAAATGCAAAAATTTTCTCTTATATCGCTGTCAATTTCCGCACACCAAATGCTATGAAACTGTTGTTTCTATCTTGCAAATGGCGGCTTCTTCATTAAGAAGACATTTATATAATGTAATGTAAAATTCCCAAATAAATGTCTTCTTAATAAAGAAGCTGCCATTTTCAAGATAGAAGCAAAGGTTTCATAGCATTTGGTGTGTGGGAATTGACAATGTATTTAAGAGAAAAAATTGTGTTTAGATTGGAACTAGCCCAGATAGCTCAGTCGGCAGAGCATTGGCCTGGAAAACCAAAGGTCTCTTCAAATATGATAAATTGAATTGATTAAGCTATTAAAAAATTATATATATATATATTTAGGGTACATTTTTAAAGCTAAATGTTCCTTAATTAACATAAAATATTTAATGTATGTATAAACCTCATACATCCTACATGGGGGGGGGGTATGGGTACTCTTTAGCAGAAGATTCTTAACCAGGCTAATTTAGATGCTTATTTACCTACAGATGTCAAAGAGTGACATGTGGTTAGCACATTGCCTCAATGAGACATCTAGTAGGCAACTTCTTCAAGACGACAGAACAACAGTCATGATACTAAGGATGGAACTGAAACTAAGTTCCGAAACTAGTTTATAATTAAATAAGAATAATATGAGGTGAGTGATTAAAAATGTTACCTAAACTAAGGTATTACTTGGATTGATTGATCCCCATCAACCAACCGTGGAACATGGGTGCTTCCCTAGTGGGAAGTTTCTTAACCAGACTAATTTAGTTACACTTATTTCCCTACATATGTCAGTGAGGGACATGTGGTTAGTACATTACCTCAAGATGACATCTAGTAGAAGGTATTATTCAGATGGATGAAGGTCGGAATTTTGCTCAGAGGTCTTTTATTCAGACTTGAGGTTCTTTTATTAGCCTGAAAATCTTCAGACTTGGGACCCATGGATTACAATATCTCCCAGACGACTTGTCCTTTGGATTTTTCCATCCTAAAAATCCATCGACCCTGGCCAAGTTTGAACCCATGACTAAAGGCAAGAAACATAACCACTAGACAATCGCACCCAACACTTGGATGGATGAAGGTCAATTGAATTTTGCATAGAGGCCTTTTTATTCAGGGTTGCTGTTCTTTTCTGAGCCAGAAAATCTTCAGACTTAGGACACACAGTTTTAAGTCTCTCCTGGAGGTCTTATCCCTTTGATTTTTCTAGCCTAAAAAAATCCATCAACCCCTGGCTAGGTTTGTATCCATGACCCTCGAGACTAGATTAAAATTTTTAATTTAAATTTAGTACAGAGGCTTGTCATTCCTTTACAACCCAAGGCTTCCTCCAGGAGGACTTACCTCTTGGATTTTTCCATCCTAAAATTCCATCAACCCCAGCCGGGTATGAACCTGCAACCCTAAGGACTAGATCACCACAGCCAACTAAAACATTTAATATCTTCAGGATATTAATAAAAGATATATAACTTTTTATGAAGTTATTTTTTACCCCTTTCTATGACAGATTATCCTTAAAATGATTATCTAGAAATAATAATAAAGGCATTCATCCAGATAAGAATGTAACTTCAATTTCTCACAACCTCAACTTCACACATCATGACCCACCTTGTCAAAATCTTGCATGAGTAGCTGATCAAAAGGTGGACCCTCGTCATCAGAGCTTGAACTGTCGTTCAGTTCAAGAGGAGGTTCGCCATCATCAGAAAACTCAACGATATCATCAGTCTCTTTGTCGCTGCCATAGAAACTGTTGTAATCGTCCACTCCATCGTCGTCCATCCCAGGCGAGCCAACTACCATTCCAGCATTACGATCACAATCACTAAAGCTACCAATTATCTTGTAAGTTTTAGAAACTTCTATCTCCTTTTTAAGGATCACTTCTTTCAGACCAGGAGTTTTTTGTTACGTTCATGCTTCGGGATGTCTTCCATCACAGCAAACTGAGTCGTTCTACTAACTACTTTCACAGAGGATCTCCACGCCATGCAGTTACAGTTGTCTGTTCTGTTTTGTTGACTCTGTCTGTCATTTGAAGACAGAGTGGAGGAGGAACATCATCAGGATAAATGGCAGGAGTGGGTGGAGGAGTTGGAGTAGCATGCACTTCTACGCTGTAGCCAGGGATGGAAACTCTAGGAGGGGATTTCAACATCTTATCAACTGTTTCTGTTAGAAGTTCAGACAAGAGTTTATTGCCTTTGGGACATGCAGCAGTCTCATCGTCACTCACCCTGATTATTTCTTCATCCGACAATTTCTTGGGCTCTTGTGGTGCTTCATCTTTCTTTGGTGATATTCTTGCCATCTTCTTATTTGATATCACAGTATCAAAATCTTCTTTCCTTTCCTCGCTGCTATCTTCTTCAGACCTGCTGTCCCTGTCTGCTACATCCGAAGCTGATTTCTTAGCTTGTACATCATGGAAGTCTAATGTTGAGGGTCTCTTTCTTGTATCCTTTGCTACATCAGGTACATCTGGAACTAATTTCTTCCTATCGGAAGATTTAGCAGATGATTCAGTGTCCGTTTCAGGAGCAGATTCTTCAGGTTCTGTCTCAGTTTCTTCAATGATTTCAACCATTTCTACACCAAATTGTGCTGGTGTTTCCATGCTCCTACTTGGAAAGACGACGTGTTCTATGTGGTCCACTGGTGTTACTATAGATTTTTCTATTTCTATAGCTTTAACTTCTACAACTTGGCAAGGATCTGCTTCTTGTTGAACGTTCATTGGTTCAGGAGTCACTGAACTCATTACCAGTGTGTTAGTTGAAACTTGAGAGAAGAGAACGCTATCTTTAGTCAAACAAAATGTTTCACTAACGTCCAAATCCTCAGAGGGCTGAACTAAATACTTGGCACCTTCCTCTTTTGGTTCGTCTTCTGGAGTTTCTGCTCTCTCCATTGAATTCGCTCTTTCTGCAATTCTTACAACATCTGGAACTGAACTGTCCATGTGTTCTTGCTCTTGTGGGAGTCTTTCTGTTTCAATTACATGTCCTACCAAGCGTTTTGATTTCCTCTGGGTTGCAGTTTCTTCACCTTGATCTGCTATGTCTTCAAATACAGGATTTAGATAACCCAAACATTCTTCTTCCATAGGGTGATCAATACTATAAGTCTCTTCAACAGGAAGACTTAGAGGAGGCAAGTTCGGTGTAACATGCTCTGTTTCAGAAACGCTAGTTTTTTCCTCCAAAACTAGAAATGAAATTTCTTGTGGCTCTCTCCCCCGTAAAACTCCAGCTGTGGTTAATGTAATATCGCTAGTAGAAGGACTCTGGCTCAAAATATTCTGAGACCAACCCTGTAAAAATAAGGTTCATGATCTTTTTTAACTTTTGTTAGTCCATGAACCTCAAACTGTATGTTATTGCAGAATTAGCTTAAAGATTGTTTGTAGAAGATTGAATATGGGGTGAAACATCAAGAATGTTAGCCAAGTTAGAAGATATAGTTATGCTTAGCAAGTTTATATTTCAGCCTTAGAATGAGGCATGCAAAGTAAGATTTGGAAAATGTGCCATTTCACCATCACCAGTCGTGCAGTGCAATAGATATCATTCCTGAATAGCAAATAATAAACTAACTAACTCATTGGCACTATCAAACCTGTAGGTTCATGGCCATGCAGACATAACCTCTCAATACTTCCCTATCCTGAACTAATTGTTAATCTAATATCATATCCAATCAATCCCTGTATAATCTAACCAATTAACTCAATGGCACTATCGGAACCATATGTTCATGGTAGTATGGATATTAGCTCTCTGTACTTCCCTATCCTCAGTTAATGTTTTCCAATCACCCCCTGTATTATCTATTTCCCTCAAATCATGGTTAATGTTATTTTCCCACCTCATTCTAGGTCTACCAACTGAGCGTTTTCTGTCTGGTTTTCCTTCAAGAAGCTTCCATGCACCTCTTTCAATCCCCATTCATGTCATATGTCCTGCCCATTGCAGTCTATGAGACTTATCTGTTGAAAATTTTACCCCAGTGGAACCCATGTCCATATTTCTTGACAACTGAATTTTTATGGTGAAAGATCATCACTCTTTCACCAAGGTACTTTATTTGTCTAGCTTATCACTTTCGATCTGGCTTATCACCCATGGGTAACTCTTTCGGCAGCAATGCTACTTCCCTCAAATCATGGTTAATGTTATTCTCTCACCTCATTCTTGGCCTACCTACTGAGTGTTTTCCCTTCTGGTATTCCTACAAGGAGATTCCAAGTCCCTTTTCCATTCCTCATTCGTGCAACATGCCTTGCCCATCGCAATCTACAAGACTTAACTGTTCTTATTATATCTGGTTTCCTATAAAGATCATATAGCTCACTATTATGAAAGTCTTCTCCATTCACCTGTCTGCTCATCTCATTTTGGCCAATACATTTTCCTAAAAACTTTATTCTCAAATATTCATAATCTTTCCTGTTCCCTTAAAATAAGAGTTAGATATTTCACATCCATATAATATAACTGGGAGAATAACAGTTTCATATATTTTTAGTGTCCACCGCTGTGATCTCAAGGTGTCACGCAGCAGGCCCGGGTTCGATCCCCAGTCGGGGCAGTTTTTCTGGGTGAAGTTTTTATCAGGGTTTTTTCTCACCTGTAAGACAAATGTCAGGAAAACTTTAGGCCCAAACGGTCCCCGAAATCATATGGCCATCATCATCATCATCCTTATCATCATCATTCTTCACCGGTGTGGAAAGCAACGGGAAGCTACCACACCTACAATTCCCTAGTAAAGCTGCAAGCATAGCATGAAAATGCTATGATTGCAGTGAAGGACCTGCCTTAGGGCAGAATTACTATGGATGGATATTTTTAGTTTACTTATTTTTTTACAGAAGTTGGGATGACAAGAATACCTAATGTATAATATTTCCAGAATTGAGCCTATGTTTAATTTCTTTGTGCACCTCATTCCTGTTTGCAATTATTGTGCCTAGGTATTCGAATGCAGCCACTTCTTCAAAATTTCCCTAATTTGTCATTAACTGTCCATTTCCATTATATAATGTATTTTTATGTGTGACCATATTTTTAGTTTTATTAATGTTTACTTCCAACCCCAATTTCTTAGTGTTACTTTCCAGAGATAAAATAGTTCCCCATTCAGTTCTCCAGACGGACTACTTCAGAGAATCCATAGCAAAGATTAGCAAAAACTATAATTATTTTTATTGTATTATTCAAAGATAAACATCATCTCACAGTGTGGTTAGAATAAATATTCTTCAAAGTTAGAAGCGAGGTTAATAGTATTAATTACAAATATTGTGTTGGAGACGGAGGAGAGAGACCAATTCCAGGTTGTTATTTATTTTTATGTGAAGGTGCAGGAATATAAACAGAAGGTAATTCACGTCACAAGAACCTGCACCGTACGCATGTACAACCTCATGCCCTCCACAATACAAGCAAACAATTCACCATTCAGCAAGCACAATTTCTCACACGCGCTTTGTACAAACATATAGCTCACATATTAACACCATAGCCAGACAGTAAACACATTCAAATGACAACAATTTAAAGCTTTTTTATATAACTTTCTACATCTCACCACACATAACTTCCTGATTTTCACAGAACCAGTTTCAGAAGCTGTTGCTTCCATCCTCAGCCAAAATTCTGACTGTTGAACTTCCACTGTCACCATCAACATTCAAACTGTCATCTGGTGTAAATTTGATGAACTTTGTGATTAAATCTTGCTTGCCGAAAACTTGAAAACTCAAGGATATCTTTATATATATATACATAGAGGAACTTTGGGTAATGTGGACCCCTAATTTGAATTTGTTGTTTTTCGTCTATTAATTAAAGGATTTGAATTTTGTTTAATTACAGTGATTATCATTATGAAATAGCATTGTTATTTTATTCAAATATGAAAACATCTTCATATTTTATAATTTTTTTTACATTACATGAAAGGTCCACTTTAACCTCCATATTCGGGTAAAGTGACCCCAGAGTCCATCCTAGCTGTCAGACTACTTTTAAGTTTATTTACTCTATTAATTTTTACAGACAGGTATAAAACAATCTGTAAGTATTTATGGCTGATCGTAATTAAAAAGCATTGATATTTATTTAATGTTTTGAAAAATTATTGTTGATTATAATATTCATACGTCATTCATCTGCAGACAGCCATGATCTTTGGGTTTAGTAAAATTACAAGGATATTAAATAAAATTAATTAAGTGCATGGTTTTTACAGATAGCATCCTCATTGATAAAATATATGTATTCATGTAAATTGGACCCATGTCCACTTTAACTGCCTCATGGAGGGTCCACATTAACCGAATTCCTTTGCTATGTTTAATTATTTTATACAGCCATCACGTCACATAATATCAAATGAAACCCATCAGTATATCAAAATAGCATATACATAATATAATATATTTAAGAGAATTTTCATAATTTATAATATTCAATAGCAGAAATTAAGAATTAATTCTTAGTTTGAAAAACTTTTAAAATGGTCATTTCCATAAATATCGCAAATAAACCCTTCTTCCATGAAGAATAAAAGAAACTGACCTTGAACACATCAAAGTTGATGAGGGGAAGATGTTAAAATATTTTCTGTTCAAGGGCAGCACCAATTAAAGAAGATATTAACAGGGTCCACTTAAATTGAAGGGTCCACATTACTCGAACTTCCTCTATATATAATTCATCTGTATATGTGCTTGTCACTGAACTCTTCATAAACGACTGGACCGATTTTGATGAAATTTTTGTGTGTGTCTGATTGGGTCCCTCGATTGGACCCTCTAAAACCATTAGGTGTAGGAGTTCACCTGAAGTGAAAATTTAAAAATCGCTCTACCAGTCACAATTTTCGATGTTTCACAACAAAACCCTGTATATCCTACTAAAATAAACCGAGGTGGATATTATCGAAAAAGAGCGTAATCCAATTAGAAGTGGAGGTTTACCTCAAATCTGAAATTGAAAACTGACTAGCAACATCCATGTTTGATCCGTCTCAGCGTATAACATACAATTTAATTAACCTTTAATATTTCATTTATTTAGGCATAGCAATGCACGCCGGGTATTA
The DNA here is from genome assembly GCA_030220185.1 of Diploptera punctata. Classification (NCBI taxonomy): domain Eukaryota; kingdom Metazoa; phylum Arthropoda; class Insecta; order Blattodea; family Blaberidae; genus Diploptera; species Diploptera punctata. The sequence goes on along the minus strand of JASPKZ010002677.1, from coordinate 3,670,777 downwards.
ATTAGTATTAATATAGATTAAATATAGATCAATGAATTTTAAAGTTCCAAGGGAGCAAGAACCTCAAAGTTCATCAAAGTGGCACCAGATGACAGTAGAAAGTTAATGGTGGAAGTTCAACAGTTGGAGTTTTGGCTGAGGATGGGAGCAACAGCTTCTGAAACTGGTCCTGTGAGAATCACAGAGTTTTATGAGGGGAGAAGTAAAAATTTATTTTTGACTCATTTACATAAACTGTGAATTACCTCATAATGTTAAATCTCATCAAAGAATTTTCATTCTCTAATTTTTATAAAGTTTCCAGATTTTCAGTCATTTGAGATTTCTACAACTGTAAATTGAATTGTCAGCTTTGTGAATGGAATGAAAACCAAAAAGAATTTCAAATTACTCTTTGTGCTCTAGAGTATCTCCACAATGTTTTTCAAGGTACTTCCTTCTTACCACTCAAAAGTAAGGTACAGTTGGGAGGTAATTTAGAGCAAAAAAAGTTATTTTGAAACTTTTGTTCTTCATTTCCTTCTTAAACCTGACAATTCAAAAGTAGAAGAATGTACTCTTGTCCCAGAAATACATATACTGTAATATTATGGTTGCCATATCGTTGGCCAGTGATCAAAACTTTGCAACTCCATTCAAGAGTAAAACCTGGATTTTTGCAAAGGCATTGTCTGCATGCTGTTAGAGTCTTGTAACTCCAAGATGATTTTACTGCCATCTATTAACAATTACAAAAAGTATACATTTCCTCAGCTATTAACCTCAGGCCCAAAACTCACATCTCCAGCGGGGAGGAATAGCGGAGGTTTCATCTGCTCTAATCTCACAAAGGAACTGCATGCTGAAACCTACCTTGAAATTTCTTCCAGAGAAGCATAAAAAGACCATGACCAAAAAATTATCTGCCATTTTTAACTGCAAGGCACTAAAATCCAGCACCAAATCTTTCATTTAAGCTATAGGGAAGTAACAGAACTGTAGAACTGGTAGATTGGATACCTCTCAGTTCCTGTTGTCTGCACTGCATCCTGCCTCACTCCACTCTTATCTTAGTAATGCAGTGTAAACCAGGGAGTCCATCTTTTCCGCAGAGTGGGTTGACATTGCTGGATTCTGACTTTGATTTGTGTGCCTTGAAGTTAAAAATGCCAGATATTTTTATGAACATAGCTTTGGTACATCACAACGCTTCTCTGGGAGAAATTTCAAGCTAGGTTTTGGCATGAAATGGTTGACAGTTTGCTTGTCAGACCCAAGAATTTGCATCTCTGATATAAAACTTTTCAGAAACTAATTTTAAAATACAAAGTGTAGCATAAGTCAGTTAACCACTGCACATGGTTACAAGGAAAAAATCAGATTGGTTGAAACTGGGGTTTGAATACAGGGCCTTCAGAATATAATCTCAAACACTGCTGCATGAGGTATTTTGCTAAGTTTAAACAATTTTGGTAGTTGCTTTTTGTGTAGATGTTATAAGCTACAGAAAATAATATATTTGCATTTTTGGTTAACTGATGTATGCTGCATCCTATATAATAGATTTTGACTTTAAAATCAACCAGTTATAAGGTTTCTTCTTTCTCCTGATTTTTTTCAATTATGGGATTATGAGGTTTTGATTGCCGGCCGATGATATGTCCATCATAAAAAGAGGAGACTTCCTATCAAAAAAGATAACGTTTCCAGTCAACAAAATAAATATATACAAAAATCTCCAACAGATCTACTGACCTTGGTCCACCAGCTGTCTGCTGATCTCATACCTACAAGTGGACACTCATCTAGCCAGTATAGAGGTCACACGTGATAGGCATGTTGAGTCCCACAGGTGTTATACCAGTTTTCTCAACTCAGAGTCACTACTTATTGTAGCTACTCAAATTCTTTACAATGTTGGGAAAGAGGATTCTATGCCATCATACCACCAACATAAATTCAAATAAAAAAAACATAAAACACAATTTATTGTTGCAGTATGTGAATAATTACCTGAGAGAAATACATATGATTATTTATTTCCTAAAAAATATGAGAAATGCCTTAAAATTAAGTGAGAAGTTAAATAGAAAGTAATCTAAAATCACCATTTTTACAATTTAAATATGTATTAGTCATTGCTCAAACAGTGTAGCCAACTTATGACAAAAAACTTGCTAACAAACAAGCGAACCTCAATCATATTTGAAGAGAAAAATTATATGCTTAGACCGGGGCTTGAACCCAGGACCTTTGGTTTTCTAGACCAAGTGCTCTACCGACTGAGCTACCGAGCAAGTTCCGACCTAAATGCAATTTTTTCTCTATATACGTTTTAATTCCCGTGCACCAAATGCTATGAAACCTTTGCTTCTATATTTGCAAATGGGGCTTCTTTATTAAGAAGGCATATATATGGGAATTATGCATTGCATTATAAAGCCAGTATGGCTTCTTTCAATGTTTTTATTATTCATTTCATCTCAATCATGGGTAAATCATATTTGAAGAGAAATATTAAACAATCAGACCGGGGCTTGAACCTGGGACCTTTGGTTTTCTAGACAAGTGCTCTACCGAATATAGAGAAAAATTTACGTTTAGATCGGAACTTGCTCTGGTAGCTCAGTCAGTAGAGTACTTGGTGTAGAAAACCAAAGGTCCCAGGTTCAAACCCCAGTCTGAGCATATAATTTTCCTCTTCAAATATGATTTATCCATCATTGTATGAAATGAATAATAAGAACATTGAAGTGAACCTTAAACTAATCTGGTGTACGCTAACTCACCCTTTTCCGACCCTAACTTGCCAAAACTAATCTGGTGTACACCAACTTGCCTTTTTCTCATCCTAACTTGCACAAACTAATCTGGTGTACTCTAACTCACCCTTTTCCGACCCTAACTTACCAAAACTAATCTGGTGTACACCAACTTGCCTTTTTCTCATCCTAACTTGCACAAACTAATCTGGTGAAAAATAACTTGCCAATTTTCTCACCCTAATTTACCCACTAATGCAGGTAGACTCCTGGAATAGAATTTCCTTATATGTGAGTAAACATATTGCCAACTGGCTCTAGCTGGAATGTGTGTTAGCATGTTGGCCAACGTGACATTAGCAGTTACTTGTTCTCTGATTGAATATTCACAAGTGGTATCCTGGCATAGAATAGGCGTGGGAAAGAGGGAAAGACAGTGCACTATAATTGTTTGTATCAAAGAAATTTAATAAGTGTCTTACATCTCAGTACATATTACCTCTATTTCTTGAACCAGTTTCAAAGTAATTACTTTCATAAGAATCAAATGAATCATGAATTCTTCTTACCTCATATATCTATGTTTTTATTAAACACAGCACACATATTGGAGAAACATCTTCTCCATCATCAGCTGTTTTCATGACAATCAATTTTTTTCTTTTGCAGTAATTATCCAAACTGTCATCTGGTGTACTTTTGAAGGAGTAATTTTCTAAACTGCTATCTGGTGTATTTTTGAAGAACTTTGTAATTAAGCTTGGTTCGTACGGAATCTCGAAATTCATGGTTCTAGTATGGTTTTTTTGAATACATATATTTTCCCAAACTGTTAATTCCTAAGTTTAGATAGATGTTTCAAAAGTTTTGCTTCTTTTTCAATTCTATGATTCTATATTAACCATGTGCTGCTATAGCTGATTTTTCAATTTCTCCATTTTTTATGTTTCTAAAGTGTTCTTTTTTATGAGTTTCTAAGTTCCTTTGTGTTTTTCCTATATATACTTTATTGCAATCTTTGATAAATTATTTTTGAAACACCTATCTAAACCTTTGGAATTAACAGTTTGGGAAAAGGTATATATTCAAAAATACCATACTAGAACCATGAACTTCAAGATTCCATATGAACCAAGCTTCATCACAAAGTTCTTCAGAAATACACCAGATGGCAGTTTAGAAAATTACTCCTTCAAAAGTACACCAGATGGCAATTTGGATAATTACCGGCAAAAGAAAAAATTGACAGTCGTGAAAACAGCTGATGATGGAGAAGATGTTTCTCCGATACTGCGGTGCTGTGTTTAAAAAATAGATGTATGAGATGATAAGAATTCATGATTCATTTGATTCTTATTAAGGAAACCTCATAATATTAAAATTCCAAACTTATTATATTAAATTACTTTCATCCTCAGCAAACAACTGAATTCATATATTATAATTACAAAAAAATAAATGTTATCTCAGTCAAAACATAAATTTATTGCGTTGACATTTCAATCTCCTGTTGTGAGATTATTTTCAAGACATGAATTCATATAATAAAGTTGGGAATTTTTACATCATGAGGTTTTCTTAATAAAAATCAAAGAATTGTGAATTCTTCTTACCACATACATATATGTTATTCAACACAGAAACCACAGTATCGGGATTCATCATTCCAATCTCAGCTGTTGTCGTGACATCAGGACAACAGCTGAGGATGGAAATGATGATTCCCAATACTGCGGTTACTGAGTTAAATAACACAGGTATATGAGGTAAGAAGAATTCACGATTCATTTGATTTTTATAAACAATTGAATGTTGAGACATCCACCTCCCTTCCCTCAGATGTTGGACAGATGAACCTCACAATGAAATTAATAAATTACAACAGGAAGTAACATTGTGAGGTTCTTCTTTATAAATAAGTGAATCCAGAGTCATCTTACCTCATAATTTGTTGTGTTCTATTTAAACATGTTTTAATATGTCATCCATACCATCATCAGCTTTTCCAGACTTTTGAATTTTATATTGTTGGCTCTGGATGTCAACTCCAGCTCCATCTTTTGGCTGACCAAAGAACTTGCAAATCAAATATTTTTCCCTGGAAATTTTAAATTCAAAATAGGAGTATGAATTTGATTATTTTGAATTTGAAATTTCCAGGGAAAAATATTTGATTTGCAAGTTCTTTGGTCAGCAAAAGATGGAGTTGAATTCAACATGCAGAGCCGACAAGATAACATTCAACAGTCTGGAAAAGCTGGATGATGATATGCATGGCATATTGAAACGTGTTCAAATAGAACACAACAATTTATGAAGTAAGATGATTCCCAATTCACCTTATTTACTCACAAGTAATTCCCCAGGAAGGGAAGGAATGTACAGTAGTTCCAATGGACGTTTCAACACTTGGTTGTTGACTAAATATGAAGATGATCCTTTGAAACCAGTTCAAGAAAAATAACTAATATGAGATGAGGTATAAGGAACCAATTCAATTTATTTGATAAAACATCTCATAGTGTGAATTCCTATCAATTTTATATTAATTCTCTACATGTCAGTTCATCATGTTTTGAATTTATTTAAAAAGAAATATATAAATTTCTGTTACTTACACGAATCCTATGCAGAAGTTCTCCCCATCGATAATTGATCTGAATAAGTTGGGGTTCCACGGAAGTTCTAAGATCTTGTTGATTTTCTTGAGACATCAGTTCCACAGCTGTTTCTCGCAATCCATCAATGTCGGGTTTTCTTTTACAGATGACATTCTGCAATACCTGCAGCACATTATTATGTTTCAGGGAAATATTTTATTTATTCGAATCAATAACACACAAACAGAATGGACCGAAATTAATAAAGGTGTAAGACAACAATATGGCCAATTGCCCTTGCTCTTTATCATATACATGGATAGAATACTTGAAGATTGGCGACAGATGAGACACGGTTCTATTCAAATTAATAGATAATAGAAACCTGAAAATAGACTCCTTGCTTTTTGCAGATTATTTGGTATTAATAGCTCCAACAGAGACACAATTTTAATATAATATTGTAAAAAAGGTACAATATGGAAATGTACATAAAGAACACTAAAGTGATTGCCTTTTGTGGGAAATATCCTACACCTAACAAAATTGTTTTGGATGATGAGATTTTAGAACGAGTAAATGAATTTAATTATTTGGGTTATAATTTAACATTTCAAGATGAAGCCGATGTAGCAAAGAAAATCACAAATTTCACAAAAACAACAGGGATAATTAACAGTAATAATTAAATGAAACGTGATTTTTTCTTACCTCATACATCTATGTTTCTTTAAACACAGCACTGCAGTATCGGCGACACTTTGTCGTCATCGTCAGCTGTTTTCACGACTGTCAATTTTTTCTCCTTTTTGCCGGTAATTATCTAGACTGCCATCTGGTGTTCTTTTGAAGGAATTCCTCTTCAAACTGCCATCTGGTGTTATTTTGAATGAATCATTTCCTAAACTGCTATCTGTTGTATTTTTGAAGAACTTTGTAATCAAGCTTGGTTCTTCCGGAATCTCAAAGTTCATAGTTCTAGTATGGTTTTTTTTTAATATATAAGTTTATATTCAAAAAATCCATACTAGAACTATGAACTTTGAGATTCCGGAAGAACCAAGCTTGATTACAAAGTTCTTCAAAAATACAACAGATAGCAGTTTAGGAAATGATTCATTCAAAATAACACCAACTTATATATTCAAAAAAACCATACCAGAACTATGAACTTTGAGATTCCGGAAGAACCAAGCTTGATTACAAAGTTCTTCAAAAATACAACAGATAGCAGTTTAGGAAATGATTCATTCAAAATAACACCAGATGGCAGTTTGAAGAGGAATTCCTTCAAAAGAACACCAGATGGCAGTCTAGATAATTACCGGCAAAAAGGAGAAAAAATTGACAGTCGTGAAAACAGCTGACGATGACGACAAAGTGTCGCCGATACTGCAGTGCTGTGTTTAAAGAAACATAGATGTATGAGGTAAGAAAAAATCACGATTCATTTAATTATTATTAATTGAACCTCATAATGTTAAAAATTCCCAAATTTAATATATAAATAATTAACAGTATTATAAAACCATCTTTAGTACAGAAGAACACAAGATTATGACTTTATAACATTCTTGCAAGATCAGTATTAAGATATGGTAGTGAAGCATGGATAATATGAAGAAGAGATGAATGTCAAATAACACTAAATGAAATGTGCCATACAGCAGGCCACACAAATTGGGACCATAAAAGAAATGAGGAAATTATGGAGGAGTTGGTTGTAGAATCCATTTTCCATTATATACATAAACTACCAGAACAACTTGAAAGTCCATCTTCAACAAATGCCATCTAACTGAATTCAAAAAGCTATGCTTCATTACTATCCCCAAGGCTAAAGATCGCCGAGATGCCCGAGAAAGTGCTGGATGGAAAATTCCTCCTTGAGACTTAACAGGCCACATGGCCTAACATATGCATGGATGATGATGATGAGTTAGGTGATACAAGCAAACAAAACAACTGAAACAACTAAAAAGGGGACATCTTCGATCTGGCTTCCCAGTATTGATTGGCTTCTGTAAGGGATTGGAGGGCTGAGCACTGTTGAAGATGCTGACGATCCATAATTTTTTCAATGTTTCAAAAAAGACAAGCTGAAGACTGTATAATTCCCAGACGATGAAGGTGTTGATACAAAAAAGAGCCAGTGTAGTTTTCCTCGGTTCAGAAGGTGTATTTTGAATCAGGTTCCTCCAATGTTTCTCAGCTGACCTTGAGTCTCAATTTTAAGAGTCTGTTTTATATATTTCTTCAGCAAAAGTTATGAAATGGATTTCTGGAAACAGTGGTAACTTGGGTCCCTTCTTGGTGAATGAATCAGACAGTTTGTTTCCATGGATGTCATAGTGTTCTGGGATCCACTGAAGTACAATTCTTTTATCATTTTTGTAAAGAAGTTTTGTTTCACGGAAATATGAAAGTAACAATAAATTAATCAAACTCATTTTCCATTTTCTCTGGAACTCTTTTTAAGATAACATAACAAAACTTTTACTTTATATATATATATATGATATGAAAAGAAAAAAGAATGCTTGAGTCGGGATTTGAACTCGAGTCTCTAAAGTCTGTACCTTTAGCGCTCTAACCAACTGAGCTACCCAAGAATTCCAAGACAAACATACAATTTTCTTATACATGTAGTATTCTCAATTCACACAAGAGGTAGCGGAAATTTGTTCCAACTCCCATCTAGCGGCTAACATAACAGTTAAGCAATTTTTTTTAAAGAGAATATTTACTTTATAGCAGTAACACTTGTATATATAGATATTATAAATATATTTTTGACATTTGGCAATGAAGGCAAATATGATATGAAAGAAAAAAAGAATGCTTGAGTCGGGATTTGAACTCGAGTCTCTAAAGTCTGTACCTTTAGCGCTCTAACCAACTGAGCTACCCAAGAATTCCAAGACAAACATACAATTTTCTTATACATGTAGTATTCTCAATTCACACAAGAGGTAGCAGAAATTTGTTCCAACTCCCATCTAGCAGCTAACATAACAGTTAAGCAATTTTTTTTTTAAAGAGAATATTTACTTTATAGCAGTAACGCTTGTAATTGTATGTTTGTCTTGGAATTCTTGGGTAGCTCAGTTGGTTAGAGCACTAAAGGTACATACTTTAGAGACTCGAGTTCAAATCCCGACTCAAGCATTCTTTTTTCTTTTCATATCATATTTGCCTTCATTGCCAAATGTCAAAAATATATTTATAATATATATATATATATATATATATATATATATATACATATGATATGAAAAGAAAAATGAATGCTTGAGTCAGGATTTGAACCAGAGTCTCTAAACTCTGCACGTTTAGCGCTCTAACCAACTGAGCTACTCAAGTATTCCAACACAAACATACATTTTTCTTATATATGTAGAATTCTCAATTCACACAAGAGGTAGCAGGAAATCGTTCCAACTGACATCTAGTGACCACCATAACAGGTAAGCAAAGTTTTTAAAGAGAATATTTACTTTATAGCAATAACGCTTGTATATTTAGATGTTATAACTATATTTTTGACATTTGGCAATGAAGGCAAATATGATATGAAAAGAAAAATTAATTCTTGAGTCGGGATTTGAACCCGAGTCTCTAAACTCGGTATGTTTAGCGCTCTAACCAACTGAGCTACTCAAGTATTCCAACACAAACATACATTTTTTTATATATGTAGTATTCTCGATTCACACAAGAGGTAGCGGGAAGTCATTCCAACTTAAATCTAGTGGCCACCATAACAGGTAAGCAATTTTTTTTCATTGCCAAATGTCAAAAATATAGTTATAACATCTAAATATACTAGTGTTACTCCTATAAAGTAAATATTCTCTTTAAAAAAAATTTGCTTACCTGTTATGGTGGCCACTAGATGTGTTGTTGTTGTTTTCAAATGCTGGGCCTTGGCAATAAAGCCATTAGCGTTCTTGCTCTCTAACATTTCTCTATGGTGGATCCAACAGGTAATACTTCACAGGTTTATAGATGTTCTTTGTTGCATAGAGGACAATTTGGATTTGTGTAGATTCCTATTTTATATAAATGTTTGGCCAAATAGTCATGTTCTGTAAGCAGTCTAAATTTTGCTACTGTAGTTTTACTTGGAATTTCTGGAATAATATCTGGCTTCTTTACTAAAATATCCCATTTTTTGTCTTTAGCTTTATTACCATAGGTCTTGGTTTTGTTTGATTTTATATTTGTTTTTAATTATTATTTTTATGGATGTGAAAGGTAAGCTTTTAGTAGTATTCTGAATTAGATTGGAGCCTTTTTTGGCAAGAAAATCAGCAGTGTCATTTCCAGTAATTCCACAATGTGCAGGTATCCATTGCAATTGAATTCTTTTCTGTAGTTTTGAAGTTGTTGAATCATTTTGTAGCTCTCTTTAATTTGTATTGACTTCATCTTGTGTGAATTTATTGCATATATTGCTGCCTTAGAATCAGAGAGTATGACCGCATTTTGAAATTTATTTATTCTGTATAGTAAGTAATTGTTGGAGTGAAATATGAATAGCCGTGACTTCTGCATCAAAATTTGTTGTGTGGCATCCTGCTGGTTGATAAAATGAAAATAATGCACATGTAATTCCTGATCCTGAGTTGTTATCAATAGTAGATCCATCTGTGTAGACATGTAACCATTCTTTTGGTGGATATCTCTTATTCACAGCTTCCAACGCTTGTGCTTTTAGTACAGGTGTGGGAGTTTCAGATTTTGTAACTGGTTCTTCTAGATTTAGCTGAATGTCAATTGGTTCAAAAGCAAGAGGGTTTTCTCTGATCAAAATATTTTCTTTAGATTTAGGAAGATTCAAATCTGTTTTTATTTCCGTTACTCTGGACAAGAAACTTGTTTGTGTTTTCAACTTTGTTGGTTGTAACTGTCTTTTTCCCATTTTGATGTTGTTAACCGTAACTTTTTTCATGTTGTGTTATTGCCTGTTCCTCTAAAGGTGGCAACTAGGTGTCAGTTGGAACAACTTCCTGCTACCACTTGTGTGAATTGAGAATACTACATATATAAGAAAAATGTATGTTTATGTTGGAATACTTGAGTAGCTCAGTTGGTTAGAGTGCTAAACATACAGAGTTAAGAGACTCGGGTTCAAATCCCGACTCAAGCATTCATTTTTCTTTTCATCATATTTGCTTTCATTGCCAAATGTCAAAAATATAGTTATAACACACACACACACACACACACATATATATATATATATATATATATATATATATTGTGATGTATTCATGGATTCTGAATTTTGCAGACACTAATATGAATCAAGTCTCGCCTTATAAGGCAAGAAGAAGATTTGTGAGTTGTGACCCATGAGTTGGAGGGGCCAGCTGGTAGCTTTCCAGATATTTATCTATGATTCACTTTCTAGAAGGGTCAGCTTCTTGAGGTTTCCATTCAAGAAAGATAGCACTGAGCTTCCAGATAGTTCTGACCTTCATATATAAAAGGAATGCTAGTGGAATGGAAACCCTGAGGACATAGAATACAATTCTAGAGTAAGAGAAATTTTTGACGTTGGAGGATAAAATACAAGATGAAATGGAGGATAGCAAAATACCATAGTATGGCCATGTTAAAAGAATGAATACTGGAAAGATATCAAGACAAGTGCTAGAATTTAGATTGATGGGAGGAGACCAAAAGGTAGGCCACGATATGTATAGGAAGAACAAGTTAAGAACAAGTTGAGAAAAGAGGAGTTGAATCAATTAATGGAAATGATGGGAGATGAGATATAGAATGACTGAGAGAGATGGAGAGTTTTGTACAAAACTTGACCTTAGGAACAGGGAGACAAGATGAGATGAAGAAAACATAATGTTGAACTATGAGAAATGGTTTTAGTCTCTATAGAATAATTAAAACCAACACCAAAACTATTAAATGGAAGAACAAAACAATCAGGAAATTATCAGATTTAAAGACGGAGATTTTGATAAAATTTACATAGGTAAAAATAAAGAGATTTTAAAACCAGAGTGAAGCAACATCTTAGGAATATCAAAAATGAGGAAATGGAAAAATCCACACTAGCCACTCATGCTTGGACAGAAAAAAACAGCAAATTAGAAGAAAGACTTAATTAATAAAACAAATACAAAAAATCGACATTCGAAAAACAAGAAAGAGAAATTAATAAATTTTGAAATTCCTGGAGAAGTTGATTTGATTTGGAGTTTCATCGGTCTAACAACAGATGGGGTAAGAAGCAGTGCTTCAAGACTACAGAACAATGGTCATGAAATTACTGAAGATGGAACCAATAAGGTCCTGAAACAAGTCTAATTAGAAGACAGGATATGAGGTGAGGTAATAAAGAATTTATTTTAATTTTAAGACATATGTACTTATAGATTTACTACGTACCCTGCACTCTGACATGTGGGCATCAGTAAGTTGATGTGTTGGTATAACATCTATTTTATTCACTTTAGATTCTGCTTCATTCAACCAACTGTTCATTTCTTCAACTGATTTGTTAAATTCTTCAAGTCTACACTTAGTAGATGCTGCATTTTTCTTCTAAAAGAATATAAAAAATCAATATATTACTTACTACATTTAGAAAAATCTATAGTAATGTGGTAAAAAAAAGAGAAACAGCAATTCTTCCCAATTATCCAGAAAGTATGAGTAAAGTCTATCATGCAGGAGCTGCTTCAACTAATTGAAATCCTCATCAAGTCGTATTTATATTCCCAATTTGCTAGTTTACAAAATATATTTTGATATTATATTTAAATGTTAATACTTTTAAATACTGGACAATATTATTGAGAAAAGAAAAATAATGCTTGAACCAGGGCTTGAACTCCAGATCTCTGGTTCTATGCATCAGTATGCTGTCTATTAAAACATTCAAGACACGATACAAACATCAAAATTTCTATTTTTATTATTAATTTCATACATCTGGCTTGGATCCTACCTTCCTGATCGCCAGCAATGTGTATCCAATGCAGAACTTTGCTCATCCTGGTTATCATTGAAGGGTGGCATCCAACAAGGTTCAGTGTTAGGACCACTTCTCTTCTCTATCTATATTAACGTCATATCCACTAGACTTACTTATTGTTGACATCACCTATACTTACTTACTCACTGGCACTATCGAACCCGTAGGATCATGGCCGCACGGACATAAGCTCTCCATACATCCCTATCCTAAGCTAATGGTTTCCAATCATTTCCTGTATAATCTACTTCCCTCAAATCATAGTTAATGTTATTCTCCCACCTCATTCTTGGTCTACCAACTGGGCGTTTTCCCTCTGGCTTTCCTACAAGAAGCTTCCATGCAAGTCTTTCATTCCCCATACGTGCAACATGTCCTGCTCATCGCAGTCTATGAGACTTAACTGTTCTTATTATATCTGGCTTCCTATAAAGACCATGTAGTTCATTGTTATGTAGTCTTCTCCATTCACCTGTCTGTTCATCTCTCTTTGGTCCAAAAATTTTCCTAAGTACTTTATTCTCAAATACTTGTAATCTCCTTTCTTCCCTTAAAGTAAGAGTCCATGTTTTGCACCCATATAATATAACTGGTAGAATAATAGTTTTATATATTTTCAGTTTAACATTTTTTGAAAGGAGTTGGGACATCAAGAGTCTCTGTAATGCATAATAGCACGCATTTCCAGAATTGAGTCTATGTTTAATTTCTTTGTGCATCTCATTCATATTTGTGATTATTGTTCCTAGGTATTTGAATTCAGCCACTTCCTCAAAATTTCCCTCATCTGTCCTTAGCTGTCCATTTCCATTATATATAATGAATTTATACGTGTGACCATATATTTAGTTTTATTGATATTTACTTCCAGTCCTAATTTCTTAGTGTTACTCAATAGTGTGTTTGCGTGTTGTCCTTTAGTATCTCCTCGCTCATCGGCCAATAATACTACATCATCAGCATAAACTGACAGCTTATTAATACCATTGAGTTGTAAGCCTTCCTTATTCTCTAAAGATTTAATGGCATGCTCTAGTATAAAATTAAATAGTAGAGGAGATAGTGCATCTCCTTGCTTCAACCCATTCTGGATTTCAAAAGTGTCCAAAAACTGTTTGCCTACACGCACCCTACTCTTTATGCCATTTAGACACATTCATATAAGTCTAACTAACTTTTTAGGAATTCCGAACTCCAGCAGGATACTATATAACTTCTCCCTCTTAATTGAATCATATGTTTTTTTGAAGTCTACGTATAGTTGATGTACAGTACCATTATATTCCCATTTCTTTTCTAAAATCTCTCTTATACTAAAAATCTGATCTGTTGTAGACCAGTTTCTTCTATTGCAAATTTACATTCACTCCCATCCTGATGATGTACATGACACACTAGACAAATTAAATAGTGACCTAGTGTCAATTTCCCAATGGTCGAGGAAACATGGACTTAATCATAATGCTGACAAGACACAATGCACAATTATAGGACATCAACGAATCCAAAGCATTATAAGTTACAAAAAATTTCCCTACCATTCTCCTAAATGACAAAAACATCCCCTACAGCTCAGCAGTAAAAAATCTGGGTATCTACATGGACCAACACCTAGACTGGAAAATCCAGGTGAATAATACCTGCAAGAAAGTACTCTCAATTCTTCACTCCCTAAATAGTTTTAAAAACTTCCTTCCTACAAAATTAGAACAAATACTTGTACAGACTCTTATAATGACACAATTCGACTACTGCGACATATTACTGACTAATCTGACAACTGATCTATCTGACAGACTACAGCATGCTCATAATATGTGCATTCAATTTATATTCAATCTCTGTCGTTATGACCACGTGTCTCCTTCATTTCAGGCCTTGTCATGGCTACACCTAAATGACAGAACTTTACATTCACATACCTTACTATTTCAAATTCGGCACAGATATTTACCAAGTTATTTAACAACACATTTTCAAAATTTATCAGCTCATCACAATTTAGGAACAGGATCACAAGACTCTTCTTTACTTTTGATACCAGAGCACAGGACATGTCTATATTCTGAATCTTACACTAGAGCATGGAACTCACTTCCCAGTCATGTCAGGGACTGTCAATCGCTGTCATTATTTAAATACACATTAACTAATATCTTAAGTTCAACACAATGAAAACACTAACTGCATAACTATATACAACGTTCTATATATAATCATCTAGGAAGCTACCCACTTACTTTTATATCATTTTAATTTTATTATGCTCCATGTTTTTGTTAGTATTAGCTAGTATTAGATCACATCATTATTGTATTTTGTTTAGTCTGTATTTTAATAATATCATAAAATTGTAATAAGTACATAATTTTTTTATAATTCTACTATTCACTGGAAGAGAAGGCCTTATGAACTTTACTCTGTCAGCTAAAATAAAGCATTATTATTATGTCCACCACTGTGTTCTCGAGGTAGCATGCTGCTTTGTCACGCAGCGGGTCTGGGTTCGATCCCGGTCGGGGCAGTTTTTCTGGGTGAGGTTTTTATTGGGATTTTTCCTCACCTGTAAGACAAATGTCAAGAAAACTTTAAGGCCCAAACGGTCCCCGAAATCATGTGACCATCATCATCCTTATCATTATCATCATCATCATCATTCTTCACTGGTGTGGAAAGCAACAGGAAGCTACCACACCTACAATTCCCTAGTAAAGCTGCAAGCATAGCATGAAAATGCTATGATTGCAGTGAAGGACCTGCCTTCGGGCAGAATTACTATGGATGTATGGATTATTATCTCAAATATGATCAACATTTTTACTGGTAGTGCCATCTATTTGCCCTTGGACGATTAGGGAATTATATATGAGGAAAAAAAATGTTGATATTTGTATCGTCTGTTGAACGGTGTAATGGACAGCCTACTGGGCATAGAACCGGAGGTCGGTTCAAGTTTGGTTCAAGCATTAATTTTTCTTTTCTAAATACAGAATATATATTTATTTTGTTAAATTGGACAAACTATTTGTGATGCCAGCATCTGAGTATATAATTTTTCTCTTCTAATATAATTTGTCCTTCAGTAAGAAGTGTTAAATGAATAATAAAAACATCAAAAGGAGCCCTGCTGGCTTTATAAAGTAATGTTTAAATTAAGTTTTTTTTTTTTTTGAGTCTGTAATCATCTTACTTCAATTTAATGTTGATTTGTTCTCGAACATGTTTCGATATAATCTTCTATATCATTTTCAGCTTGGCATAATCAAAGCAATGGCTCGTAACATTCAGCGATCGGAAATTAACAATGAATAAGAGAAAAATTTGTGTTTATATTGGAGTGCCCAGATAGCTCAGAAGTAGAGCATTGGCCTAAAAAGCCAAAGGTCCTGGGTTCAAACCCCAGTCTGAGCATATAATTTTTCTCTTCAAATATTATTTAAAAGTGTTGAAATGCAATGAAAATAAATCATGGAATACCATAAATTATTTTCTATGTAATATATATTGTTGTATAATTTAACATAAATTTAAATAATATCTATCAATTCATTTTTCATACAGAGAAAATGCACCTTTATGCTTCTATAGTGTGCCTGCTCAAACAGACAGATTCAAAGTATTTGGATATTTAAGGAACATGTCAAATAAGTTAGAATATACACTAAACTTAAAAAATATATATATTTTTACCTCACCTCATATCCTGTCTTCTAATCAGATCAGTTACAAAACTTTATTGATTTCATCTTCAGTAATTCCATGAGCACTGCTTCTTACTCAATCTGCTGATGGACCAACGAACATTCAAATCAAATGAACCTCCCCGAAAATTACAAAATTCGTTAATTTTTCTTTCTTGTTTTTCTGAATGTGGATTGAAATTTCTGTGGAAGTTGATTTGAATTAGAGGTTCATCAGTCCACCAACAGATGGAGTAAGAAGCAGTGCTCCTAGATGACAGAACAGCAGTTGTGAAATTACTGAGGATGAAACTGATGAGGTTTCAAAACCGGTCTATTTAAATGACAAGATATGAGGTGAGGTGAAAAGAATTCATTTTACATCTTAAAATATACCTTATAGTGACATTTCTTAAATAGTTCAATACAAATAAACTGTTTGTTGATATAATTATTCACTATTTTTAATCAAATTAATTTTTCTTTGGGGTTCAGTGAACCATTGAACAGACAGGATGCATTGCCACTCCTAAGTAACATTTATTTTTGGATTTATATTTTTTATATTTATTTATTCTTATCATCCTTCAGAGCATCATAGATGCTTTCGGACTTGTTCAGATTACAACCTATATGTAAACAATATAACACATATATTAATACTTTTTATGTTTATTTCCAATGTGTCTCTTTATTTCCAAGTTAATATAAATTGGTGATTCAAAATTGATCGTTTACCTTTAATGCAATAAATCTTATATTTAAAGGAAAATTTTAAATAAATTTTTTCTATCTCTCCACATATCCTGTTTCAAAACCTTAGTGGTTACATCTTCAATAGTTACACAACCAATGTTCTGTCATCCAGGAACACTACTTCTTACTCCATTTGTTGGTGGACCGATGAATCTCCCAATCAAATCAACTTCCCCAGGAATTTCAAAATTAATTAAATTTTCTCTCTTAGTTTTTGAATGTGGATTTTTTCCCCAAACAATAAGCTCCTTAGGTTTTTCTATTTCTTTTATCAAATTAGCCTTTCTTTCAAATTGATGTTTTTCTGACCAAGCATGATCATCTACTGCTGCCTGCTGATTTTTCCAATTCCCAATTTTTGATATTCCTAAAGTGTTCCTTCACTCTGATTTTCAAATTTCTTTTTGTTTTCCCTACATAAATTTTATCATAATCCCCACACTTAATCTGGTAAATTCCTGATTTGTTTTCTTCTTTAATTTTGTCCTACTCCTGGACGACAGAACATCGGTTGTGTAACTATTGAAGATGTATCCACTAAGGTTACAAAACTGGTCTAATTAGAAGACAGGATATGAGGTGAGATGGTAAGAATTTTGTTTTAAATTAAATCTCTTAGTGATATTTTCTATAATCGTTCAATTAAAAATTAAACTTACTTCAAGAACAGGCAGTAAATTTCGAAGTCTTGCTTCCAGTCTCTCCCACTTCTTAACAGTATCGTTAACTCTCTCTTTCAGAACTTCTAAATAAACAGGATCACAGAGATTTGAGAATGTCTTGTATGAAGATTTTACTCCATCTTTTGTTATATTCCATTTGGGAACATCTTGCTCCACTGTTTTCTGTAATCATAATCAATATCACATTAAATCATGCTGTAAATTGTGGATATATGGATTGTGTTCAAGTTTACAGCAGAACTTTGAAAAAATCATCTGAGATAAATGCAACAATTTGGGTACATAAATAAATATTTAATAAATGTAAAAAAATTTATAATTATTACTGCAAAATGTTTAAAATAGTATTAAATATTGGTAAAGGTGCAAAAAATTATGTAGAGCAACAATGTTACAAGAATATAGTATGGAAAATCATAGCTCAAAGTATTCCAAACTTGAGTATATACAATTTCTAATTATTAGATTGTACACCAGATGTCTGGATTAAATTCCAAATCAGTCTGCATACATGTGTTGAGAAGGCGTGTGATACTTTTGATAGTGATATATCTGTTGGATGTAAAAGTTAAGCCTCTTTTCCCTTGGTGCTTTTTGACAGAAGTAGGCATGTGCCAGCACCAAGTTTCAGCTTCTCCATTTTTCTCATCATCATTACACATACAACATACCTTCTCCTTTGTTAGTAGTTACTAGAACAAGTTAATTTAGTTACGCTTATTTGCCAAAGATGTCATAAACAGTCAACATACCGACCCAACGAGACGTCTAGCAGGCAACTGAGCTATTACTAGGATGAAAAAGATTAGTCAATTTTGCTTAGAGGCCTCTTTATTCAGGCTTAAGGATCATTTACGAGCCTGAAAATCTTCAGACTCGGGACCCACAGCTTTAAAGTCCAAACAGAGGATTTGCTCCTTGGATTTTTCATCCTAAAAAAATCCATTGACTCTAGAAGGATTTGAACCCAGGTCCCTCAGGACCAGAGGCAAGGAACTTAACCACTAGTCCATCATGGATGACATAACACACTTTACACTTCACAAAAAAAACATAACTCATCCTACACTCCTCTATGTGACATAAGTACACATTGTCTACATAAAGTGGTCTGATCAAGTGATGTATAAATTGAAAATAGAACAGATTAACACTGTATAGCTCTCAAGAGATTTGGAGAAAAAGGATAAAAGTGTAGAACATCAGTCACAGGAAGATGTGATAATACCTGTTCATGATGATGATAATTCTTAAGGCAATGCTTCGGTGAAATTTGGTGAAATATAATGAAAAAATTGTTTTTTCTATTTTAAGTTTTTTGTTATGTTTGAAACCTGTACTTTTATTTTGCACTTTTTTTTTTAATTTTGGCCATATTTAAAGCCCCCTGCAGTCATTTAAGTCTCCCCGTGCGACCACACACTGGCTTTTTAAAGCCCATGCCCACCACTGTAACTTTTGTACACATTTTTTCGATTATGTACTCATTCATTTTTAATTTAGCGTGGTTTTGTCTATGGTCAAAGATTAGCTTCTGATGAGATTCTGAACTGCTGTACTGTGGGGAAGACTCAGAATCCAAATGAATCTTTGCACAGCGTTATTTGGGCTAAATGCCCGAAAGAGGTGTTCGTCTCAAAAAAGAAATTGGAAATTGCTGTCGCATCAGGGATTGCAGAATTCAATATGGGATGTGAAACAACACAAAAACTGAAAGCTGCAGTCAGTGGTGTGCAATTAAGTGCCTCAGGACAAAAATTTAGTGCAATGAGGGATAAATGTCGATTCACATACAGTGATGTTACAGCAAAGCGAGTCTTCAAAACAGCCCAGAGAAGACTCAAATTGACAAAAACTGTTGTTGAGGGGAAAAAAAAGCAGGAGAGGGTCACACATATGGTGTTGGGGAGTTTTAAGTCTACCTGAATGAGGTATTGTGCTCATATCCGTTGTTAAATTTTAAATTTCATTTTTCTCAACTACATTTTTTCAGCATTTTTGAGTTTTCAAAACGCTCTGCGTACCACAATATGCTTGAAATTTTCAGGAGAGCTTTAGATATTACATAGTAAAAAACTGATGTGCAATCTTTTATATATATTGAATGGTTCATTTGTAATTAAATATAATTCATATGTCACCCTCATAAAATTGAGAAATTATGTTACAAACACAGAATTTTTTTTTCTAATAAACTAGTTCAAATTAAAAGAAACCTGCACATCAGTTTATTTATATTACTCTATTAAGTTTATAAAAAAAATAAGTCAGATATGGTAAACCGTTTGATACAAGGAACATATTATTGACATATAAAAAAGCAGTAGGAAGTGAAATAAGGATTTTAAATAAAAGAAACTCTCATAAACTTCAAGTAAGCCAAATGCGCTTCTTACGATCATTATTAGGAGTTAATAGACTGGATCACCAAAGGAACACTATTATCAGAGGAAAACTTGGAGTAACAAGTTTAAATGAAGATATACAAAGATACCAACAAGAATGGAAAAATCATCTGAGGAGAATGGCAAGAAATAGACTTCCAAAATTGGCATTCCAATATACCCCAACTGGACATAGGGACCAAGGAAGACCAAAACATCGGTCGAAAGATCAAGACCATCTTCGCTAGGTTTACCGTACAGGCCACATGGCCTAAAACGAATTTGTTCATGATGATGATGATGATGATGAAAAAAGCAGTAACATTTTTAATAAAAAAAATTAATTTCTCAAAATGTTTTTGAGATAGCTTAACAAAATTTGGTACATAGTATCACTATGATACTGTGGTGGTATGGTTAAAATCTGAAGTTGATCTGATGAAATTTATAGATTTTTACAAATTTCACAGATGCATTGCCTTAACGACACTCACTATACAATTTAAAAATAGGACCCAAAAATATTTGAACACCCGATATAAACAAACATACAAAAACTTATAATGAATATAACAAAACTTTTGATAAACAGTATATAGTTCACAATCATCTTAAATACATGCACAAATCATTGAAGAAACTCTATAAGTACAAATAAGTAAATATTTTACCTTCAGAAAGCTAACTTCTTTATCAAGATTCCTCTTTGCAGGTTCTTTTGTTTCAAACTCATCAAGCTGTACTTCCACACTGTCAATCCATTCATTCAGAGCTGGAATATCTTTTTGCAAGTTTCTAGAAAGTTCCAAAGCAGAATCTAGAATTCCTTTAGCTTCGGTAATTTGAGATCCCAGCTGAAACAAAGGTATTTTATAAATATTAAGTTTAGTTTTATTTTTAAAATTGTGATAAAGTATACATAGGAAAAAACAAAGAGAAATTTAAACATTAGAACTAAAGAACACATAAGAGATGTAAAAAAGGGAGAAGTAGAAAAATCTGCAGTAGCAGCTCACGTTTGGACAGAAAAACACAAAATAGATCTAAATACAAAATTATTAAAACAGTTAAAAAATACCAATGAACTCACGATATGGGAAAAAATCTATATAGAGAAGAACAAGGAGAAAATTATGAACTTTGAAATTCCCGGAGAAAGGAGCCTCATTACCAAGTTCTTTGGAACACAGATCCAGGGCTGACAACTTGAAGAAAAGAAAATATCAGTTTGTGCATTGCTAAAGATGGGGCAACAGCCTTGAAACCTATGTCCAACTAAACAATCATACGAGGTAAGAATATAAAATAATACAAACTCAATTTTTAAGTTTAGTTATTAAAAAATGCAATAAAAATACTGTGATGGGATTTAGTGGTGCCAGTGGGCAAAACTTCCAGATATAATTGGATAAATATTCTTGATGTTTCATGATGTGGGTAGCCAATATACATATTTATTTATAGGAAATGAAGAGTATATACTTCTTCCTGTTGGTTTGTATCTTCTCTTGTATGTCCTCTAAGGGACTTTCAGCAGCCGTGTTGATCTAGCCTTTCGAAAACTGAACTGTTCTAACAGAGTACCTATTTTCTGGGTCAGGAATTTGCTAAATAGTTTAAATGCTACAGATTTGAGGATTATACTCCTCTATCACATCACTTTTACCTTTGTAGAGTAAGTTTATAATTGTATTATGCCATATTCCAGGGATGTCCTGCACCATAGCCTAGTGGTTAAGACAAGATGTCACGGTGCAGAGCTACGGGACTTATAGTGGTTCAAGTCTACATGGGGGAAGACATTTTCTCATGGAATTTCAGCCAGTATGAGACTGGTGCCCACCCAGCATCGTGAGGAATTTGGGTAGATACAATAAGTAGCAGTTCCAGGTTGTGAAAATCAGCTAAAACAACTGGGAGCCAATCATGCTCACCACATGATACCCCTACACTGGCTGGATGATCACATACCATTGTGATTTGCACATGCGGATGTGAGGCCAGCAGCAAGCTCGTAAGCCAAGGGTCTTCTAGGCCTGTCGTGCCATGAGTTTTATACTAGGAATATTTACAGTTAGATAGAGCTAAAGATTATACCCAGAAGCATTGAAATGTGACTTTGAGAAATCTACAATTATGAGGAGAGGAGTTAAATTCTAACTCAATTATCATAAGTAATGCCACGAGTGATTTCCAAATTATTGATAAATTGGAAATGAGAAACGATTGGTATGCTTCATTTGCTTCTTTTGTTCATCACTGCAACCAGATCATATGATTTATTGCCAAAGGAATGCAATATTGTAAGAATGAACTCTAGTGGAGAAAAAATGAAACACATCTAACTGTATATTAATTCATTTCTGGTATCCTATGATGTAAATATGACAATTATATTTTTCTGGAATGTTATTACCTGGGAAAAAATACATTTAAGAAAGTACAAACAGTGGTTTCTTTTTTTTGTGGTATAGTCAATTGTTACAAATGTTTTTATATTAACTCCCGCATGCGGTATGTGTTGACATTCATGCACTATGTATACAATCTGGTAGCTGTATTTCTTGGTGAGTCAGTCACTGCAAAATAATGCTATGACCTATTCAGAATGTTAAAAAGGAGGTGATTTCTTTATTATGATAAACTTTAGTTGGTAAATTCTAGGCAAAACACGACTGTGATTGGTTGTAAATAAAAAATCATTGAAATGTGATTCGTCATTGATTCCCATTTGGGGCACGAGTTAAATAGTCAATTAAAATAAACCTCATAGTGTCACTTCCTTTAAATATTAATGAAAATATTTCCAGTCTCCATGCACTCATATGAGATGAGACACACAGTGATGATTTCCACTATCACATCCGTACAAGGAATTCATTCCACTAGGCCTGCCATGAATATATATGTGCCTTGTGTAAGAAACTTACCAAGCCTCAGATTGCAGCAAAAGATCAGTTTCTCTAACCTAATTCTGTTCAAGCTAGAATCAGGTATAATTCAACACTTGGATATAAAGGTACATACACATATGCGCGACGCGAACATGAACGGCGCATGTGTGGCACGTGTTATGTTCGTCGAAATTATTAATTTCAACGAACCTCCTGTGATCCATAGGAAACCCACAAACCTTCAGTAGACATTTTGCAGAGCAGGTGTAACCAACCATGTCTATTCCCTTTCCGTTCTCCCGCTTGTCCTGCATTCTTTCCCAAAAATAGGGACTTTTTTTTAAATGCCGCGGGACGCGGGACAAATTATTAAAAATTGGGACTGTCCCGCCAAAATCGGGACGTCTGGTCACTCTTATTACTTATTACATCTTATAACTTTATTTATACTTTTTCAAATATTATAGCATTAAAGGAATTTAAAAAAATATATGATTTGTATATATATATATATATATGTTTAAAATTATTAAGAATCCATAACATGGCCTTAATTTTTAATAAAGATGTACATGATTATAATACTAGAGGTTGTACTTTATTGCACAAAGATACTAGTTTCTCAAAAAAAAAAGGTATAAAAGGGATTTGTTATGCATTAATCAACCATTACAATAACTTACCTATTGAATATCAACATTTCACAAATGTTAAACATTTTTCTAATTGTATTAAAAATATTTTTTCTCATTGCTTTCTTAGATTTTGTTAATTTTATTATTATTAATATAATCCTGTTTAAATATTGTTTTTATATGTGTATATATATTGTACATCTATAGTAGTTTGTATTACTTAAACTTATGCCTGAATTTGTTTTCTTGTTTTTATTGTTAATTGTTTTATGGCCATTATTTTTTGTATATTGCCCCTTAACATGAGCAGTCTTGCTCATTATTTTTTTTTTATTTATTTAGCCTGGTGGAGTTAAGGCCATGTGGCCTTCTCTTCCACTCACCAGAACAAGCATATGTTACATATGAATACAAAAAAAAATACAATAATAGTCATATAAAACAGGACAAACATATGTTACATATGAATACAAAAAAATTACAATAGTAGTCACATTAGACAGGACAAACATGTTACATATGAATACAAAAAAAAGTTACAATAATAGTTATTGAACAATTCATTATCTGTCATATTGAATAATAATGAAATTAATGTCTAATAATAGAATGAAACTAAATACAATTAAAATTAAATTAATGATACAATGAATAAAAAAGGAATAACAGCTCGAATCTACTATGCATAAAAAGAAGAGAAAAAAAAACACTACAATGAATTAATCTACGCTTTTTATACAAGGCATTAGGTAAATATATTAACAAATCCTAAGTCTATTTTTATTAAATAATGCAAAACGCATTATTAATTCTTAAAAAGTAGTATTAGTGAGTTGTTTCTGTTAGTGATTTTATTTTCAATTTATTTCTGAAAGATGGTAAAGTTTGGCAGTCTCTGACATAGGGTGGAAGTGAATTCCATGTTCTAGCAAGAGAAACTGTAAAAGATTTCGAATAATAGGTAGTATGATGAGGAGGGATATAAAGGACACTGTGCTCAAGGGATCGGGTATCTAAGTTATGTGTATCAGAGAGTTTAGTGAAGCGGTGTGATAAATAATAAGGTAAAGATGTGTGTAATATGTTATAGAGTAGGCATAGGGAATTGATGGTTCTACGATCTTGAAGACGAAGCCATGACAATTGTTCCAGGGATGGTGTAACGTGATCAAATCTACGTATACCACAAATAAAACGTATGCAAGAATTGTGAACACGTTGAAGTCTTTGGGTAAGAACAGTATTTAGGTCAGTAAAAAGAGTATCACAATAATCAAAATGGGGCATTGCGAGTGTTTCTACTAGCATTTTTCTTAGAGAAAACGGTAAACAATTTCTTTGGAGTCTTTGAAGAAATAAATAAATAATTAGTAATAAATGTGTTTATATATTGTATTGTTTTGTGATACTTCATACATAATATTATGAAATGAACGTCTTAAATAAATAATGATTTCTAAATAATTCTAATTTATTCATACAATTACAGTACACACGAAAAAAAACACATAACATTGAAAAAAAAACAGGCATCTCCTTTCAATGATTTTTTAAAATGATCCTTATGTTGAAGATCCCACAATAATTGCTTGCTTCTAAATATCAATTAAGTTTTAACATGTTTTCCTCTGACCACTCCATACTCAAATAATAGGTGCGCACAGAAAACAACGAACCTCTCAGGTACCCGTCCAAATCTAAACAGCAAACCATCAAAGTGTTCGTGGAAAAAACCGACAATGAGTGGATCGTGGTGCAAGACGCGCATGTGGTGCGCACACCGTTCGCACGCACCTTAAAACCCCGTCCAAATCTGACGAACATGGTGCGTGTGCCGCGTGGCGCGCAAGTGTGTACGTACCTTTACATGGCACTAGATTCAGTATGAGTCACTTGTATTTTGCCCATTGGGCACTTTATATATTATAAATGTTTTTCCATCTCGCCTCATAAAGCTCCATGTTTTCACAGTACCAGTTTCAAAGGCTTTCGCTTCTAGTATCAGCCAAACTCTAATTGTTGAAATTCTATCATTACCATCATCTCCTGAACTTCCATGTGGTGTGCATTTTAAGTCTTGCTCGCCAGGAATCTCAAAATTAATGGACCTAAATTTGTTCTTCTGAATGTATATCTTTTTTCCAAATTATTAATCCCAAAGGATCTAAATGTTTTAAAAGTTTAGTTTCTCTTCCAATTATGTGATTCTCTAGCAAATTAAAAGCGGCTATTGCCAATTTTTCAATTTCATCATTTTTAACATTATCTAAAGCATTCTTTTGTACAAATCTCTAAATTATTTTTAGTTTTCCCTATATATATAGTTACTTGCAAAAAAAGAAATGAGAAATACTACTTCAATGGATACCTAGATATATCGGCTTGCAAGAAAATGAAGCTGCAGATAGTCTAGCAAAAAGCACTAACAGAATGAAACCAGATTCTAAACTAGAACTACCAACCAAATTTAAACTAATTGAAAAGCAGTTTAAGCATCAAGAACAAGAAAGAATATGAGAGTACATGAAGGGAAAAGTTTATAAAGATTTGCATTAATATAGAAGTTTGGTGTTGAAACCTAGAAAAATTGGGTAGCTTAGTTCTGACTAATTTTAAGACATTACTGCCTTCAAGAATACCCCTATAATGTAATTCTAAACAAGGAACACCTTTGAAGTTTTTTATTATAAATGTAACGTTTCTCATTGAATGTGAAATTATATTTGAAGAGAAAAAAATATATATTTAATTAAATAAAAATAAATCTTAAACTTTTATTTTTATTTAATTAAGTAATTATATGAAGACACAAATATAATTATAGATACCAGATTCAAAAGAACAGATACAATCAAAACAAATACTGGATTACGATAAGGATGTAGTTTATCACCCACTTTCTTTAATATATATATAGACGATATTTTAAATAAATGGAAAGTTTTAGTGAATCCAGGAATAAGAATGGATAATAAAGTGCACATAAATAATCTTCTATTTGCTGACAATGTAATCATAATACAGAAAAATGAAGATGACTTATAGAAATCAATGCATGCATTAAATGAAATATGTAAATTATATGACCTAAAGATTTCTGTAAGGAAAACGAAGACCATGGCTTTTAGAGGAAGAGATCCAGTGAGATCCAAAATTATTTTAGAAAATCAAAGTATAGAACAGGTGTCTAGTTTCAAATATTTGGGCTGTGATGTTGGATACAATGTGGAAAGAGATATTGACTCCAAAATAAATAAATTCCAGAAGGTGTGTGTAACAATACAGAGAACATTCAAAAATAAAATTAGAAAAGAAACCAAGATAAAAATGTATAATGTTATGGCGGTTTCCACAATATTGTATGGATGTGAAACTTGGGCTCCAGTGAAAAAACAGAAGGATAGAATACAGATGGCGGAGATGAGGTTCCTAAGACAAGTAAAAGGATGTACAAGACTTGATGGAATAAGAAATGAGGATATAAGAGAAGAATTGAAAGTACAGCCTTCATTGGATAAGGTCACGAATTACAGACAGAAATGGATTGATCATATGGATGGAATGAGTAAGGAGAGATATCCATTGTTAGCTAGAAATTATCAAGCAAGAGGAAGACGTGATGTTGGAAGACCTAGAAGATGTTGGGCTGATACATTATGAAGTCGGAACAGGCAATTGCCTAATCCCTGGAGTGATGATGATGATGATAATGGATTTTCATCAAGTAAACGACAAATCAATTGATTAGAACAATATATGCCTAGACTGGGGTTTGAACCAAGGACCTTTAGCTTTATACATTAATGCTCTGCTACTGAGTTATCCCTGGTCTAGGCATATATTTTTTTTAATTTGAAGTTGATTACAATAATTTAGTTGTGTACTTTAATATACTTATTTCAATCATAGTAACAGCTTTAGCTTCTTAATATTAATTTATAAAAAATGTTTGCCCAGACCGAGACTCAAACCCGGGACCTTTGGTTTTCCATACCAAATGTTCTACCAACTGAGCTACCGAGTAAAGTGATCCCACAACAGGCCTCAGGAGGCCCTTGGGGTAGTATGAGGTTAAGGCTCCCACTTTTTCTAGACAATCGACACTTTATGTCAGCCGGGTTGTCAGCCCTGCGTGACGGCCGCCTTTACCCCAGAACAAGCGTCTGGTACTCATTTCAGTTAGAGGCTGAGTCGACCCCAGGGCCATAGAGCCGCCAGAGGGTTTGGGTCAGTTTAAAAATCCTGACCCCAATGGGACTTGAACCCTCGACCCTCCGGCTTGTAGCTCAGTGCCTTAACCACTACGCTACGGCGTGCCCCTGAGCTACCGAGGCGAGTTCCAATTTAGATGCAAATGTTTCTCCAATAAACGTTGTAATACCCACACTATGGCACTTGCATAGATAGAAGCCAAAGGCTTCAAGCATTTGATTTGGTGCACGGGAATTACAACATATATAGAGAAAAATTTGCATCTAGATTGGAACTAGCCCTGGTAGCTCAGTTGGAAGAGCATTTGGTATGGAAAACCAAAGGTCCTGGGCTTGAGTCTCGGTCTAGGTGAAAATGTTCCTCTTCAAATTTAATTTATCCTTCAGTGAGAAATGTTAAATTAATAATAAAAACATTGAAAGAAGCTTTACTGGCTTTATAAAGTAGGCCTAATGTTAAATTCCCAACGAAAGTCTTCTTAAATAAGAAGCTGCCATTTGCAAGTTGATCAACAGTTTGCAAGCTTTTGGCACTCTTGAAAATTCAAATGTATACTGCTGTGGTCTCGAGGTAGCATGCTGCCTTGTCATGCAGCGGGCCCAGGTTCAATCTCTGGTCGGGACAAGTTTCCTGAGTGAGGTTTTTTTCTCACTTGTAAGACAAATGTCAGGAAACTTTAAGGCCCAAATGATCCCAAAACATCATGTGGCCATCATAATCATCATCATTCATATTTGCCTTAGATTAAGTTCAGCATTAAGGACTCTCCTGGTGCACCACTATCATCATCACCCATCATATCATCAGGGCAGCGTAACCCCACCTTCCAGGTGCTCCAACCTTAGAAGTGGGTTACAATTACACCAATGCCAGGAGAGAGTACCAGAAATATGGAAATGACAACTAGGGGCATTGAATAAAAAAAAAGAGAGTTTTTTTTAGATTGGAGGCTTTGGATAGCTCAGCAGCAGAGCATTAGTGTATGATGGGTTCAAACCCCAGTCTAGATATATATTTTCTCTTCAAATATAAAAGGATAACCTTCTCAGCTATAGAAAACTGGATGAAAATAGATAGAAAACTGGAAACTTGGAAGATTTTTATTGGGAATCGAGGGAAAAAATGACTTGAGTCAATAATCCTGGAAGTCGCTAGTAATAGCATAATAGTTGACTTACTTTGTTGTACAGTTCCTTGAGTGTATCTATTCTTGCATTAAATTTTGGTGGATCAGGAACTGCTTTCTCTTCTACAAGTTTTCTTCCTGCTTTAATTATACTCTCCACTTCACCTTTTATTTCACTCAGAGTGCGATAAAATCTCTGTTAAATAAAACATAAAATCATTAACATCTTGTTAAGTTATGTAGATAGGAAATAACACTATGAGGTTTTTTAATATTTAAAAGTTTAAATTAAAAATACCAAATCCCAGAAACCCCAACATTCATGGTCTTCCTAAAATCCACAAAGACGGAAAGAAAATGAGACCTATCATCAACAATATCAACTCACCGACATATAACATATCAAAATGGCTTAGCAATAAATTTAAAGGTATGGAAAAATTTTAAAATTTAGCAGTAGAAAATTCTTACCAATTAGTTGAGAAATTAGAAAATGTAGAAATAGAACCTTCGGAAAGATTGGTCTCATTTGACGTTACTTCATTATTCACAAACATCCCGACTGACACAACTTTGAAAATTTTAGAAAAATGGTTGAAAGAAAACAAATTAGATGATGATAGCGTTAAAGAATACATAAAACTAACAAAATTATGCTTAAATCAAATGTTATTCACCTTTAGAGGAAAATACTTTAGACAAAAATCAGGACTTGCAATGGGAAATCCATTATCACCATTCTTAGCAAACTTGTTTATGGGGAACTTTGAATGTCATGTAACCAAAGCACATCCTTTGATGTTTAAATTTTGGAGAAGATATGTAGATGATATCATAGCAATAGTAAAACAGAAACAATTAGAAGATGCCATTAAACTGTTAAATATTCAAAATAAAACAATCAAATTTACAATGGAAATAGAAAATAATCATGAAATACCATTTTTAGACCTTAAATTGATTAGGAATGAAGAAAAACAGAAAATAGAATTTGGAATCTACAGAAAAGAAACTCACATTGACAATTATATAAAAGCTACTGGATTTAACCATTTTTCACACAAACAGGCAGTATTTAATAGTTTAACACACAGACTTGTGAATGTCCCCATGAGCAAAGAAAATTACAATAAAGAGAAAGGACACATCATAAAAATTGCGAAGGATAATGGCTTTCAAGAGAAGATGATACACAAGAAAAATAAATAAATTCAAAAAACAAAAAATCATTAATGAAAGTACTCTTCAGACAGATAAAAATATAGGCAAAAAATTCAAGAAGTTCACATACCATCCTTTAGTATTTGACAAGTTTCAAAAATTTTCAAACAAATTCAACATTAAATTAGCACCGAAAAATGACTACAGCTTAGGTAATTTAATAAAAACCAACAAAAATGAAAAGATTGAAGACTGCAAAAAATCGGGAATTTATCAAATTAATTGTAAAGATTGTGAAAAGATATACATAGGAAAAACAAAAAGGAATCTAAATACAAGATTAAAAGAACACCTCAAAAATGTTAAAAATGGAGAAACTGAAAAATCTGCTATAGCTGCACATGCCTGGTCAGAAAAACATAGAATAGAAACCAAAACAAAATTACTTAAACAATTGGAAAAACCGAAGGAACTCACAATTTGGGAAAAAATTTACATATGCAAGAATGAAAATACAACTATGAATTTTGAAATACCCGGTTATAAGGAGAGAGGACTGATTTGGAAATTCTTCAGTCGGCCACCAGATGGCAGGGAGGTCAGTCTGCAGGATAGAAAGCCGTTGGACGTCAGTTTTGAACGTGACACAGCATTGAGAATGTCACAAAAGATGTGAAGAAACCCAGGGTCTGCTATGAATTATGAAGTATGAGGTGAGTGAAATAAAAAATAAACAATATTAACATCTTGTATTCAGGTATTATCACAAACAAAGATTAAAAAGGTCTCCCCTTTTGGTTTAATTTACAAAACAATATCTGCATAGATGATATGCAGACACAAACATATCTAATCCTATCATTCCACATACAGGGTTACCAAAAGGAATTTTCACACAAATTCACAACAAACTGCTAACAAAAATGAGCACCCTGAATACCTTCAAACTACTAGCTCTATAGTCAGTGAGGATTTAATTGTCCAATTGTTTTAAGAGAGTGAAGTAGTCTGGTCAGTTTAAGAAAGAGATGGGTACTCACCTTTCCTTCCATCATCATAATATGTCTGAGAAAAAGACCAAAAAACGGTTGAATACCATGCTTATCTAAATAACCAAGGGCTGAAATGTATTAGGAGGGTGGAGGGTGAAAACACACAAACATTTTCAAGAATTACTGTCTGGGATGTTGATTTTTTTATTGGTACTTAAAAGTTTATCCAGACTAAATGTATTTATTGGTGTCAAAGTAATGTTGTGTTTGTCAAACATTTTTTTAAATTTCCTATGTACTACTGGATGGTAAGTAATTTTCTTGAATTTCTTCTTTTCCTTACTAACCGTTTGTAGGGTAGAGCATTCTTTAAGTTGTTTTACCTTTTTGAATTTCTTTAGTTTGTTTGATTATATACTCTTATTGAACCATTTAATCTGGCTATATTTATGATATTCTTGTATTCTTTCTTAAAATTTTCTTCTTTTAGTGGGACATTTATCAATCTATATAAGAGGCTATTAAATATTGCATGTTTATGTGCCAGAGAATTGAAACCCGTTGATTTGATATAATTATCAGTATGTGTATCCTTCCTGTATACATCAAATTCAATTTTTTGAGTTTTTTTTATTCCTAATTATGTATAAATCTAAAAACGGAATTTGGTTTTCAATTTCTGATTCTATGGTAAATTTAATTGCTACATTTTGCAGATTAAGTAATTTCAATGCATCATCAACATGTTTAAAACTTATTATCGAAAAAATATCATCCACATACCTGTATCAACTCTTGAAAATCCATGGGTAAGCCTTGGTGATATGGCACTTGAAGTAACTCATGTACAAATTAGCCAAATGGGAAAACAGGATTTCCCGTAGATAAACCCGAAACTTGTTTGTAAAATTTACCGTTGAATGTAAAATAAGAATGTTCAATACAAAATTTTGTAAGGTTGATGTATTCCTCTATTACTTCTTTTTTTAGATCCAACGAACTCAACCATTTTTCCAAAAAAATTCAACTTTTTTTTCTATTGGAACATTCGGAAACAATAAAATAATATCGAAAGACACAAATCTGTCATTATGATCCACTCTAATGTTATTCAATTTATCAACTAATTGTAAAGAATTTTCAATACTTTTGTTTTTGAATTCTGGAAAAATCTTAAATTTCTGTACCAACCATTTTGATAAGTAGTAACATGGTGACCCTATACTATTAATTATAGGTCACATTTGGTTCCCAATTTTATGGATTTTGGGGAGATCATACATTCGAGGATTGGATGAATTTGGGACTTTCAATTTGAGTTTTTCTTTATCAGAGATTGTATGCTTAATTTGTTTTAAAGTTTTGCCAAAAGTTTTTATAGTTTTTCTCATAATGTTTACTTCCCAATATTAATTTAAATATAACAAGAGGCTATGTCCATAGAGAAATCAACAATCAGAGAATTTCATCAGTGGAAGTCACGACTGAAGAGGGACAAGATATTGTCTGAAACCGTTGGTGTCAAAGAAATTTGAAATTGTATGAGGTGAGTCGTTAAAAATATGTTCTCCACTCACTATTAATGATATAACCTCATAATGTTTACTTCCCAACATTAATTTAAATATTATTGTGAATATTATTAGACAAGGATGGCACTCAAGATTTGAAGAAGATAGTAGAAATCATGACAACTAAATCCTGACAGAATTTAGAAATTCTAAATATATCTAAAATGCTATAAAAATATTAAGAGACAACAGTAAGGACATTAAATATAGAAAAAATAACAATAGACATAGAAAAAAGTAGGCTAAAGTGGTTTGGACATTTAAAAAGAATTGAAAAGGAAAGACTACCACAAGGTAAGGACGAGTTTGGACAAACAGGTAGCGGAGTTTTGATAATGTAAAATGGAACAAATAATAAACTAAAAATGAGAAATCCTGACTACAGCTCAGTATTTAGATCAGAACTGAAACAAGATCCATCCATCCATCCATAGTAATTTTGCCCAAAGACAGGTCTTTCACTGCAATCATAGAATTGTTGTGCTATGCTTTGCAGCTTTACTGGGGACTTATAGGTGTGGTAGCTTCCCGTTGCTTTCCACACTGGTGAAGGATGATGATGATGATGATAAGGATGACGATGATGGCCAGATGATTTTCGGGGACTGTTGGGCCCTAAGCTTCCTGACATTTGTCTTACAGGTGAGGAAAAACCCCGAAAAAACCTCATCTAGGAGCCCGTCCCAACCGAGAATCGAACCCGGGTCCGCTGCATGACAAAGCAGCATGCTACCTTGAGACCACAGTGGTGGACTTGGAACAAGATAGTGTTTTAAAATTCATAGTAAGAAATACAGACTTAACATACAACTGGATCCTCACAGAGAGCAAAAGCTCCATACATCTTCAGAGCTGCCAGGATTTTCATAATGCAACAGGAATAAACATTTCATAAAATTTATGATGGGAATCAACTGTTCCTGAAAATGCGGTCCTCTGCTGTGAAGAACATGGAGTGAATGAGGTGAAATAGACAACTCATTTTAATTTTATTAAAAAGGAATAAACATTTATTTGAGTAAAATTTCACCTCATATTCTTTTTCTTCTTCTTAGACTAGTTTTGAGACTAAAGAAGATTTCAAAACTATTCTGAGAAGAAGAATAATATGAGGTGAGATAAAATTTTACTTAAATAAATAATACCTCATAGTGTTAATTCCTAAAAAAAATGTTACTTTAAAGGAATAAACATATTGAAACAGCTCAAAGAATCACATGTGTGTATTCAGGCTAACGAAATAGCAGACAGTTTGGTAAAAGAAGGAAGCAAAGACACAGCATCAGAAACGGAACAATTAACTTTCACTGACATCTATTCAAAATTTAACACAAAGACTAACAAAATATGGAAATTACCAACACAACTGGTATAAAACAAACAGCCCTGGAGACTCCATCAGAAGACACTGTAATGAAAAGAACAGGGCTACAGCAAGACTTAAAACAGGACACTTTAGAACTTTAAAAATAATAGATGACAAGAAGATATTCCCTACCTACACAAAATGTAACACAAAAGAAACAAGATATACTCAATTTCATCAACAACTCAGCAATGGATCTCTGGAATCAATCTGAAGATGTAATAAAATTACTTCAAAACATGAACATGGCTTAGAAGAATCAGGGATAAACTACAACAATCGGTCCACCAACAGATGGAGTAAGAAGCAGTTCTCCTAAACAACGTAACATCAGTCGAGATATTAATGAAAATGAAACCACCTAGGTATAATTAGAAGTTATGTAGGTAGGAAATAACAAAATGAGGTTTATTTTAATTTATGTTGAGTTGTTTTTGACTCACCTCTTACTTCTTAACTCCCTCGCAGACTCGAGTTTTGTCACTGCATTTGTGACATTCTCAATGCTGTATCACTATCACAAGGTCAGTCTGCAGGAGAGGAGGTTGTGATCGTGATACAGCATTGAGAATGTCACAAATGCAGTGACGAAACTTGAGTCTGCGAAGGAGTTAAGAAGTATGAGGTGAGTCAAAAACAACTCAACATAATTTCAATTAGAAGATTGGAAATGAGGTAAGGTATAAAAAAACAACTCAACATAATTTCAATTAGAAGATTGGAAATGAGGTAAGGTATAAAGACATTTATTTTAAATATTAAGTATTATTATGCTATCTGAAGTGTAGTACTGTAATTTTTTCTTACCATGCAATGTTTGAGCTGCCCTTCTATTCCTTCTGGATCTTCAGAAGCAAGTTCCAAAAGACATGTCGCTTCTTCAACTCCTCTCAGTTCTCTGAGAGCTCTTGAAAGTCGTGGTTCTAAATTACTCGGAGATCTAAATCTCTGGAATTTTGTCTGTACTTCTGTGAACCGTTTCTGATAACAAAAAATAAAATTATAATTAATAATTGAGTTAGAATTTAACACCTCACCTCATAACTGTAGATTTCTCAAAGACATGTTTCAATATTTCTGCTTATCATCTTCAGTTCCATCTAACCTCATAGTGTTAATTCCTAGATGGAGCTGAATATGATACACAGAAGTATTGAAACATGTTTTAGAAATTAACACTATGAGGTATTATTTATTTAAGTAAAATTTTATCACCTCACCTCATATTCTTCTTCTTCTTAGACCAGTTACAGAAATTTCTTTTTCAGTTCCATCCTTTTCTCTTCAGTTCATGACCATTCTTTTGTCATCTTGAAGGGACACCTCCTGTCCCTCTGTTGGTAGACTGAAAAAACCTCACAATCAAATTATTTTCCCCAGGAATTTCAAAGTTGATTAATTTCTCTTTTCCATTTTTTTAATGTAGATTTTTTTCCCAAACCATAAAAAAATCTACATTCAAAAAAATGAAAAGGATAAATTAATGAACTTTGAAATTCCTGGGGAAAATAATTTGATTTTGAGGTTCTTCAGTCTACCAGGAACAGGAGGTTTCTCTTCAAGACGACAAATGAAAATACTGAGGATGGAACTAAAGAAGAAAGTTCTGAAACTGGTCTAAGAAGAAGAAGAAGAAGAAGAAGAAGAATATGAGATGAGGTGATAACAAATTTTACTTCAATTAAACATGTCTTCGAGAAATCTACAATTATGAGGTGAGGTGTTAAATTCTAACTCATTTATTAATTAAAATAAATCTCATAGTGTTACTTGCTTCAAATATTAATTATACACAGTTTATATAATTATACTGTCTTGATTAAACACCAAGAAACCAAGTATCTATTTGCATCTGGTAGAATAACTACCAACAAGAAATTAACATACATATTTTTAATGTTTTTGTTTTAAATTTGTCACACTGAAGGTCAAATTAATATTTGAAGAGAAAAATTGTATGCCTAAATTGGGATTTGAATTCAAGGTCTCTGGTTCTATGTACCAGCATTATAAACCACTGAGCTATTTAGACATCAGTTTAAATGGAAATGTTTCTCTCTCTTATACAATCCCATGTGCTCGAAGTTGAGAACCTTCATTCTACATTATCAAAGTTTTATATTTACACAAATGTTTATAAAATTTCCCTTCATGTCATTATATAAAAATTTATAATATTTTATACTCTAACACTTCTACAGAATTTAACTTTTATAGGAATTAATCACTATGAGGTTTAACCCATTGAAGACAATTAAAGCACCTGTTATGTTCACTGGAAACCCATTTAAATCTCCCCAGCGTTACTCCGGCTGCACTGGATTTTAAATCAGAATACCCAAACCATGCGTACTGAATCCTATGAATTTCAGATAGTTTGTTTACCCCTGTTTTTTGTAGTATTTTATACTTTTAAGAATAGCAAAGGAATGTGGCCTGCCTAAAACCCTCTTTTGTGTAATTTAACCGTTATCTATTGTTAGTTTGAAAGCTATGAAAGTTGGCAAACATTTCAAAAACCATATTTTTACTAACATTTCTCGGTCATTACATTTGAAGTAAAGACAAATCATATGTTCTAACAGGAACGATAAAAATAACAAAAATATATAATACTGTATTATTATAAAAATAAATTACACTAAATATATAAAAGCATAGACCTATACATTATCAAATCATAGAAAGTTCTAATTATATATCTTTTCAAATTATCAATAATGTAAAAAAGCAATTTTTCTGTATTGTATTCTAGAATACATTTAGCCTTTATGAAATTTTTTTCTTGTTCTCTGCCTTTATTCTTCCTTTGCTTCTTACTGGTGTCAGTCATGTCGGCATTTTTGTGTTTGAATGATAATAAATATATATATTTCCTATCTTATCACTTCAATGCAGGAAGTCTCCGACTAGATCATGTTGTTACCTCTCCTTTTTTTTTAATTTGATGTTCACTAAATTCATAGGCTATTTCCTTTCTCCTGTTATATGTGGGGGTTGTTCTGGTCCTACTAAGGTTGTGGTTCTCATCTATTGAGCTCTAAAAAATAAATTAGGATAACCCAAGTTGGTGTAATTATAAAGTGTAACCTTTCTCTAAGAACGGATTTGCCAATTCTAGGACTACAGTCTCATTTGCAGTAAAATCTGAATTTTCTTGTGCATCTTGTTCAGTGTTTATTTGTATCATATCCCAAAGAGGTCTCGCACAATTTATAATATTTTATTCTAAATCACGCCGTTTTATTCTGATTAGAGAGTTTGAACTGAACGTACCTCGAAATTTTATAAGATATTCTTCATGTGAAATATCTACACTTGTAACATACAAGGACAAAAATTTTGTATTCAAATACTGTGCACCAGGTCTAATTTTGTAAATTCTGTCATCTCTAATTACGGATTCATTATCTTTGAAGTGGAGAAACATCGAAATTAGGAATTACCTTTTGATGGGCACAGTTTTGCTGTGAATGGTATTTGTATAATTGCTCTATTGCTCCAGGACCATTTAATGTTAGGTTTTTTAATTTGAATTATTATGATGCATAGCGCAAAATAGGCCTTCACTTTATCAGTAGTGTTTATAAAAAAGTTAAATTTACAGCCATGATAGTCTAAAAAAAAACATTGAAACTACATATATATTTTACCATAATAAATACCCAAAGTATATTATTCTATAATCTATATATATATATATATATATATATATATATATATATATATATATATATATATATATATATTAAAGTATGCAATATACTGGGCCTACATATATGCTTTATATAAATTGCAACAAATTTTTTTACAGATGGTGAACAGAAATTTTTAATCACTAAACATAAAGCCAACTTCTTATAGTGGAGGGTTTTAATACGAGTGTAGGTCGTGGTTGAGCTGTTTGGACTCTCTACCTGCTCATGAGGAAGACTCGTTAAAAGTATCCAATGGGTTAATTTATGGTGAAATCAAATGTTTCTTACCTCTCATATAAATCTTCTAAGTTACTTCTTACTTAGAAGATTTATATGAGGAGAGGTAAGAAACATTTAATTTCTCCATAATTTCACTTCTACAGAATTTTACAATGAATTTTATTAAGTATTGAAAAATTAATTTACCTGCAAAAGTATCATTTGTTCCTGCAATCTGGCAGCAGCTTCATGTTTTCCAGCTGAATTGTATGTCTTTACTTGTTCCTCCATTTCCTTGAGTGTACTTTCTTGTGTCTCAAATTCTTCTACCAATCTCTGTGCACATCATATTTAAAATAACAAACAAGTACTATCTAATTATTATTCATTATTATTAATTATCAAGTTAATACAGAAACAAATCTAGGTTCATGGCTGCTCAGACATAGGCTTTCCACACATCCCTATTCCGAGCAATGTTTTCCAATCATCCCCTGTATAATCTACCTCCTTCAAATCATGCTTAATATTATTGTTTCAGCTCTTTCTTGGTGCACCCATCACAGTCTACAAGACTTAAATATTCTTATTAGAGATAATGTAGCTCACTGTTATATAGTCTTCTCCATTTTCATGTCTATTCATCTCTCTTTGGTCTAAAAATGTCCCTAAAAATATTCTCGAATACTTGTAATCTTTTCTCCTCTCTTAATCTAAGTGTCCTGTTTTGCATCCATGTAACTGAGAGATTAACAGTTTTTATATATTTTCAGTTAAATGTTTTTTTGATAGGAGTTGGGGTGACAAGAATCTCTGTAATGTATAACAAGTGTTTTCCAGTCATTCCCTGTACAATTCATCTCCCTCAAATCAACATTAATGTTACTGTCTCAGAACTTTCTCTCTTTTTTTTGGGAGAAAACACCAGTAATATATCAATAAATTTCTGTATTTTTTTCTTCAGAAAATCATAGATTTATGATAAAAAAATGTATAACACATCTTAAATATATTTACTAGAAGGAACTCATACTTAAAACTTGTACATTTATATTATTCCAGACTGCAGAAATTATTTATACTATTAGAAAGAACAAAGAAATGGTTAATGAACAAAGAAAAGAAAAAATTACATTAAGATATACAATGTTTGTTGACTGATGTTCTGGTACAGCCAGCATCTCAAGATGAGAAGGAAAGGAAAATTACAAACAAAAGCAAATAAAAGTCAACATTCCAAAGCAAAGGTAACAATAACAGCCATAACCAGACAGAGACAGCAATTTGAGAATGGTCTGACTTATAAAAGAAGCTCATAAAATAACAATAAAACCTATAACCTACAATTAGTCTAGTAAACATCTCTTCAGAGGACACTCACAGGATTTTTATAAGGGGTTGCAAAATAATTTTAGGTTGTACTTAAGAGTGTATGCTATTTTATTATTTTTATTATTATTATTATTATTATTATTACTATTATTAAACTTAAAGATCTAACAAAATAATACACCCTAACCTTACATTTGTTCTATTTATTTGTCACATCGGTCTTAAACTATTATTACTGCTATTAATATTTTTACTGCTATCATTGTTATTATTACCATTATTATTATTATTATTATTATTATTATTATTATTATTATTATTATTATTATTATTATTATTATTAAACTTGTAAGATCTAATAAAAAAATTTAGCCTAACTTTACATTTGTCCTATTTATTTGTCACATCAGTCTTAAATTTCAAAATCAATTTAAAATTATAAAATCTAACAAAATAACCCACACTAACCTTTTTTTGTCTATTTTTTTGTCTAGTATAGGTCATTAATTAAGTCAGATTTTGATTAAGTTTAAATGTGAGAATATGATACATTAATAATATTTTGGTTTGTATATTGGAGAATACAGCTTCGCAAGAATTCTTTCAAATAAATAAATTTGTCATGAATGAATGAGTCATACTGTTTTTTTTTAATTTGTATCATGGATGAATGAGTCATTTAAAAAAAAAAGGTTTATTCATTCATGAATTAAGAACCTCAATGTTACTTCCTATATTTAACTACGAATAAATTTGTGTACTTGTAAATCTGGAAAAGTCGTCTTTTGGGAGAATGTATTTAGGAAAGTAATTTCAGAAAGTTTATAGGGAACAGTGTTCTACAGACTTGCTAATGAACAAAATATAAACTATGAAGAATTTTGTATACAGAACTTGTTTACCAATTTCAGACCATTCTCTCTGAACATCACAACATAAAAGGAAGTGAATAATGATTGCCACACCTGATCATCATCTGGTAAATCGTCGGCGGTGATGTCGTTTTCAACACGTGCTGTTAGTAGTGCGTCTACATGAGTTACCCATTCCTGGAACTCTAGGATATGACTTTCTGACTGCTGAGCCTCCTGGACAGAGCCCTCAAGCAATACGGTTCGATCCCTAGCCTACAAAGCAAGATGCCAGTGCACACAATCATCACAAAGCCTGCTAACTGCAGTCCCAATTGTAATACAAACCTTCATCATCATTAACAAACATTCTTTAAAATTAATACTTTTAAACTTTTTATGTACAGAGTATTTCAAAAGAACAAAATGTAGGACTGACAAGGGAACTGTTAACCATTGCATGCCAAAACCTACCTTGAAATTACTCCCAGAGTAACGTTATGATGTAGAAACACTGTGTTTAAAATATTAACTGCCATGTTTAACTGCAAAGCACAGAAATCAAAGCCAGATTCTAGCAATGGATACCCATTGAACAGAGCAGATGGATTCCCTGCATCATGCATAAGAGCTTAGGAATGTGAGATGGGATGCTGCACAGATGGCAGGTAGTGAGGATTGTCCAGGAATTGTATTACTTCCCTATAATTTAAATGAATAATTTGGTACTGGAGTTCAGTGCCTTGCAGTTAAATGGCACAGCTTTGGTACATCACAACACTTCTCTGGAAGAGATTTCAAGGTAGGTTTTGGCATGCAATGGTTGACAGTTTTCCTTGTTAGAAATAAAAATGTAGAGAAACAAGTAAAAATGCATCAACTGCAAGGTCATTGGCACCTGTACATAATGGTTTATATTAAAAGTCCTTTAAAAGGTTAAAATTAAAAAAAAAATTACCTAAGATCTAGGGGTGGTATTTATAGGGTGTTGTTGTGCAACTACCAGTTTTCAAATAATTTATTCTTGCGATGTTTTTATTATTAATTTAATACTTCTCACACAAAGACAAATTTATATTTGAATAGAAAAATTATATGCTCAGACCGAGGTTTGAACCCAGGACCTTTGGCTTTCTAGGCTAATGCTCTGAGCTATCTGAGCACTCCAATCTTTATTACTCCAATCTTTGCTCGGAGCAAAAACTTGTAGCATTCAATGCTTGGGAATTAACAATGTATAAGAGAAAAATTTGTGTTTAGATTGAAGTGCTCAGATAGTTCAGCGATAGAACATTGGCCTAGAAAGCCAAAGGTCCTGGGTTCAAAAACCCCGGTCTGAACATATAATTTTTCTCTTCAAATATAACTTATCTTTTCCTTATTAAGATTTTTAAAAAATATGTTTTCAATATAAATGAGCTCTTAACGTGTTATTTCCAGCTTAGAGCAAGCGATGAAATGGACTTGTTGCAAATCTCCTTGGGTAGGACAAATCTTTGTTGGTTTTAAAGTGCGTGCATCCCTTTCCCCTTTATAAAACCTAGCTGAAAGTGCCATTTATGTTGCAGTGTTCTTGCAAACATGGAATTGTTGAGATGTGCTGCTTTTTTTTAACAAGGGAACTGTTAACCATTGCACGCTGAAACCTACCTTGAAATTTCTCCCAGAGAAGTGGTGTGATGTACAAAGGCCGTGTCCAAAACATCATCTGTCATTTTTAACTGTAAGACACTAAAATCAAATGTCCAATCTCTCATTTAAACTATAGGGAAGTAGTACAACTCATTATTGGCAGACTGGATAACCCTCACTACCCACTGTTCGCGCCATGTCCTGCCTCACTCCACTCTTTCCTTAACTCATGCAGGGATGTGCATCTGCTTTCTACAGTTGCTGGATTCTGGCTTTGATTTCTGTGCCTTGCACTTCAAACAACAGATTTATTTATTTATTTTTTTTTAACACGGTCTTGGTACAACACAATGCTTCTCTGCGAGAAATTTCAAGGTTTTTGGCATGCAATGGTTGATGGTTCTCTTATAAGTCTTCCTCATCTATCTAAAACTTCACTCTAAAAATTTTGTATTAGATCTTTCAAAATATGTTTCATCTTCAGCTATTATTTAACTGAAATTTTATGTAGTTCAGGATAAAAGAGATCTTTAGGAACAATTTTTTTTTAAAATTTGAACTTTTTTATATACAGGGCTTCCAATATAAAACTGGACCGGCCTCACGGAGTTTCACCCGGCATGCAGTGCTGTCTCTTCCTCCCGCAATTCACCCTGCCTGCCACCCGTCCTTGAACTGTTTCTTACCTTATAGAAAATACTGGAAATGTTGTCCTCCCGCAGTTAAACAGGCATTATACCGAGTATACACATTTAGATTGACACGCTGTAGTTTGGGCACTGTCAAGTTTCTGATTTCATTTCTGGAAGGAGGTAATTGTCCAGGGAAGTTCCGAATAAATTCCTCGCGAACGCGACGAGCTGATTCGTATTTATAATAACATTTACACACATAAATGCGCTGCTCTAATGTCAGGTGACGTCTCATCTTGACGAACGATAGTAAACTGACTAGTTCAAGGACGAGCGGCTGGCAGAGTGAAATGCGGACGAGGAGAGAGTGCTGCCTGACGGGTGAAACCCCGTGAGGCCGGTCCGGGTTTATATTGGAAGCCCGTTAGTAACTACAATGGTGGTCCAGAATTAATTTTAAAAGTATTGATTGTTTTTTTATATGACAAAATGCTAAAAAAAAAGATGTAGGTTAAAATGAAGTGTACATATATTTAAATATATGCAGATGAAAATAAACGTGTATGTATATATGTATGTATATGCCACATATGTCCCTTGTGGAGACACGGTACTCCCCTAGCAGTTGCTTGATCAAGCTAATTTTTGTTATAGTTATTTCTCTACAGATGTCAGTGAGTGACATGTGGTCATCACATCCTCTCAGTGCGACATCTATTGTCAGACGAACAGATCTGTGCTCCTTCAGCACTGCAGTCCTTCTTAGAAAAGATAACGCCTGCACTCACTTTATTCCATGCACTTCCCTCCCACCACATCAAACAGCAGCCTCGATAACTTACCGAGTAGGGATGTTACCAAACTTCCCCTAAACAGTGTCATGGGTCTTGAATATTGAATCATGTAAGGTTAATTATTATTTATTTATATTTAAGTAGGTATAATGACGCTGATTAACTTCTATTATTTGCTGCTTAATAATATATCTTTCACCACTCCGAGCTACAGTGTTCATGTTGAGTTGACAACACTGGACTAAAAGTGCAAATAATCTGTCCCGCAAGAAGGCTCAAAATTGTGAGTAGTGGGAGGGGCGAAAGAGAGGGATAGAAAAGAGGGAGATAGGAAGGCAGGGAGAGAAATTATTTACCGAGGCAGAAAAGTAATTTTTGTTCAGTTCGCACATCTTACTGGGGCACAGATCCATTGGTCAGCAATAATAGGGACATTTGGTCAGCATATTGCCCTAATGAGACATCTAGTAGGCAACTAACATATTATTTGAAAGGGGAAGCCCAGTGAAATTTGCTCAGAGGCACTAATTTACGTTTGAGTTTTTTATGAGACCAAAATCTTTAGATTTGGGACTTGTTCCTTGGATTTTTCCATCCAAAGAATCCATTGATCCTGGCAGATTTGAATCTGTGACCCTCATGACTAGAGAGAGACAAGGAAATAATCACTAGACCATTGCGACCAAGAAATAAAAATGACTATTTAACTCATGCCCCAAAAGGTAGTCAATGACCAATCATGTTTGAATGAATTTTAATTTACAACCAGTCACAGTAATGTTTCACCTGGAATTTATCAAATAAGTTCACCATATTAAAGAAAGTTGCTCCTTTTTAACATTCTGAATAGACCAGAGCATTATTTTTCAGTGACTGACTGTCTAAGAAATACAGCTACCAGATTGTGTATATATATATATATATATATATATAATATATAGTGTACGAATGTAAACAGATAGTGCTTGCGGGATATAATATGAAAACATTTGTAGCAATTGATTATACCACAAAAAAGAAACCACTGTTTGCACTTTCTTAAACATATTATTTCCCAGGTAATAACATTTCAGAAAAACATAATTGACATATTTACATCATAGGACATCAGAAATTAATTAATATACAGTTTGATGTGTTTCATTTTTTCTCCACTAGGGTGCATTCTTACAATATTGTGGTCCTTTGGCAATAAATAATATGATCTGGTTGCAGTGATGAACAAGTGAAACATAACAAATGTTTCTCATTTGTTTTCAAACACCACCATTACACTATAAATAACTATATTCAAATAATGATTTGTGAGAAAACAGCTTAATTTTATTTGTTAAATAGTTACTACAAATGCCATTCTTTGATTTCCAAATTCTCTAGTTAAATTGGAAATCACTCATGGCATTACTTATGAAAATTCATGGCTCGATAGACCTAGCAGGCTCTTGGCCTACCATCTGACTGCTGGCCTCACATCCACATCTGTGTTGATCACAGAGGTGATCATCTAGCCAGTATAGGAGACGACATATAGTCAGCAGGTCAGATCCCCAGCTGTTACAGCTGGTTTTCTAAATCTGGATCTGTTACTATTTTAGCTACTCAAATTCCTCACAATGCTGGGTGGGCTCAAATTTCATGACAAAATTTATTCTCCCATGGGGATTCAAACCACTATAAGTCCAGTAGCT
Source organism: Diploptera punctata (assembly GCA_030220185.1). Taxonomy (NCBI): domain Eukaryota; kingdom Metazoa; phylum Arthropoda; class Insecta; order Blattodea; family Blaberidae; genus Diploptera; species Diploptera punctata. Next base: position 3,626,127 of record JASPKZ010002677.1, on the reverse strand, counting down.
CTGCACAAAGGCTCCATGCATTAAACTGTATTACTTTATAATGATGGAAAGTATTGGTCAAATAAGGGAACTATCTATCATTGCATGTCGAAACCTACTTTGAAATTTCTCCCAGAGAAGCATTGTGATGTGTACAAAAAATTACCTGCAGTTTTTAATTGGAAGGCACAGAAATCAAATCCAGAATACTGCAATGGCAATCCACTGTCTGGAACAAGTGGAGTGAAGTAAGGCAGGGATTAAATGCACTGCACAAGAAATCACTAGCAGAATAAGTAAGCAAGTTCACACTCCCACTCCATGCAGGTAGTGACGGTTATCCAACCTACAGTTATAATACTCGTGTGTTTTTAAATGAGAGATTTGGCACTGGATTTTAGTGTCTTCAATGATCATTTTTTGGACACGGTCTTGGTACATCACAATGCTTCTCTGGAAGAAATTTCAAGGTAGGTTTCGGCATGCAATGGTTGACAATTCCTTTATCAGATTCACACAGACATACAAGATGTGGTATTTTTTGAGCCCATCTTCTGTTTTAGCACAAATGAAGTTAAAAATATAAGTGAAGTAATAATTTTTGTTGATATTTCTCTTAAAATATTAATTTTTCATTTAATACAAGTGACAAATTTAAATAAAAGCATTGAAAATTAGTAAATAATATAAACAGCATACTTTTATTAGCAGACCCTGTACACTGGGAATACAAGTATTGACACTGGATCCACTTGTCATCAAGTGCTGCAAGAGAATGTCACAGATCGCTTTGTGCTGATGTAAAAATTAAGTAGTTATTGCCAATTTTTAATGTATTTTTTTTACTGTGTGAAAAATTTTAAAATTCATACCTGATAAAAGTCATCCTCAACTTTAATAACTTCTGTTGTATAATGTCGTCACACTATTAAAATCATAATCTAGGCCTTTCAAAAAGCATGCTTCATCTTCAGGATTTCTCATGGTACTCATTACCTGAAGATGAAGCTTGCTCTTTGAAAGGTCTAGATTATGATTTTAATAGTGTGGCGACGTTATACAACAGAAGTTATTAATTGAACTTTTATAGGAAGAAATCACTAAGAGGTTTAATTTAAGATTAAATTAAATGTTTCATATCTCTCCTCACATCCAGTCTTCTAAGTAGTTCTTCTGATCGACATAACATCAGTCAAAGAGAGATGAATCTGCCAAGGATTTGAAACCATTGTCTACTTAGAAAAGTGGATATGAGGAGATGTATGAAACATTTAATTTAATCTTAGAAGTTATTAAAGTTGAGGAGGACTGTTTTATCAGGTACGAATTTTAAAATTTTAACACAATTTTAACCTCAACGGTGTTCTACAATGAATTTTAAAAGTATAGATAGACTTTTTCATATATCAAACTTGATCAATAAATAAAAGAACTCAAAGTTGGGTTAGCTTGTTATTTATGTTAATGGAACATAGTCAATGCATCCATAAGCATAATTACCAGTCACTCATGCTGTTAACACATAAATAAGCTCATGCCACAATTAATCTTGACATATACATCGTCGGAAAATAAACACCTCAACTCGTAACTTGTAGAAATTATTTGGAGTGATTAGATAAAGCTAAAAAATTCACAGTTTGGGAGAAGATTTACATCCAGAAAAATAAGGAAATTGTTATGAATTTTGGAATTGCCAGGGAAAAGGATTTGATTTGGAATTAATAAAATTTAAATGAGTCATCATATATCGCATATCATAAACTCTGCATTTTTCAAAGCACAGGACAGCGGTTTTGAGGAATAGTTGTTTCTATCTTCAGTCATCTTTACGACTGTTGAATTTACATCTTCACCATCATCTTCTAAACTTCTTGATGGTGAAGATGCAAATTCAGCAGTCATAAAGATGACTGAAGATAGGAACAATTACTTTTTTTTAGGAATCAATACTATGAGGTATTATTTATACGTACAATTTTATCACACACCTCATATTTTTCTTCTTCTTGAACTAGTTTTGGAACTATCTTCTGTTCCACTGTCAGTATTAAGGAGAAGAAAAATATGAGGTGAGTGACAAATTGTAGATATAGGAACAACTGTTCCTGAAACCGTGGTCCTGTGCTGTGAAGAGCACAGAGTGTATGAGGTGAGATAATGTATGACTCATTTTAATTTTATTAATTTGAAAGCCTCATAATGTTAATTCCCATCATAAGTTTCTTCTTCTTCTGCTTTCCCCCACTTATAGGTCTGCCATCTTCAGTTTCCATTTATTTCTATCATTCCAATCTCCTTCTTCCAAATTCCTATCATCTATTATAGTTCTGACATAGGTTTTCCATTTCCAAATGACCATAAGTTTTATGAAAAAAAATTGATTTTGAACAGAGGAAGCAGAAGGATCACCAACCAGCAATTTAACAGTTGCAATGAGTTGACATGTCTTCTGAAACAAGTTCTCAAGAATTTCTACAAGTTATGAGAAAAGGTTTTTATTTTCAAATTCTTAATGTTTATTAAAAAACCTCATATGTTACTCCCTAAAATGTTAATCTTGACACACTTAACCTTTATCATCAAAGTGTAAATAATCACATAAATAAAGAACAAATATCACAATCACCCAAAGTGGATTACTAGGACCCAAACTTATTACTCGTGGGGCAGGAAGACCTGGATATGCCTCCCAGAAATTGTTTCTTTTTACGATCTCTATGAGCTATGGTGAAACAATTGAATAGTTGCCCCGAAAACAGATTTAACCCATAAACTGCTACTCATGACCTGACTAACGTCTTGTGCCAATTTGTTACATATAGATCACTATTTGTTTGAATGCAACTTTTAAAAATAAATAAAACAGGCCTGGAAGAAAGCAGGGATAGTTTTACATGCACCATGCTGTAATATTCTCCAGATATATAACTAATCAAATTTTTGTGGGTTAGATCTCTTATCAGGAAAACTATTCAACTGTATCACCCAATATGAAAAGTTCCCAACTCTAGAATACTAAATTTAACAGGAGAAGGTTTAGATAGATCTTCGGTTGATTAATGTCTTTGATTCCCAATAGCCAATGTTGTCGGTCCATCCAATCTCCTGGTTGTAGATTTTTCTCCTTCATGTATAAATATATTCCCTGACTCCGGGAGGTTTTAGGTCTTCCTCTGCCTCATCTTCCCTCAGGTTTCCATTCCAAAACACGTTTTGGTAGTCAATCCTCTTGCATAGGAGAAGGTCTTTTAATCAAAATTACAGTAGGAAGTAACACTATGAGGTAATTTTCAATTTATAATGAGTTGGATATGTTTCTACATCTCACCTCATAAAGTTCTGTGTTTTCATGATACAAGTTTCAAGGGCCATTTGCCTTCATCTTCAGTCAAACTTCATCTCTGTTTGGACTAAAGTTTGACTGTAGATGAAGGCAAGTGGCCTTTGAAAGTGGTATCGTGAAAACCTGGAACTTTATGAAGTGAAATGTAAAAATATTTTATCCAATTATAAATTAATTATGGGAAATAACATTATGAAGTTTTCAATTAATAATTAATAAAAAAATTAGTCATATTTCACCTCATACTTCATGTTCTTAAAGCACAGAAACTGCAATTTTCAAGAGAAATTCCTTCCATCTTGAGCCATCATTCAACAGTTGTATTGATGGTGAAGATGGGAGGGATTCCTCTTGGAAACTGTAGTTTCTGTGCTTTAAGAACATGAGGTATGAGGTGAGATACAACTAATATTTTTATTAAGTATACATTTTATCTAACTCATTATAAATTGAAGGTTTTTTTGTTTCGGTCTTCTCCCTCTTCTCACTGAACTGGGTTGGTTTTCTCTATGTAATTTATAGTTTCACTTAGAATTGTGTTTTTTCTGACAAGAAATAGATGTGTGACTAACCTCAACTACAGTTTAAATCAATAAAACAAAAACTGAAACATTTGGATTTGGAGACTTTTCATATTAGGTGATTCAATTCTATTTACCAGTCACCAAACAGGAAATATAAATAATTATATAAAAAAGTTTATTATTTGGTATTAAATTCCATTAATTATTTAGATGAAACCAAAATAGAGGTACATTAATATTAATAATAACTTAACTCCATGCCATGATAGCCTACCGGCCAAATGCTGACCTCACATCTATGTATGTCATTTACAAAGATTGACGATCATCCAGCAAGTATAGGGGTGACATGTGGCCAGTCATTATAGCTGGGCAATTAATAATAATAAAGAATGAGCCATTTTTTTACATCTTACCTCATAGTTTATGTTTTCTTAAACACGGAAACTGCAGTTTTCAAAAGGACACATCCCTTCCATTTTCAACCGATAATATGACTACCGGATTTTCGTTGGAATCTCCTTCTATAAGGTTGCCATCTGGTGTTGATTTGATGAACTTCAAGATAAGGTCTCGTTCATCAGGAATTTCGAAATTCATGGATTTAAATTTGTTCTTCTGAATATATATCTTCTCCCAAACTGTAAATTCTAAAGGTTTTTCCAAATGTTTTAGAAGTTTGGCCTCTTTTTCAATTTTATGAAAAACTGTCAATTCTAAAACATTTGGAAAAATCTTTAGAATTGACAGTTTGGGAGATGTTTTAAAAGTTTGGAAAAACCTTTAGAATTGACAGTTTGGGAGAAGATATATATTCTGAAGAACAAATTTAAATCCATGAATTTTGAAATTCCTGACGAATGGGAGCTGATCTCAAAGTTCATCAAATCAACACCAGTTGGCAATGTTATAGATGGATATTCCAATGAAAATCACAATGTTGGTTGAAAATGGAAGAGATGTGTCCTTTTGAAAACTGCAGTTTCCGTGTTTAAGAAAACATAAACTATGAGATAAGATGTAAAAAATGACTCATTCTTCATGATTAAGAACCCCATAATGTTATTTCCCATATTTAACTTTGTATTAATAATAAAATTAAAGTATGTTGTACAAGTGAAAGATGATACTTTAGCATTTCAATTTAATTTATTTTAACAACACTCCACCAGGAGCAAGAGGAAACTTTAAGTATTTAAAGAGATCAATAATCTGGTTTAGTGCAGGTTTTATTGTAAATCACCTACCAGATAATCAGACAATATTGTTAATATAATATGGTAGTATCCTCAGGCTATAGTTTTTGTAACAAAGCAGTCAGTTGCAGAAATGAAAACTAAAGCAGGACCACAGTTTTATAATTTCTGTACTTGTTTATGCAAGTATTTCCTCACTATCATGTAATAATACTATATCACTAGCATTTACATCAGTTATAAATTTAATTTGAAAAAAAAAGTATGTTTAATATTTAATTAAAATTACAGTGGAAGGAAACACTATGAGGTATCTACATTAATAAATGAGTTGGAGAAAATGTTTTAACATCTCACCTCACAAAGTTGTCTGTCTTCACGATACCGGTTTCAAAAGCATAGTATTACTTCCATCTTCATAGTTGGAATTTGACTGAAGATGGAAGTAATACTATACTTTTGAAACCTGGTATCGTGAAGACATGCAACTTTGTGAGGTGAGATGTTAAAACATTTTCTCCAACTCATTTATTAATATATTTAATATATTAATATTAAGAAGAAAGCTGTTACATATGTACTATGATTGAAATAAGTAAATTAATGTGCACAACTAAACTATTGTAACAAATGGTAAAGAGAAAAATTTTTTCCTGAACTGAGAAACAAACAACGAACCTTCAGCTTTTCGTGCTGGCTCGGACCACTGAGCTAATTCAGGTTACATTCATTGTGTATTTGTGAATGATGATTCACTGCATTGAATGTGGGACCAAGAGAGTAAGTTAAAGGGAGGATTTATGTTTAGATGGGAATGTAGCCTGAATTAGCTCAGTGGTCAGAGCATCAGCATGGAAATCTGAAGGTTTGGGGTTCAATTCCCGGTTCAGGCAATTTTTTCTTTTCTCTTTACCATTGATTACAATATAAAAGTATATGCCCAAATTGGGATCTGAACCCAATGTGTCTAGTTCTGTACACCAGTGCTCTTCCATCTGAGCTATTAGGCTTCCAATTTATTTGCATATTTTTTCTCTTATACTAATATGATTCCCGCAGTGAACATCTGTGCCTTCTAGCGGCTTCTTAAGCAAGAAGGCTTTTAAATGGGAATATTTATAACCACTAAAGCTTTAGATTCGATGTTTAATATTAAATTTATCACTTCTCACCAAAATAATCTTCCAATTACGTCAGAGAGTACAAAACATGATACGATTTTTAAGAGAGAAGAAAAGATTTTGAGTATTTGAGAATAAAGTGGCAAGGAAAATTTGTAGACCAAAGTGAGACAAACTGACATGTGAATGGAGAAAATTTACATTACAGTGAGCTACATGATCTTTGTGGGAAACCAAATGTAATAAGACGACACGAGAAATAATATTCCACAAATCAACACAAACACTAGCATACACAGATGATATTGACATAGTCAGTATATCTGAAATTAACTTGAAGAAAACAATCTTAGCATTACAAAACTCAACCCAAAAAATTGGACTAAACATAAATGAAGAGAAAACCAAAAATATGATCAGAAAATAGTAAATTCAGAAAATTGAATAACATATTAAGATGCAGAATAATATGTTTGAGAAGGTAAATAATTTCATATACTTTGGAGTTATAATAAATAAACAAAACAATAATCAGGAAGAAATGAATAAAAGAATAGAAGATAAATGTTATTTTGCTATAAACCAAAATATCTGACACGTGGAACAAAAACCAGATTGTATAAAATACTAATTAAACCAGTGCTAACTTATAGGAGTGAAACCTGGTTCTGACTGAGCATGACAAATACCGACTGGCTGTTATTGAAAGAAAAATACTCAGAACGATATATGGACCTATTAAGAAAAATAGAGAATGGTGAATGAGGTATAACAGGGAATTATATGAGTTGTATAAATTATCGGATACCATTACAGATATTATAGTGGGCCCTAAACAAATTTAGATGAGCAGGACATATGCAGAGGATGACCGGAAAATGAAGTAGTTGGAAGAATTATAGATGGTAAGCCAGAAGACAGAGGAGAGGTGGAAGACCAAATTTGAGATAGATGATTGGAGTACTACAGGATGTGAAATCTTTAAAACTCAATAACTGGTGGATGGTTGCCAGAGATAGAGAAGTCTGGAGAAAAAATCTGAAGGAAGCCTTGATCCATCCAGGGTTGTGCTGACGATGATGATGATGGTGTAATAAGAAGAATTATGTCTCATAGATTTCACGACAAGACATGTGTAAATGAAAAAGAGGGATGGAAACTTCTTGTTGGAAAAGCAGAGGGAAAATGCCTAAAAGATAGGCTAAGAATGAAATGGAAAAATAACTTTAACCATGATTTGTAGGTATGACAACTATATGGGGAATGATTGTAAAATATTAACTCAAGATAGGGATCTCTGGAGAACTTAGGCCACATGGTCATGCATTTCTGGGTTTGATAGTGCCATGATTTAGTTAGAATTGTAAAACCATGGTCAAGATTCACACTTCATAAATCTGCAAATGGCTGTTGATGTTTTACAAAATTGAGACATATATTTTATTTAATTGCTAGTATGCTTGTTATTTGTGTAAATGTTAGCCTTAGTAATAAGCTTGTGCATTAAACACCGATATATCCAGCTTCACACATATCATTTTAGCCTGTCACAAACATAACCAAAAAAACAACAATATTTTATAACCTTTATTTAAAGTTGCACAAAGCTTCACACTGAGAGAGTTATTTTATTATTTATTTATGACAATATTTATACATGTTAGCTATAATTCTTGCATTCAGGATTAACTCACTTTAATTGCACCATCTCCAAAGAATTGCCATTTAATTAATAATAATAATAATGACACAGATTTTTATGTACTGAAAGTTAAAATAGTTATTCAACTGTCTCTATGTGCAACTAAAAAAAAAGACAGTCAAAAAATCTTACTTGTCACTTTTTTTTTCACCCTCTTTGGGGTATGTTGGATCAATCATTTCTGTGTGTGTTGTTGCTTTCTTATGCTATGGTTTATCTATGGCTCAAAGCACCAGTGCAAAAATTGCTCCCCATGTATTTAAATGGATATGGTTTTTCTGCAACGCAAAGTGCTGGCACGAAAAATTTTGCGCTGACATGTCGCGTCATGTATTTGAATCACTTGAATCCGGGATGCAATTTGCCAGCACAAACAAAGAATATAGAAGCTATTATCCGTACTCATTGCTAAAAAGGCTAAAAACAAACGATTTCATGGCAAAATGTCGGTAAAAGAGCGCTTGGTTTGTTATTTTACCAAATTCAATGATGAAATTTTAATTAGTTTCGTTTCAAACCATTGTGTTTTATATGACATGAGTATGAAGGAGTACAGAGATGTACAGAAAAAAGAGTTATTGTGGCTTGAACTTAGTCAAGAAATAATTAAAAGCTGTAAATATTGTCTTAGGGATATTATGGATGTACATAAGCCGTAGCGTAGTGGTTAAGGCACTGAGCTACAAGCCGGAGGGTCGAGGGTTCAAGTCCCGTTGGGGTCAGGATTTTTAAACTGACCCAAACCCTCCGGCGGCACTATGACCCTGGGGTCGACTCAGCCTCTAACGGAAATGAGTACCAGATGCTTGTTCTGGGGGTAAAGGCGGCCGTCACGCAGGGCTGACAAGCCGGCTGACATAAAGTGCCGATTGTCTAGAAAAAGTGGGAGCCTTAACTTCCTACTACCCCAAGGGCCTCCGGGCCTGTTGTGGGATCACTTTACTTTTTTTTAAATATTGTCTTAGGGATATTATGGATGTACATAAATTTCATCTTCTCTTAATTTCTAAACCTGATAAAAACTTGTCTGGCAAAAAACTGAAGTATTCTAAAATTTGGTATTATCATCAACCATATGTTTATTTAAGAACTTAAGAATAATTTGTTCTATTATTTTCCATACAACATTCATATCTGTAGTGGGCTATCTCTGATTCATATGATGCTGTTGCTCTAGGTGCCTTTCCCATATTTCCTAATATTTCGTACTATTTTAAACATTTTGCAACGATACTTAAAACTTTTTTATAAAGAATTATTATATGTTTATCTATGTACACAAATTATGACTTTTCCTCTCTATAATTTTTCAAAGTTCTTTAGAATTGAAGTGCACATGCACGAACGCTTATAAAATTAAATCCACCAGATGGCAGGACATATGTGTGAATGACCAACATTTGCATTTAATTCCAAAACATATTTTAAGAAATACATGTTCAATCACTTCATTTTGTTAGGTTCCAATGGGTCAGTTTAGTGTACATCAGATTAGTTTATAGTTTACTAAATATAATGTACATAATTTATTTTATTAGATTATGCAGGGACAGGTTTGTATACATCCATTTTTTCATAAACACGTTTGGGAATTTATTATGAACGTTGGTCATTTAGATTTCCTATATATGTGGTGCCATCTGGCGACAATTCTATAAATATAAGCGCTGTACCATATGTGCTCCATGCGAAACCAGCATCATGCTAAGAGTAACGCGAGCTCACGTCACGTCGGGTGCGACACACTGTATAAGAAACCATAGCTTTAGTGCCCAGTATTTTTTTCATTCTTTCTGATCTTTTCCTCTCTTCTTCTGAGATAACAGGTTCGGAATTAAATTAAACCTCATAGTGATTTTTTTCCTATAAAAGTTCAAAGTAGGTTTGTTTAGATTTATCTTGGAACCTTATGTTTGCATTTAGATTTATTAATTTAGCTGTTTCATCAATTTTCTATAATCTTTCATTTCTTGTCACTGTACAGCAAACTCCCGATTATCCATGTTAATTGGGACTGAGATATGCATGGAAAATCGAAAAACACAGATAATCCAATTAAGTTATTTGGCGCCGTGGAAGTATGTATTTACCCACTTTAACACCACTTAAATGCAACAAATATTCATAAAATGTTATATTAAACATATTTAGGTGCGAGTCGTAATTATCATTATTTTTTTTACTCATAAATATGAAAAAATAAAAGTGGGGCTATTTCCTGTCATTGACCACACTGGTTACAACAGTTATTCAAAATGGCTGCCGTAACTATCGACAACTACACTAGTAACCACCGATATCCACACTTATAACCAGCGATGACAAATAATCAGCAATTCCCACACTAGTAACCACCGATGACCACACTACTAACCAGCAATAAACCCACTGCCACAGCATATCCGTGATTTCAATCTGTAACAACAAACTTTCAGTGACTCACGCAATGGAAATTTCTGAAATTGTATTGTATTCTCAGAATGTAGGTTGGTACCGTTAAATGCGTCAGGGGAGGGGGTTGTGAGTGAAGGTTATTCTATTGTGCTAGTTTCTAAGAGCAGTTCACAGTAGCACGGTCCACCAACAGAGGGAAGAAGAAGAGTTTCTTCCGATTGACATAACACCAGTCGCCAACAAAGTTCTGAGGATGCGACAGTTATAGTCTCGAAATCGCGATCAACTTAAAAAATTTATATGAGGAGAGGTAAGAAACATTTAATTTCACCATAAATTAAACCTCATAGTGATTAATTCCTATAAAAGTTAAATCACAGTAGCACGTTTAAAAATAAAGAATTTTTTATAACCATATAAAATACAGCATTTTTAAAAATTATAGTAAAAAGAGTCATGCCCGGATAATCTGCAAACTGGATAATACGCGCACAGATAATCGGGAATTTGCTGTAGTATGTTACAATCATAACTTTTAGCAATTAATAACTTCAATTAAAATAATGAGTGTTGTTATATATACATCATTTTTACTAGTATCGATAATTTTTATTATTATCAACAGATCCTGGAACACAAACCAGTACAATAATTGTTTGTGTGTGTGTGTGTGTGATCACCCTGATGATCACAAAGGCAAAACACTTATTGGGATCATTTGGAAATGTTTATAGTCTTGTTTTATCACTTTTACTGGTCTCTATGATTTTAAGTTGACAGATCTGCATCCCAGATTGATTGCTGACTATACAGAATATCTACTAAGGTAAATTGTTTTATTTTATATACACAGAATTTCCACAAACTTATGCCTGACTTCATTAATTATATTAATGATATAATTTTATTAAAAAACTTAAATCTCCAGATTATATTTGCTAATATGGGTAAGATGAACTGAAGTTAATGAATACATGCTCTAATAAACAACAAAACAACACTTACCTGTTGACTGAGGTGGCTCCATCTCATCGTAATGGCTTCCACATCTGACTGAATAGTCTGCGGCATTATGCCATCATCAACAAGCCGACGTCCAATGTCTTGAATTTTTGCTAAGCGAGCCTCAGGGTGATTTCGAATATAGTTTTCAAGATCCTTCAACAAACATTCATTATAAACATATTATATATTTTGCTTGGAAAAACCAAAAGAGATAGAATACAGAACACTAAAGTATGAGAAATTTTGCAGTTTGATAAAACAGAAGATGAAATTATGGAAAGGCTTTCTGATAGAAAAATTACATTCTTAAATGATGATCTATATTGTGCATCAATGGATGATAGAGCTGTCAAACTCTTTGAAATTCTCTCTAATTCTACTTGCAGAATATTCTGATAAATGAGGAAATAAGCAATCTTTACCTTATAACACAAACAGTGTGTTTCTTTATTTTAAGAATACAAAAGGAAGTACATGCAAATACATTAGTCTCTGGTGAGCTGAGTTTTCAGTGAGCACGTGCAAAGTTTGAATTAGCGAGCCGCTGACTGGTCATTCATGAAAGTAGTTTTTTTCATAATATTGGCAAGAAATTACCCAGAATTCTCAGCGATAAACCCACTTCTGTTATTTTCGTCTGCTAGAGGAATGCATTTATGCTTGCATCCCGCAAATAAAACCGTATACAACGACGTCTGTGTCGCGCGATATTATACCGATTCTCCTGTTCTTCCAGTTAAATTCTCTGGTAGACTCTATCAAATTCCTCTTCTCCGTGTATACCGAAAACATGATCAAAGTCTTCAAGGTCCGACATCTTGGATAAAGCAGCAAGGTTTCAAAGTACATCGGTTCCCATCGGGTTGCTCACGATTTGTTCTCTGCAAAGTCACCTCGCCAGGTAGCTTAGGAATTTCGAGAAATCACATGAACAGACTTTTGAGTACGCAAAAAGTCTTTGGATGCAACTTTCTCAGCAGAGAATGACTTTTACGGTCTAATGCATTCATAGATATGACCCTAAGAGATTTATTTAATAATTAAGATATTTGGTCTGTTTATTCTTACCTCTTATGGTTGTTTTGTTGAACATATGTTTCAAGGCTTCTGAACCCCATCCTCACCGATTACAGACTGATTTTTCTCAAGTTGTCGACCCTGTGGTCCAAAATTACCGGAGAAAGGAATCTCATTAGCAAGTTCACTGGACCACAGGCAGAGAGCAGGAGTCAAGAATCAGGGCAGACAACTTGTGAAAAATCAGTCTATAATCACTGAGGATGGGGCTCAGAAGCCTTGAAACATATGTTCAACAAAAACAATCATAAGAGGTAAGAATAACCAGACCAAATATCTTAATTAGTATTGTTTCTTACAAATTATAATCATCTTCCTTTCATATCATAATTGGATAGTATGGACTATCATCATGATCATCCATGCATGTATTACGGTCTGAAAGAGGAGTTTTCCATCCAGCTGGTATGGACTAAGAGAAAAAAATGGCAAGTTTTGCATTTATTTCACAAGTTCGTGTAGAACTAATCTTCTGATATATGTTATGTTTGATGTGGTAATAATACGATGTGGTAAAATTATGAAATTAGAATGATACATGCCATATAGGAACCATAGAGAAAATATTTCCTCTATGTAGGAATACGCGTATGCATTTATTCCAGTAATTGCAAATTCTGCTACTATAGACTAAAAGCGCCAATACTCCTTTGTTCATTGTAGTAAAATTGTTAGGTGTTATTGTACGCAGTTTCTTCTCTATATAATCCTTACTTTATGTCATAGTCCTTAGAACTGTTAAATCTATGTTTTGTAATTTAATTATTTATTTGTAATAATATAAAAGAAATTTAACTTACATCAAGTTCTTCAGAAATCTCTTCAGCATCTGCAGCAGATTTTGGTGACTTCCTAAGTCGCTTTTCCAATTTATCTAACCAGTCCATTTCTTGAGCTACCAAAGCTGAAATTGCAAATAGGAATGAGGTGCAGAAATAAATTAAACATAGGCAAATTTCCAAAACATGTATTATTATGCATTATAGGACTCTTGTCATCATAACTTCTCTAAAAAAATTTTAAACTAAAAAAACGATTAGCAGGGAAAAAGTGGGGTTGCAACACACAAACCCTAAACATCTTCTACCAAATGTACATAAAACCTGTACTTCAATATTGTGAAGAAATCCTAGTAACTACTAAAGTGGAAAAACTTAATAAATTGCAGAACCAAATCCTCCATCTGATAACAGGAGCCGTTAAAACAACACCAATCACTGCCATGCAAATCTTAACAAATAACCCAAACATAGCATCTGAAATTGAGAAAACAGCAGTCACACAGTATGAAAAATTTTTAAGGCTACCCCATAATAACTGGACCCAAAGAAAACCACAAATATGTTTAAAATCTCAGCAAAGCTTCCTAAGCATTGTTCAAGAAATCAAACAGAAATTGCAACTTCCACATTCAAAAGAAAATATGCAGATGAGAAACAACCCTCTAGAATTTTTGGAAATCGAATATAACCTTCATTTAACAGAAGACATCAAGAAATCTGAAACTCCTCCATATATTTTAAAACAAATGTCACTGGAAATGATAAATCTAAGATACCCAGCTCCTGAATGGATACATATTTTTACAGATGGCTCCAGCCTACCAAATGATGGTGGCACTGGTGCTGGTGCAGTATGTCCACTTTTTTCCTTTTATCGTAAACTAAACACAAATTCAACAAACTTTGATGGCGAAATTCTAGCAATTTTCTTAAGTTTACAAAATCTTTTATATCACATCCAAAAATTTACAAAAGTTGTAATTCTATGTGACTCCAAAGCAGCCATTCTTGCTATAACACGAGACACAACACCCAAAAGCATCAAATTATCGAATGTCACAAAATGATAAAACATTTATCCCGTCTACATAAAAAGTTGTACTTCAAATGGATTCCGGCCCATTGTGGAGTGACAGGCATGAAATAGCCGATTTTCTAGCCAATAAGGGTAGCAAATTGTTTCAAACCCAACTTCTGCTCCAGTTTCCTTTCACTCTATCAAAAGAATTATCTCAAATAAATACATCAATAAACTTAGAGAAGAAAACACCACCAAAACATCTGGAAAGGAATGGGAAAATCTACAAGCTTATGACATTACTACATTACAAAGAAAATCTGCAGTAGCAACATTCAGACTGCTAACGGGACATGACTGCTTGAATAAACACCTACACAGAATTGGCATAACAGATTCACCTAAATGCCCTTTTTGCAATTTAAATGAAGATATGGAAAGAAACCATCTCCTCCGTTGTCCAGCTTTTATAGAAGAGACCAGCCTTTCTGCTAAATATTGGAGTGCAAGAGAGCGAATGATTTCATTATCAAGTGCTCGACATTAGATACCAACCAACCAACCATATAAAATGGTGATTCTTCCAGTTATACAGGGTGTTTTCAGACGGAATTTTCAACATGAGGCACCTTGTAACAAAATAATTCTGAAATGGTACAGACAGTTTGTTGAGGATGGATGCTTATGTGATACGAGGAAAAACCATTCAGGGAAACAGTCTGTCAATGTGGAAAATGTGTGGGAGGCATTTGTACGTAATCCTTGAAATTCCTAAATCCACTGTTTAGAAGATCCTATGTTCTACACATTGAGTGTCTTTGAGGTAGGTATTAAACTGTTTGAGTTTCTCTTTCTAACGACACCAGATTAATGTAAATCCAATAACTGACAGTGATGCTATACGTGTATATAACCGGGAAGTGTTTCTGTGGACGCGGTGTATTATATGGATGTGAAACATGTCCCTTATTTTAGGAGGGGAAAAAAGTATACAAGTATTTGAGAGTAAAGTGGTTAGGAACATTTTTGGACCAAAGAAAGCTGAACAGTCAGGTGAATGGAGAAACCTTCATAACAATGAGCTACCTGCATAATCTTAATGGGACACCATATATAATAAGAAAATATAAGTAACATATACTGCAATCGGCAGGAGAAGTGCAAACATGGGAAATAAAAGAGGGCCATGGAAACTTCTTGTAGGAAAACCAAAGGGAAAATGCCCAGTGAGTAAACCAAGAATAAGATGGGAGAATAAATTAAAATGGTCCAGGCACCCAAAAAGGATGGAGGAGGGAACAATACAAAAGCTATAGAGATAAAAACAAAAGGCAGAAGAAATGTGGGAAGACTCAGAACCAAATGGATGGATCCAGTTAAAAATAGTTCCAGAAAAGAAGGGTTGAAAAATCCAGGAAGAGGAAATGTAGCTGGAAGATGTTATGTTTTGAGATGACAGACACATAATTGAAAATATCTGACGATGATGATGAAGATACTACAATGCTTCAAGCTGTATAAACATAGGATTATTGTTATAAAATTACAATAGGAAGTAGCATTATGAGGTTCTTCTTAATAAAGAAGTTGATCTGCTTTAATTTTTAAGAATTAAATGAATCGTGATTTCGACAGTCATGAAAACAGCTGAGGATGGTGACGATGGTCGCTGATACTGCAGTGCTGTGTTTAAAAAACATAGAAGTATGAGGTAAGAAGAAATCACGATTCATTTAATTCTTATGAATTAAACCTCATAATGTTAAAAATTTCCAAATTTATTATATAAATTGTTTTAATTTTACCTCATAAAAGTAGAGTTCTTTTAGGACAAGCTTCAAAACACTTCTGTTTCATCGTCAGCTTGTCCACACTGTTGATTTTTAAGTTGTCTGCCCCAGATGTCAACTCCTACTCCATTTCTGGTGGTCTAAAGCTTGCATATCAAATCTCTCTCCCTGGGAATTTCAAAATTCATGATTCTATCTTTGTTCTACTGGGTGTTTTCTAATTTGGGAGAAGATCTACATGCAGAAGAATGGGATATAATCATGAATTTCAAAATTCCCAGAGAGAGGGATTTGATATGCAAGTTTTTTGACCATCAAAAGACTTTCCAGGGCTGACAACTTAAAAATCAATGTATGGACAAGCTGGTGATGAAATAGAAGTGTTTTGAAACATGTCCTAAAAGAACTCAACTTTTATTATGTAAAATGCAACAGACTCACTTAATTTATTAATTGTGCTGCTTACCCCTAAATTCTCCATATTCATGAGAAGCCTCTTTTAGAATTTTATATTTGTCATATATTCCATCTGTTACATCACTCCACTTAGCGTTGAGATGTGTGAATTTGCGTGCAACGTCCTGAATTGAACTGCCTTCACTGCTCAGTAACAGATCATTTCCTGCAAATAAAATAATAATTAGATTAAATGGTTTTAGTAAGAAGTTAAAAAAAGTTAGTTAAGGAAATTCAAACAAGACAAAAAAGACTTAAAGAATACACTAACCTTCAAACTGATTGCAAAGAAAACAAAAAAATTCAAGAAAATTACTTACCATCCTGAAACGCATAGAAATTTTTAAAAATTGACAAATACAGCGTTACATTGGCACCAACAAATATATTCAGTCTGGGTAATCTTCTAATTATAATCAACATCATCCATGCAAGTATTAGGCCATATGCCCATTATGGTCTCAAAGAGGAATTTTTCTTCTAATTATAATAAAGAAGTTAATGTCCCGGATAATAAGAAATCATAATTTATCAAATAAATTATAATGATTGCAGTAAAGTATATATAAGAAAAATAAAAATGAGTTTGGAAACCCGTACTAAAGAAAGTTTAGAGATACCAAAAATTGTGAAATTGAAAAATCGGCAATTGCAGAATATAGTTTACTATAGACTTGAACACTGGAAAACAGTTTCAGAAGAATATGGTTTAAAAACAAATATCGAGAAAACTGCAGTCATGAAAATACATAGAAACCAGAATGATGATTGGAATATTAAGTTATCAGGCATAAATCTACAAGAAGTGGAAAAATTTACATATTTAGGAACGGTGATAAATGCAAAAGAGAAAATACAGACTGAAATCAGTAGCAGAATAGAGAAAAGTTTAAAAGTCTATAATCTAACTAAACAATTAATCTGGAATGAAGATATACCCACCAAGAGTAAAATGGCAATGTATAAAACTTATTTCAAACCAGTTCTAACACATGCAGCTGAGACTTGGACATTACATAGAAGGACTTGAGCAGAATCCAAGCTACAGAAATTAAATTTTTATGTAGAATGGTACATAAAACAAGAAATAGAAATGGTGAGATGATTGAAACTAAAGAAGAAATTATAGAAAGATGGGCTGAACACTTTGAAGAAACTCTTAATAGAAAAGAAGAGGAAAATATTATAAGGAGAGAAGAATATATTTCGGTTGATCAAGAAGTTGAAGTGCCAGATGAACTTGATGTGCAGATGGCAGTTGAAAAACAAAAGAATAATTGAGCACCTGGACAAGATCTTATAACAGCAGAACTTCTTAAATATGGTGGATATAGTCTAATTAAAGCAATATATGAAATAATTGTGTCAATTTCGGAGAATGAAGAAATGCCTAAAGACTGGAACTCGAGCCTCATATACCCATCTTTAAAAAAAAGTGATAGATCTGAATGTAGGAATTATAGAGGTATAATGTTGTTAGATGTGGTATACAAGATCCTCTCCACTATTATCTTAAACAAAATAAAAGTTTTTGCAGAGAATGTACTTGAAGAAGGGGGGCACGCCGTAGTGTAGTGGTTAAGGCACTGCGCTACAAGCCGGAAGGTCGAGGGTTTAAGTCCCGGTGGGGTCAGGATTTTTAAACTGACCCAAACCTTCTGGCGGCACTATGGCCCTGGGGTCGACTCAGCCTCTAACAGAAATGAGTAGATTTTTTACTTTTTATCTATTTTTTTGAGAGAAGTTTAATCCCCACCCTATTTCTCCAGACACTTGTTCTGGGAGTAAAGGCGGCCGTCATGCAGGGCTGACAACCTGGCTGACATCAAGTGCAGATTGTCCAGAAAAAGTGGGAGCTTTAACCTCCTACTACCCCAAGGGCATCTCAAGGCCTGTCGTGGGATCACAAAAAAAAAATGTACTTGAAGAATGACAATGCGGATTTAGAAAAGAAAGAAGTACTACAGAGCAAATATTTGTAATGAGTCAAATAATAGGAAAATGTTATGAACATAATACATCCCTTCATTGATTTTAGGCAGGCTTTTGATAGTATAAACAGGACATACTTATTAAATGCAATGAGTGAATATGGTAGGCTATACCATCAAAACTAATAAGACTTGTAAATATGACATTAAAACATAGTGATGCAAAAGTACTATAGGAAACTCTATAAGTAATACTATACAGGGCTAGCTGGTCTGCAATACTATTTAATTTGATTAAGTTATGTAGGTAGGAAATAACACTATGAGGTTTATTTTAATTTTGTTGAGTTGTTTCTTGACTCACCTCATACTTCTTAAGTCCCTCGCAGATCCAGATATCATCACTGTATTTGTGACATTCTCAATGCCGTTCACGTTCACAACTGACGTCCAATGGTCTCCTTCTTGAACGTCAGTTGTGAACGTGAACAGCATTGAAAATGTCACAAATATAGTGACGAAATCTGGAAAAAATATATATATATATATATCTTAATATATAAAAATTTCGTGTCACGTTGTTTGTCTGCGATGGAATCCTAAACTACTGAACCGATTTTAATACAATTTTGCAAACTGTGTGCAGTTTGATCCAACTTGAGACTTAGGGTAGTTTATAACTAAATTTATAGTCACATTATTTTTTATTGCATATTATTTGTTTATTATTTAACAAAGAGTTATAATTATCTGTGAGTTCCATACGATTCTAACAGATGGCAGTGTAATTATCTGTGAGTTTCATATGATTCTAAAAGATGGCGGTGTAAGGTAATTTGGTAAGGTAATTGGTTTATTATTTAACAAAGAGAGATCCAGATGGCTGTGCTTTTTGTTGCAACCGCGAATTTCAATTGAATTACAAATACTGATTATTTCATAATTTAAGTGTGTTCAGTGTTTATTTTATTTTCAATATTATTAATTTCGTGTGTATTAGTTTTAAGTAATCTGGCTGAAAGACAGCAACTTAATTTAAATTTTGAATGTATACCTTAGCCACAGCAACACATGACCGGAACTTCTAGTATATATATATATATATATATTTAATTTGACTCTAGATAAAGTATTGAAAGAACTTAATTTAACAGACCACATACTATATAAATCGAATCAAATATGTGCAAATGCCGATGATATTGCTTTGGTTGCTAGAAACTTACCACCTTACAAGAAATGCTACATACAATAATTATTGAAATGGCTGGAAAGTCAGCTGGACTGGAGATAAATGAAGATAAAACTAAATATATCTTCATCTATCTGGAAGTAAATCCAGTCAATAATACAATACAAAGAATTAACATAGGAAATTATAATTTTGAAATAGTTACTACTTTTACATATTTAGGAGCGAAGATAAATAGTAAAGGGTTAATAACAGAATATTAACAGGAAATAAAGCATATTTTGCGAATCTCAGTTTAATAAAATCAAAACTGTTAACTAGACAACTAAATTAAAAATATATAAAACCTTGATTAGACCCGTGGTAACATACTCTGCTGAAACATGGGTGTTAAATAAAGAAGATGAAAATGCTTTACATATATTCGAAAGAAAGATAATAAGATGAATGTATAAACCAGTATTGGAAAACAATACATGGAGAATCCGATCAAATTCTGAAATTGATCATATACTCAGAGGAGAGGATCTTGTAAGATACATCAAGTCATTGAGATTGAAATGGTAGGACACATTGAAAGAATGGAAGATGGAAGAATACCAAAACAATTAATACATGACGACATAATAAGAGTAAGAAGGAGAGGAAGATCAAGAAAGAGGTGGCTGCAGTTTGTGGAGCAAGATTGGAGAAAGATGAGAATAAGAGGATGGAAAGGGAAAGTACAGGATTGAGATGAATGGAGGAAAATTGTGAAGGAAGCCAAAAGTCGCAATGGGTTGTAGTGCCAAATAGGAAGCAAGGAAGGTACATAAAACAAGGAGAGATAGAATAAGGAATGACAAAATCAGGGAGACATTAAGTGTAGAAAAATTAACAACAGAAATGGAAAAAAGAAGACTAAAATGGTTTGGACATTTAAAAAGAATGGAAAAGGAAACACTACCACAAAGACTGTTAAATCTCAAGATGCAAGGAAAATGATCATGAGATAGACCACGAGAAAGATGGATTAACCAAAAGAGAGGATACGACTGGAAAGAACTAAGAAGAAGCAAAACATGGGAAGATAGAGATGGCTGGAGGCATATTTGGAATCGATCTTCCGAAAGGAGGACACGATAAGAGGATGATGATGAGTTTACTAGAGAATTACAAAATTGGAAGAAAAACAAAACTTTTAAAAGAAATGGATAAACCTTTGGAAATGACAGTTTGGGAGAAGATATACATTCAGAAGAATAAAGATAGATCAATGAATTTTGATATTCCTAATGAACAAAATTTAATTTAAAAGTTTATAAACTTGACCATAGATGGCAGAACAGAAGATGTTGATGGCAGAAGAATTTCATCAGTTGGAGTTGTGACAACAATGAATGGGATTCCATTTGAAATCTTGGTATCATGAAAAACACAGAATTTATGAGATGAGTTTTAAAATGTACTCTGACTAATGTTAAACAAATATGTAATGAAGCAATTATATGTAAAATACAAAATTTAATTTCTTTGCTACAAAATAGAAGTTCACAGTAGGCTAGTCAAATCTCCATGTTCATTCTTAACTTCACTTCACTACAAAGTACTCAAGTACAAGTATCTCCCATTCAATTGTTTAAATCACATTGGAACAGTATGCACAATTAATTATTATAATACATAGTGACTATACACAAATAGCAAATTGATTTTTATTTATGACATTCGTCTGCTAAAGATATAGTGTATTAAAACGGCTGTCACAAAAATGTTAAATAAAATGAATATTATATTTGAAGAGAAAAATTATATGCCCAGACAGGGGCTCGAACCTATGACCTCTCACACTTCAGGTCCTGGGTTCGAGCCCCAGTCTGGGTATATAATTTTTCTCTTCAAATGTGATTTGTCCATCGTTGAGACGTGTGAGGTCAGTAATGGAAGCATCCAAATAAATATTAATTAGTAAATAGAGTTAGATTTAGCATTCCATCTCATAATTGTAGATTTTTTAATATTAGTCTCAATACATCTTCAATTCCATCTAACCATCATAAAGTTTATGAAAAATCATACAAAACGTTGAGTTGTATTAATTAAATAAGATTGATCAACTTCACAAAGAGACAACAGTGCTTATTTATAGAGAGGGCTTGTGTTAACAATAATATTCTCAGGGGGTTCAACAATTTTGCCATTAAATAAGCTAATCTAAATAACAAGATTTGAGTATTTTGGGTTCTTATTCAGCATATTTTGTAATTTATTTGAACTTACCCATTTCATTCAAATTCCTGAATTCTTCTGTTCTTTTATCCACTTTATCCTTCAGTATTTGATATTTGCCCTTCATTTGAAACAGTTCTGCTGAAGATGTTATATTTACAGAAGTTGGTACTTCTGTCTCTAGTTTACATAACCAAGATGTGAATTCTTCAACTCCTTGAATAACCTTAAAAAACAATGCAAATTATTAATTCCTTGAATTTTTATAGGAATAAATCACTATGAGGTTTTGAGGAGAGGTATGAAACATTTTATCTTATATTAATTCTTTGTTTCAACATTCAATTGCACCTAAAAGTGATGGAATTTACAAAATCTCTTATATTGGATGAAACAAACAGGAAATAAAATAACCACTGACCTTCTTGCTTTTCTCAAGAGCATCTTTCAAATGAACATTCTGATTCTTTGCTCCCTCTACAATTGTCTTCCATTTTCCCACTAGAACATCAACTTGTGACTTTAATTCTTCAGCAAAACTGGGATCTGCATTGAATAACAATGTCTGAGACTTGCTTTCAATGTTGTTCACATTTGGCTGCAGTGTTACTATATCTTCTTGTAGTGCCTGCAAATAAATTAAAAATAAATTGTGTAAAGACATCAAAATTAATGGAAAAAAAAGAAAGAAATATAGATTGTCATTTGCATAAGAATAGTTAAATTAATCATCATCATCACTCCAAGGATTAGGCAATTGCCCATTCCGACTGCAGAATGCATGAGCCCAACGTTTTCTAGGTCTTCCGACATCACGACTTCCTCTTGCTTGATAATTTTTTGCTGACAGTGGATATCTCTCCTTACTTGTTCCATTCAATCCACTTTTGTCTATAATGTGTGACTTTATCCAATAAAGGCTGCACCTTTAATTCTTCTCTTATAGCTTAATCTTAATTTCGAGCTAAATTAATTATACATTAAATAAGTGTGACTCACATTTGATTGCTCTAATTGGGCTTCAAGTGTTTCTATGTCACCAACAGGCAAGTCTTCCTCGGCCTGTAGAAAGGCTTCCACCTCCTGAAGCCAAGAGTTCAAGCCTTCCATCTCATCTCTCACCTGACGAAGCATTTCAATATCTGAAAAATATAATTCCATAAGTCTTACATACAACTTGTACCAATTTAATGAAGCATTAGTTCTAGTAGACTCTAAAGCTACCATCCAAGATATTCTCTTTGCTCCTCCCTTAAAGTAAGAGTCCATGTTTTGCATCCATATAATATAACTAGGAGAATAAAAGTTTTATATATTTTCACCTTAACGTCTTTTTAGAGTAGTTGGGACAAGAGTCACACACACACATATATATATATATCGTTGTGGTGACTGCAAAAGTTGTATGTCATTTTTTTTAAACTTTTCAGTATGCAAAAAAAAACTGATTATCTCTACAAAAATTAATAATATATTTAAGGTGATTATTAAAATTATATTAGGGTAATATTATATATTATTCCTGGATGACATACTATAGGACTATTTGCAGCTTGTGCAAAGGTGAATGCTGGTTACGATGATACAATAAAACACAATTATGATTTTTGATGACATACAACCTATTGCAGTCACCACGACGTATATAAACTTTGGTGTAGATCATATTTGTCGGCCATGGAGGTCTACTGCTTATGTTTCTTCCCTCTAGTCCCGAAGGTCGATGATTTTTAAGATAGAAAAATCCAAGGGAAGAGTCCTCCAGGAGGGACTTTAAGCTGTGGGTCTGAAGATTTTCAGGCGTGTAAAAGAACTGCAAGTTTGAATGAAAAAGCCTTTGTGCAAAATTTAACCGGCCTTCACCCATCCAAGTAATAACTTAGTTAAGTTATGTAGATAGGAAATAACACTATGAGGTTTTTTAATTTTGTAGAGTAGATTTTTGACTCACCTCATACTTCTTAATTCCCTGGCAGATCTAGATTTCATCACTGTATTGTGACATTCTCAATGCTGTGTCACGTTCACAACTGACGTTCAATGGTCTCCTCTCCTGCAGAGACTGATCTCTGCACCATCTGATGGCTGACCGACGAACTTCCAAATCAATCCCGTCTCCTTATCACCGGGTATTTCAAAATTCATAGTTGTGTTTTCATTCTTGCATATGTAATTTTTTTCCCAAATTGTGAGTTCCTTCGGTTTTTTCAATTGTTTAAGTAATTTTGTTTTGGTTTCTATTCCATGTTTTTCTGACCAGGCATGTGCAGCTATTGCAGATTTTTCTGTTTCTCCATTTTTAACATTTCTGAGGTGTTCCTTTAATCTTGTATTTAGATTCCTTTTTGTTTTTCCTATGTATATCTTTTCACAATCTTTACAATTAATTTGATAAATTCCCGATTTTTTGCAGTCTTCAATCTTTTCATTTTTGTTGAATTTTATTAAATTACCTAAGCTGTAATAATTTTTCAGTGCTAATTTAATGTTGAATTTGTTGAAGATTTTTTGAAACTTGTCAAATACTAAAGGATGGTATGTGAACTTCTTGAATTTTTTACCAATATTTTTATCTGCCTGAAGAGTACTTTCATTAATCATTTTTTGTTCTTTAAATTTATTTATTTTCTTGTGTATTATCTTCTCTTGAAAACCATTATCCTTCGCAATTTTTATGATGTGTTCTTTCTCTTTATTGTAATTTTCTTTGCTCATGGGGACATTCACAAGTCTGTGTGTTAAACTATTAAATACTGCCTGTTTGTGTGAAAAATGGTTAAATCCTGTAGCTTTTATATAATTGTCAATGTGAGTTTCTTTTCTGTAGATGTTGTTGTTGTTGTTTTCTAATGGCGAGATTTGACACTTAAGTCATTTTCTCTCTGGCTTCCCAGTACAAGCGAACAAGGTCCTTAGAGTGTTGTGCATTTCTGTAGATTCCAAATTCTATTTTCTTTTTTTCCTCATTCCTAATCAATTTAAGGTCTAAAAATGGTATTTCATGATTATTTTCTACTTCCATTGTAAATTTGATTGTTTTATTTTGAATATTTAACAGTTTAATGGCATCTTCTAATTGTTTCTATTTTACTATTGCTATGATATCATCTACATATCTTTTCCAAAATTTAAACATCAAAGGGTGTGCTTTGGTTACATGACATTCCAAGTTCCCCATAAACATTAATTATATTATTTTTGGTCTGGACATCTTACCTCAATATTAATGTTGATTTGTTCTTGGACATGTTTCAAAACAATTCTCTGTTTTATCTTCAGCTTTCCCAGACTGGTTTTATTTATGTTGCACCACCTGGATGTCGATGTCAGCTCCATCCTGTGGTTGGCCAAAGAACCTCCAAACAAGGTCACCCTCCATCGGAATATCAAAATTCATAACTCTGTTTCTGTTCTTCTGAATATAAATTTTTTCCCAAATAGTCAGCTCTTTTGTATTTTCTAACTGTTTTAATAATTTAGTGTCTGAATTTATATTATGTTTTTCAGACCAAACATGAGCAGCAACTGCAGATTTTTCAATTTCTCCATTTTTAATATTTCTTATGTGTTCTTTGGTTCTAATTTTTAGGTTTCTTTTTGTTTTCCCTATATATATCTTTTCACAACCCATGCATTCAATTTGATATATTCCTGACTTTTTATTTTTATCAGTTTTTTTCATTTTTGTTGGTTTTTATTAGTTTATTTAAACTGTAGTTATTTTTTGGTGCTAATTTAATATTAAACTTCTCAAATATATTTTGAAATTTATTATGTACCCAGGGGTGATATGTGAATTTCCTATATTTTTTCATAGGTGGTTCTTCTTTTTCAAGATTACTTCTGTTTATCATTTTTTGTTTTTTATACTTTTCTATCCTTTTATGTACCATTTTTTCATCAAACCCATTTTCTCTTGCTACTTTGATTATGTGTTTTTTCTCATGTTTGAAATCTTCTTCGTTTAAGGGTAAGTTTACCAATCTATGAGTTAAACTATTAAATGCTGCTAATTTATGTCCAATTGGATTGAACCCTGTTGATTTTATAAAATTTTCCATATGAGTTTCTTTCCTATGAATCCTGAATTCAATTTTTTTTTCTTTTTTCTTCGTTTCTGACCAATTTAAGATCCAAAAAAGGTATTTGTTTATTGTCTTCTATTTCTTTGGTGAATTTAATGTTTGTACTCTGTAAATTTAATAGTTTTAGGGAATCTTCTACATGTTTTTCTTTAACAATACAAATTATATCATCAACATATCTACTCCAAAATTTAAACATTGTGGGATGTGCTTTAGTGATTTTACATTCAATTTTGGAGTAGATATGTTGATGATATAATTTGTATTGTTAAAGAAAAACATGTAGAAGATTCCCTAAAACTATTAAATTTACAGAGTACAAACATTAAATTCACCAAAGAAATAGAAGACAATAAACAAATACCTTTTTTGGATCTTAAATTGGTCAGAAACGAAGAAAAAAGAAAAATTGAATTCAGGATTCATAGGAAAGAAACTCATACGGAAAATTTTATAAAATCAACAGGGTTCAATCCAATTGGACATAAATTAGCAGCATTTAATAGTTTAACTCATAGATTGGTAAACTTACCCTTAAACGAAGAAGATTTCAAACATGAGAAAAAACACATAATCAAAGTAGCAAGAGAAAATGGGTTTGATGAAAAAATGGTACATAAAAGGATAGAAAAGTATAAAAACAAAAAATGATAAACAGAAGTAATCTTGAAAAAGAAGAACCACCTATGAAAAAATATAGGAAATTCACATATCACCCCTGGGTACATAATAAATTTCAAAATATATTTGAGAAGTTTAATATTAAATTAGCACCAAAAAATAACTACAGTTTAAATAAACTAATAAAAACCAACAAAAATGAAAAAACTGATAAAAATAAAAAGTCAGGAATATATCAAATTGAATGCATGGGTTGTGAAAAGATATATATAGGGAAAACAAAAAGAAACCTAAAAATTAGAACCAAAGAACACATAAGAAATATTAAAAATGGAGAAATTGAAAAATCTGCAGTTGCTGCTCATGTTTGGTCTGAAAAACATAATATAAATTCAGACACTAAATTATTAAAACAGTTAGAAAATACAAAAGAGCTGACTATTTGGGAAAAAATTTATATTCAGAAGAACAGAAACAGAGTTATGAATTTTGATATTCCGATGGAGGGTGACCTTGTTTGGAGGTTCTTTGGCCAACCACAGGATGGAGCTGACATCGACATCCAGGTGGTGCAACATAATGCAACATAAATAAAACCAGTCTGGGAAAGCTGAAGATAAAACAGAGAATTGTTTTGAAACATGTCCAAGAACAAATCAACATTAATATTGAGGTAAGATGTCCAGACCAAAAATAATATAATTAAAATAACCTCAAAATATAACTTCCTAAAATTAAATATTTCCCCATAAACATATTTGCTAAGAATGGTGATAATGGATTTCCCATTGCAAGTCCTGATTTTTGTCTAAAGTACTTTCCTCTAAAGGTGAAGAACATTTGATTTAAGCATAATTTTGTTAATTTTATGTATTCTTTAACGCTATCATCAACTAATTTGTTTTCTTTCAACTCACAATTTGGGAAAAAATTTACATATGCAAGAATGAAAATACAACTATGAATTTTGAAATACCCGGTTATAAGGAGAGAGGACTGATTTGGAAGTTCGTCGGTCAGCCATCAGATGGCGCGGAGGTCAGTCTGCAGGATAGAAGGCAGTCGGACGTAAGTTGTGAACATGACACAGCATTGAGAATGTCACAAATGATGTGACGAAACCCTGGGTTTGCGAGGAGTTATGAAGTATGAGGTGAGTGAAATAAAAAATAAACGATAACTTAGTTGCTTACTAGAGGCCTCATTGAGGTGATGTGTTAACCACAAATCACTCATCGACATCTTTAGGTAAATAAGTGTAACTAAATATTAGCTTGGTTAAGAAACTGCCACTAGGGGGCACCCATGTCCCTATGTGGGGGCATATGGGGTACACACACACACATGATTATTTTTGCTATCTATCAGATAGAATCGGTGAAAATCTATAAATATTTTTCAAAAATCTTTCTGAGAACAACCTCAATAGCGTCATTCCTTAAGAATTTGCTAAAACCAGAATTATACATAGTTAGGGTGTGCTGGGAAGCATAGTGAAGAATAAAGTCAGCATCAAGATCATGCCAATGTAAAAAAGAAACAAACTTTTGGGAAAATATTTTTGAAAAAAATTACACCAACCTTTAATTTTAGAAAGAAAAATTATGTTCAAACTGGGAGTTGAACCCCAGATCTCTGGCTCTGTACATCAGTGCAATAACCATTATGCCATTTTAACTTCTGATACGAACATCAAATTTCTTTCCACTTATACAATTCTCCTTTCATCTGAAGACCGATAGTCATCATGATCGACAACACCATCCGGTTCAAACGTAATTTTTCTTTGTTCTTATTATTAATTTCATACATCTCAATGATGGATAAATCATATTTAAAGAGAAAAATTATACGCTCAGACCGGGACTTGAACCCGGGACCCTTGGTTTTCTAGTCCAAGTGCTCTACCATTTGAGCTACCTGAGCAAGTACCGATCTAAATGCAAATTTTTCTCTATATACATTGTAATTCCCGCCCACCAAATGCTTTGAAACCTTTGCTTCTATCTTTGCAAATGGCGGCTCCTATATTAAGAAGACATATTTGGGAATTATACATTACATTATAAATGCCAGTACGGCTTTTTTCGATGTTCTTATTATTAATTTCATACATTTCAATGATGGATAAATCATATTTGAAGAGAAAAATTATACGCTCAGACCGGGACTTGAACCCGGGACCCTTGGTTTTCTAGTTTTCTAGTTCTTTCTAAAATTAAACAATATCCAATTCTGGAAAGAGTTAATTTAAAATATAACATCAAAATACATTAACCTTTCTGCAATTTTTTCTGCCTCTCGTCCAGAATAATTGGAATGTCACTCCATCTTGTATTGAGATCTTGAAGTTCGTCTTTTAATCTCTGGCTTTGTGTTTCTGTACCAGCTCTATGGATCAGTTCCTGACCAGTCGTGTTGACGTAATGAAAACTGTTCTGTTGTTCTTCAATTGTTTTCTGCAGCTCCTGTTCATCAGACACAAGTAACACACATTCAACACATCTAATTCCACAATATCTACATTCAGTTAATCAAAAACATGACCTACTCTACAATGTGTCCAGACACAATAATTATCAGGGCTATTATTTACATGCATTAAAAATGGCTAAATATGTACAGCCTTTGAAAAAATTGATGGCACAACTCTTAGGGTCACATGTTTGGACGCATTAGACAGTAAAATGCCTTCTCTGCTGAGCAAGTTGTATGCTAATACGATTTTGCTTACTCAGAAATCTGTTCATGCGATAATAATTGGTTAAATTTGTAAGCTACCTGCGGAGGTAGCTTAAATGAGCAACTCAAATTAAAATCCCGAAGGGAACCGACGGGAACCGATGGTAATCGATGTACTTTGCTGCTTTATCCAACATTTATCCAAGATGTCGGACCTTGAAGACTTTGATCATGTTTTTGGTATACACGGAGAAGAGGAATTTGATAGAGTCTACCAAAGAATTAATAATAATAATAATAATACTTTATTTATTCTGGCAGAGTTAAGGCCATAAGGCCCTCTCTTCCACTCAACCAGTACAAACTGGAAGAACAGGAGAATCGGCGTAATATTGCGTGTCGCAGACGTGTTTGTATACGGTATTATTTGCGGGATGCAAGCATAAATGCATTCCTCTATAGCAGACGAAAATAACGGAAGTGGTTTTATTGCTGAGAATTCTGGGTAATTCGTTGCCAATATTACGAAAACGTCGACTCTCATGCATGACTGATAAGTCGGCCGTTAATTCGTTCTCAGCAATTGCTCACGGTGAATCAGCTCACTAGTGATTGGAAGTAATTTGAGTAGAGAGTAATGTTCTAACATACGACCCTTAAAGTAAGAGTCCATGTTTCGCATCCTTAATGATGGAAAGTTAAAGTTTTGAAGAGCGATTCACACTAGTAAGTTGTTACGTGTGCTGTCTCCTTTGAGTTCAAGTCAGGCGGCACTAGTCTTTCTTCGTGCAGTATTCGTATCATTTGCTTCAGTGGAGCAATCGGTAAGATTCTCTCTTATGATGATATGGGCCCAGGTTCGATCCTGCTCGGGAATAATTATTTTTAATAACTTTGTCAATTTTCAAAGTGCCTATGCATTACCAGGCTTTGTTAAATAGATAAATTAAAGGAAACAGGTCATATATAGAAAATGAATAAAGATTGTAAAATCTCATTAATTCATTTACAAAACACAAGGCATAACAATATTGATTATTTCACATCTAATGCAAAATCCATCTGATTAATTTAAACTAAGTCAAATTAATATGTTGTTGTTGTTGTTGTTGTTGTTTTCAAATGCTGGGCCTTGGCACCGAAGCCATTAGCGTTCTTGCTCTCCAATATTTCTCTATTGTGGATCCAACAGGTAATACTTCACAGGTTTGTAGGTGTTCTTCATTCATTTCTTCGTCTTTATTGCATAGAGGACAATTTGGATTCGTGTAGATTCCTATTTTATATAAATGTTTGGCTAAATAGTCATGTTCTGTAAGCAGTCTAAATGTTGCTACTGTAGTTTTACGTGGAAATTCTGGAATAATATCTGGCTTCTTTACTAAAATATTCCATTTTTTGTCTTTGGCTTTATTACATAGGTCTTGGTTTTGTTTGATTTTATATTTGTTTTTAACTATTCTTTTTATGGATGTGAAAGGTAACTTTTAGTAGTATCTGATTAAATTGGAGCCTTTTTTGGCAAGAAAATCAGCAGTGTCATTTCCAGCAATTCCACAATGTGCAGGTATCCATTGCAATTGAATTCTTTTCTGTAGTTTTTGGAGTTGTTGAATCATTTTGTAGCACTCTTTAATTTGTATTGACTTCATTTTGTGTGAATTTATTGCATATATTGCTGCCTTAGAATCAGAGAGTATGACCGCATTTTGAAATTTATTTATTCTGTATAGTAATTGTTGGAGTGAAATATGAATAGCCTTACTTTCTGCATCAAAATTTGTTGTGTGGTATCCTGCTGGTTGATAAAATGAAATAATGCACATGTAATTCCTGATCCTGAGTTGTTATCAATAGTAGATCCATCTGTGTAGACATGTAACCATTCTTCTGGTGGATATCTCTTATTCACAACTTCTAATGCTAGAGCTTTTAGTACAAGTGTGGGAGTTTCAGATTTTGTAACTGGTTCTTCTAGATTTAGCTGAATGTTAATTGGTTCAAAAGTAAGAGGGTTATCTCTGATCAAAATATTTTCTTTAGATTTAGGAAGATTCAAATCTGTTTTTATTTCCATTACTTTGGACAAGAAACTTGTTTGTGTTTTCAACTTGCTTGGTTGTAACTGCCTTTTTTCCCATTTTGTTGTTGTTAATCGTAACATTTTCTCATGTTGTGTTATTGCCTGTTCCTCTAAAGTTAGACATATTGGAGGGTTCTGAGTTAGTGCTTGCATTGCTGCGATTGGAGTTGATTTTGCTGCGCCAGTTATAAGCCGTAAAGCCTGATTTTGGCATACTTCTAGGCGATTCAGGTTCGAGTTATTTGCTGTGATTATTACCTCCCCATTGTATAGTAGTATTGGCTTGATGAGTCAAATTAATATTAAATTTCAATATGCAAGTATGACCTGGACTGTTGCATTGCTTCATACAAACTGCTTCTAGCAGGGAAGGGTTGTGGTCTGTTTCCCATTTTTGTTCTTATTTCAATTCATTTTGTTTGTTTTCTTTTATATGTTTTTCTTTGTTATTTACAGCATTTACCACATTACTCATTTATGCAAAATTATTTTCCCTTGCACGACACAAAACAAAACAGAACTGATTTTAGTTTCTCAAATAGTTGTGCAGTTGTGAACCAAGTATAGCTGACCTCTGGTCATGAGCAATGGCTTCATTCTGGGTCATAAAAATTATATGTTGCGCCATCAATTCTTTCAAAGGCTGTACATACATAATGACTAAATTATATTTTAACAGAAAAATATACTTCATTTTGTTAGGAATTAACACTATGAGGTATTATTTATGTAAGTAAAATTTTATCACCTCACCTCATATTCTTCTTCTTCTCAGAATAGTTTTGGATCCTTGTTTAGTTCCATCATCAGTATTTTCACAACTGTTTTAATGTCATCCTGAATAGCCGTCTCCTGCTTCCTCTGTTAGAAGACTGAAGAACCTCAAAATCAAATCATTTTATCAGCAAATTTCGAAGTTTATTAATTTTTCCTTTCCATTTTTTTAATGTACATTTTTTCTCCAAACCATGAGTTCTTTAGGATAGAACATCTCAGGAATATCAAAAATGGGGAAGTAGAAAAATCTGCAATAGCAGCCCATCCATGGTCAGAAAAACATCAAATGAAAAGAAAGGCTAAATTAGTAAAACAAATAAAAAAATTTAATGAACTCACGGTTTGGGAAAAAAAGAATCTACATAAAAAAATGGAAAGGAGAAATTAATGAATTTGAAATTCCTGACTTTATTTCGAGGTTCTTCAGTCCACCAACAGAGGAAGCAAGAGGTGAACCTTCAAGACAACACAACAATGGTCATGAAAATACTGAGGATGCAACTGAAGAAGGATCTAAAACTAGTAGAAGAAGAAGAAGAAGAAGAAGAAGAAGAAGAAGAAGAAGAAGAAGAAGAAGAAGAAGAAGAAGAAGAAGAAGAAGAAGAAGAAGAGGTGAGGTCATAATATTTTACTTAAATAGAAAAATATGCCTAGATTGGAGTTCAAACCCAAAATCTTTAGCTTTATATACTAATGCTCTACCATCTGAACTATCCTAGGCCTCCAATCTACATGCAAATTTTTCTCTTATATATGTTAAGTACCTTAAATTTCTGGAGCTGGTCTTCCATGACTGCAATATCTGCCACCACAGCATGTTCGGACAATAACACACCTTCCACATTATGTACCCACTTCATCAGGGCTTCCATTGCCTCCAGGTATTTCTTCGGAGGAGATTTGTCTACTGTATTGCTCAGTTCAGTCTGTTTCTCTGCCAACCTGTCGTCACAAAACCAACAAGAAAGAACTTTAATAATTAAATGGAAGTAACACTATGAAGTTTATTTTAACAAATTTCAGTAAAAAAAAAAAATACAGTAGGTAAAAGAAAAAGAAATTTGGACATTAGAATGAAAGAACGCCTCAGAAATGTAGAAAATTGAGAAATAGCTGCTCACACTTGGTTAGAAAAACACAGAATTAAAGTGAATGCAAAATTATTGAAGAAAAATCCAAAGAACTTACAATTTGGGAGAAACTTTACATCCAGAAGTGTAAGGATAATGTCATGAATTTTGAAATTCCAGGGAAAAGGATTTGATTTGAAATAATTAAGATATTTGGTCTGTTTTGTTGGTTAGATAACTATATTAAAACAACTGGATTCAACCATATTTCATACAAAATGGCAGTCTTCAATAATCTATCAAATAGATTGGTGAATATACCCCTGTACAGAGAAAATTATGAGTTAGAGAAAAAACATATAATTGAAGTGGCAAAAGTAAAGGTTTTGAGGAGAAAATTATACACAAAAAAAATGATAAGTACAAAAAACAAAAATTAAGGAATGAAAGTACTTTTCAAACAGATAAACCAAAGGAAGTGAAATAAAAGTAATTCACATATCACACATGGGCACACAATAAATTCCAAAAAATTTAAAAAAAATTATTATCAGATTAGCACTAAAGAATGATTAAGCCTAAACAAACTAATAAAAACCAACAAAAATGAAAAGATTGATGATAGTAAAAAATCATGAATATATCAAATAAAATGTGCAGAATGTGGTAAGATATATGTACGGAAAACTAAGAGAAATTTAACCATTAGAACCAAAGAACACAAGAAATGTAAAAAAGGGGGGAAGTAGAAAAATCTGTAATAGTTGCTCTGGTTTGGTCAGAAAAACACAAAATAGATTAAAATCAGATCAAATGCAGGGATTGTGACATAATTTACATACGAAAAACAAAAAGAAATTTGAAAACAAGGGTGAAAGAACATCTCAGAAATGTCAAAAATGGTGAAGTGGAAAAGTCAGCAGTAGCTGCACATGCTTGGTCTGAAAAACATTTAATTGAATCAAAAGCCAGTCTAATTAAACAAATAGAAAAACAAAAGGTACTCATGGTTTGGGAAAAAATCTACATTCAGAAAAACAAGAAAGAAAACTTATGAATTATATTTAATTAATGTTGGGAAGTAAACATTATGAGGTATAATCATTAAAATTCATCAGAGAACATATTTATATATTAAATTTGGGAATTTTTAACATTATGAGGTTCAATTAATGATAATTAAATGAATCGTGATTTTTTCTTACCTCATACATCTATGTTTCTTTAAACACAGCACTGCAGTATCGGCGACACTTTGTCGTCATCGTCAGCTGTTTTCACGACTGTCCAAAACATATTGTTTAAACAACTCACCTCATAGGATTCATGCTTCCATGATATCGCGATTTCAAACATAATCATGGCTGACGATGAACATGATTATGTTTGAAATCGCGATATCATGGAAGCATGAATCCTATGAGGTAAGTTGTTTAAACAATATGTTCTCCGATGAATTTTAATAAAACTTATGAACTTTGAAATTCCTGCAGATTCTGACCTGATCCGGAGGTTTATTGGTCCACCAACAGAGGGAAGAAGAAGTGGTTCTTCCGATCGACATAACATCGGTCGTCAAGATGTACTGAGGATGGGGCTGCCAATGACTTGAAATTGCAATCTACTTAGAAGATTGGTTATGAGGAGAGGTATGAAACATTTTAATTTATCTTAAATTAAACCTCATAGTGATATATTCCTATAAAAGTTTAAAATAAAATAGATTATATTTAAATTAATGTTGGGAAGTAAACATTATGAGGTTATATCATTAATTATCTACATACAGACGAACAAGGAGAGAATTACGAATTTTTAAACTCCCGGGGAAAGGAACCTAATTAACAAGTTCTTTGGATCACAGAAAGAGGGAGCACAAGTCTAGATCCAGGGTGACAACTTGGGAAAAACAAGTCTGTAACTACTGAAGATGAGGCTAACAAGCCTTGAAACATATGTCTAACAGAAACAATGATATGAGGTAAGAATTATACAGACCACACTTTATACTGAATAATCTGTACCTGAGCATTAATTCGCCCCATCTCTCCAGGAATTTATTAACATCAGCATTAATAATGTTGGCATCACTTCCAGCCAACTGACTAGCTGATAGGTCTGATGCTTTCTTTCTCATTTTGGAGATACGATCCTCATGCGATTTCATTGACTTGATTTTCACTCTGCACTGTTCCAACTGTTGTGATACGTTCACTTGACCTGGAGATCC
Organism: Diploptera punctata; assembly: GCA_030220185.1. Classification (NCBI taxonomy): domain Eukaryota; kingdom Metazoa; phylum Arthropoda; class Insecta; order Blattodea; family Blaberidae; genus Diploptera; species Diploptera punctata. Next base: position 3,590,858 of record JASPKZ010002677.1, on the reverse strand, counting down.
TGACTTCATTCCTTCCAACCACTTGTGGTATCCTTCCAAAATCAATTCTAGACTACTTAATTCACTGTATAGTTGCTTCTTCTCCTGAAGAAACTGTATTCTTTCTTTACGTTCCTGGAGCAAAGTTGATAATCCACTCCAACGATGTTCAATTTCATTTACTTTTTCTTCTTCATCTTTTGGCATTTCATTTTCTAAGGGAAAAGAAAACATAAATTGTTAATGCCGACACAGATCCAGGGTTGGATTTCCACTTCAGAATTTAATTTTTCTTTACAAAAAAAAAATAAATTTATACAGGAGTGGAACATGTTAAACTAAATATAACATCAACATTTTAAACGAAAGTTTATTTTAGTTGAGGACAGCTGATGTATCAGGTACTCATTTAAAGATTTTTACATTTTAATATAATTCAATCCAAAATGTAACTTGCCAGACTGCATCTCTTCTACAAGTCGTTTTCCTAGTGATATTACTTTATCTACATCTACTTTATGGTTCTTCACATCTATCTCTATGTCTTCATACATCACAACCTGCTCTTCTACACTTAATCCATCAAATGGTCCAGCACACACAGGTTCACTTCTAAGTGATAGTGTTGTTTCTGTGTGTTCCATCCATGATTTCAGTTGTGTTAGAGCAGCTTCAAATTCTAATCTAGTTGCACTTCCAACACGACGCTTCTTTGATCCACTGTGTTGAATCTGCAAATAAGAAAATTCCATCATGCAGGAACTCAACAAACTATGCAAATTCTGCACCAAGTTGATATATGAATCAATTTTGCTGGTTTACTAAACATGTCTTATTTTATATTAAAAAGAATAATATTAATGCTCAAACTGGGATTCAAACCCAGGTGATAGAGAATTCTATAAAAGCAAGGAATTATTAGCATTGTATCATGGTGTAACACTTAATGCTGATGGTCGTTTATAATACAAGTTTTAACAGAGATTTTACTATAATCATTAAAGAATTGGAAATTAACACTTCACCTCAAATTTTTTTCAAATAATTAACTAATTATGAGGTAATTTGTTAATTTGTCAACCACAGTGGACTAATGGCTATGCTCCTTGCCTCTGGTTCCAAGAGTCATGGGTTCAAACCTGGATTTTACTGTAATCATTAAAGAATTGGAAATTACCACTTTACCTCAATATTTTTTTTCAAATAATTAACTAATTATGAGGTAATTTGTTAATTTGTCAGCCGCAGTAGACTAATGGTTATGCTCCTTGCCCCTGGTTCCAAGAGGCATAGGTTCAAACCCAGCTGGAGTTGATGGATTTTTTTAAGGATGGAAAAATCTAATGAGCAAGTCCTCAAGGAGGGACTTTAAACCATGGAACCTGAGTCTGAATATTTTCAGGCTTGTAAAATATCTTTAAGCCTGAATAAAAAAAGGCCTCTAAGCAAAATGTACAGAGTTTTCCCATCCTAGTACTAACTTGGTTTCCTAGATGACACTATGAGGTAAAACGCTAACCATGGGCCACTCAATGCAGTCTGGGGTTTGAACCCAGTACCTTTCGCTTTCTATGTGAATGCTCTAATAACTGAGCTACCTAAGAAACTCCAATCTAAACACAATTTTTTTTTCTTATATACACTGTGCCAAATGCTATGAAACTGTTGCTTCAATCCTGCAAATGGCAGCATCTTTATTAAGAAGACCTTTTATTGGGAATTTTACAATACATTATAGAGTCAGTATGGCCTCTTTTGATGTTTTCATTAATCATTTCATACATCTCAATGATGGATAAATTATATTTATAGCTTATATAAGAGAAACATTTTCATTTAGATTGAAGTTTCTCAGGGAGCTCAGTTGGCAGAGCAGTTGCATAAAAAGCAAAAGGTCCTGGATTCAAACCTCAGTCTGAGCATATATTTTTCTCTTCAAATATAATTTATCCATCATTGAGTTATATCAAATGAATAATGAAAACATCAAAGTATAACTAAATTAGTATGTAAATTAATTAGTTATTTTTACATCTTACTTCATATTTCATGTTTCTTTAAACATGGGAAGTCATTTTCAAGAGAACCATCTCTCTCATTTTCAACTAACATTATGACTACCGGCTTTAACTATGAATAAATTAGTATGGTTGAATTTCTCCCCTGTAAGGGGAGAGTGTCTAAGTCTCGTTGAGAGAAAAAAGGGCTTACTAGAAGAAGAAGTTGTTAATTTCCAATTGTTTAATAATTATTAAATTAAACTTCATAGTGTTACTTCCTAAAAATATTAAACATAATTACCTCTTGAGTTATAACTGTTTCTCTCACTTCCCACTGTTGTTCTGATCCTCCAGTTGTCATGTTAAATTCAAATCCAGAAGCTGTTATCTAAATGGAAAACATTAAATAACACATAGTTATGTCTGACACTGTTTGTAATGTAATACATCATTTAACACTATTATGCTATGACATTTACCCTTTGACCTTGCACTTCCATTATCTGAACCAGTGCATCCCATCGGTCCTGAAGTGTCTCCACTTTCTCTAACATCTCAGTGCTGTTTAGAGATTCTGCAGACGACAACTGCTGAACTGACTCCTGAAGATCTAGAATATGCCGTTGCTGTGCGTCCATTTCTAATCTAAGTACCTGCAACAATGATACATTAAATTTGTGTTTCATTACAATTGAGGCAACTTCAACTTCTTTTTCAATATTGCAAAACTTGTACTTCAATGCCTTTACTCCTTACTGTCTCAATTCACTTTATACTTACTCACTGGCACTATCGAACCCGTAGGTTCATGGCCGCGCAGACATAAGCTCTCCATACATCCCTATCCTGAGCTAATGCTTTCCAATCATTCCCTGTATAATCTAGTTCCCTCAAATCATAGTTAATGTTGTTCTCCCACTTCATTCTTGGTCTACCAACTGGGCGTTTTCCTTCTGGCTTTCCTAGAAGAAGTTTCCATGCATGTCTTTCATTCCCCATACGCGCAACATGTCCTGCCCATCGCAGTCTACGAGACTTAACTGTTCTTATTATATCTGACTTCCTATAAAGACCATGTAGTTCATTGTTATTAGTCTTCTCCATTCACCTGTCTGTTCATCTCTCTTTGGTCCAAAAATTTTCCCAAGAACTTTATTCTCAAATACTCGTAATCTCCTTTCCTCCCTTAGACCAAGAATGGAGTGGGAGAACAACATTAACTATGATTTGAGGGAAGTAGATTATACAGGGACTTTATAGCTATTTTAATTGGTGGATTTGGAAACTGATTATTCCCAATGATTTTATTATTCTTTCCTGCGTGATAGTGTGTTTGTCATACTTCCACCAATGGCGACCATGATTGAAAGTTCATCATCATCATCCATGCAAGCATTAGGCCGTGTGGCCTGTTACAGTCTCAAAGAGGAATTTTCCATCCAGTGCTTTTTTGGATGTCCCAGCGATCTTTTGCCTTGGGGGCAGTAACGAAGCACGGCTTTTGGAATTCTATGAGATGGCATTCGTGAAGATGGGCTTTCCAGTTGTTCTGGTAGTTTTGTATATGGTGAAGAATGGGTTCTACATTCAACTCTTCCATAATTTCCTCATTTCTTTTATGGTCCCACTTTGTGTAGCCTGCTGTATGGCACATAAATTGCATCTCATTTGCTGTTATTCGGCTTTCATCTCTTCTTCGTATTGTCCATGCTTCACTACCATATCTTAATACTGGTCTTGCGAGAACCTTATAAAGCCGTAATCTTGTGTTCTTCTGTACTAAAGATGGTTTCATTATACTGTTAATTATCCCCATTGTTTTTGTAAAATTTGTGATTTTCTTTGATATATCAGCTTCATCTTGAAATGTTAAATTATAACCCAAATAATTAAATTTGTTTACTCGTTCTAAAATTTCATCATCCAAAACAATTTTGCTAGGTATAGGGTATTTCCCACAAAAGGCCATCACTTTAGTTTTCTTTGTATTGATTTCCATATTGTACCTTTTTGCAATTATATTAAAACTGTGTATAGAATACTGTAAATCTGTTTCTGTTGCAGCTATTAATACCAAATCATCTGCAAAAAGCAAAGAGTCTATTTTATGGTTTTTATTAATTTGGATAGAACCGTGTCTCACCTGTCACCAATCTTGGAGAATTCTATCCATGAAAGTTCATCTTCCTACATTTTGGGGTTACCAATCTAAATAACTATATTGTAATATTACATATCACAAACCTCATGTGGGAAGTAAAATGACTGCCCTTTATGTATACTAAGTACAATGTATACACAAAAATATATTCAAAAGGTAGTGTTAATATACATTATATGAAACAAATCACTGCATTTTAAATGAACAGAACTTTATTTGAAACAATATAAAACAATAAATATGTACTTGCTGCCATTTTATGACTGATTGGTGTCATGACCTGCTGTAGTCTCAATTAATAAACATTGCCCACATTGTTAATGTTAATCAGTTGTTTATAATGAATGCAAATATTTCCAACAAATATGTTATTATTTTACTTTTATTTATTATTTTTAAAAACACCATCGTGCAAAAAAATAATGTACAACACATGTTTGTGAAGTGTTTTACAGAATATCGGAAATTAAAAAGCTCACTATCGCTAGGTTTTTAAACATTTCCATGCTTCTGTAAAAAACCACTTCTCTACCTTGCATTGTAATATTCTTTTAATATTACTTTTTTAGCTAGTAAAGCACACTTTTCCAATTGAAGATTTTGCATCTAATCTACCATGTCTTCTTTTGCATCCAGCACTAACTTGGAGGCTCGGTTTGTGTCCATTCTATATATGTCTCAACCATTTGACTCTTCTGACTTTAATATCTGCTATTACATCTGCGTCTAAAAACTTGTAGTTCCCGGCCATAAACCTCCTCAAAATGTTTCTTTCCCATGTGAGCACATGTGCTGTAGATGCCTTAATATAAGAGATCATGTTTCACATCTGTAGATTACTACAGACAAGATTTTTTTTTTATGGTTTCACAAGCCTACAAGCCAGCTGCCTGCCTCACATCCACTGTTCTAATTTACAGAGCTGGATGATCAGTATATGGGTGATATGTGGTCAGTATCTTGGGTCCTCCATCCATTATAGCTGATTTTCTTAACTGGAGCAGCTACTTATTGTAGCTGCCCAAATTTATCATGATATTGGATCAGCACCTGTTCTATAAAGAGCAAAATTCCCTTGGAAAATAGCAACTCCGGCCATGAAAGCCTAAGTCAATATATTATTATTTTTATTCCTGAAAATGGTAATAAAAACATTGAAAATATAACCTATGTAGTACTAAAGTTCCATTAAAATGTCTTCTTGAATAGGAAGCAGCTAGAACGTGTGTAAAATGAAGGTTGTCAGCTTCCAGAGCACGGGATTGTATAGGAGAGAGAAAAATTTCCTTTTAAATTGAGATGCCTAATACCTCAGTGGTTTAGAGCTCTGATATGTAGAACCAGAGACCTTGGGTTAAAATCCCACTTTAGGCAAACATTTTTTTTCTTTTCAAATATTAATTTGTCCTTCAAGTGACAAATTTGAAATTAAAAAAATTTGAAAGTATTAGTAAGTTACAACAGGGAGTAGGTGATGAAAGCAGTTAGATGCTCGCTTCTCACCACTGGGGTCCCAAGATCGAGTCTAGGTCACTCCATGTGGGTTTCGTGGTGGACGAAATGGAGCTTGGGCAGGTTTTTCTTGGGATTTCTCCCATCCCCCCCCCCGCCACAAATTTCATTCCACCATTTCTCCACACTCATCTCAATCCATTTCATTCATCCGCCCCTGTGACATCAGGGATGGTCAACCGGCATCCTTGTAGTTCACAGACCTCTATAAATATAGGGGCTTCATCTCATTCTTCGACCCGACCTTGAGTTATTTATTATTTAATAGTGAGCAACATGAAATTTTACAACTGGAAGTAAATTTTAAAGTAAAGTAGATTTTGAAAATATATTTTTACCTACCTGTAACTGTTTTATCCTTTCAAGAACTTCACCAATTTCTATCAATGGATTTGCTTCCATTTGTTTTAATTGTGTTTCTTTATTGTCAAGCCAAAGTTGTATTCTTTGATATTCATCAGTCAACTGACTCCATTTTGATGAAAGGTTTTGTAGTTTGGTCCATCTCTCTTCAGTCCACTGACAGATATGTGCCCATCTCTCTCCAAGAGCTGTTAACTGGTCTTCCATTTGTGAATAAGCTGCAAAATTTCATATTTTATTAATTATACTCAAAATTTAGGAACTCAGTTATAAGGGAGAAAATGAAGAATGAAGACAGTATTTTAGATTCTATTAAAACTCAGCAATTAAGATGGTATGGACATGTCCAGCGAATGGAAGAGGATCGACTACCAAAATCTGTTTTGGAATGGAAACCTGAGGGAAGACGAAGCAGAGGAAGACCTAAAACCTCCTGGAGTCAGGGAATATGTTTATATATGAAGGAGAAACATCTACAACCAGGAGATTGGATGGACCGACAAAATTGGCTATTAGGAATCGGACGATGTCAAAGACATTAATCAACCCATGATCTATCTATACTCAAAATTAATAGAAGATACTAATGGCCAACATGCACACTCTATTGAGCAATGCTTGAGATATTGGAATGGAAGTAAACATCAATTAAACTAAGGCCGGTATTCAAGAACCAAGCTTTCCACGAAGAGCGACTCTCAGCCTGTCTCTCTGTGGTTAATTATGTGGGTCATGCAGAACCTACTCTAACTGGCTCACTCTATTCAACATCATGTGTTACCAAGATATTTATTTTTAAAAAATGTCCAGGAACACATTGGAAGACAAGAGCCTCAGCTTATGGAAGACGGAGATGGTATGGCCTAGAGAGTTTGATCCTTGAATACTGGCCTAAATATATTTAACACATAGAAATACATTATATAATGGAAATGAACAGTTAATGACAAATGAGAAAAATGTTGAAGAAGTGTCTGAATTCAAATACCTAGGAACAATAATTACAAACAGGAATCAGATGCACAAAGAGATTAAAATATATAGGCTTCATTTTGGAAATGGATGTTATAAAGTTGGTCCAAAAATTTTCCCAAGAACTTTATTCTCATATACTCATAAACTTTTCTCGTTCCTTAAAATAAGAGCCATATTTTGCATCTATATAATATAACTGGGAGAATAACAGTTTAATATATTTTCAGTTTAATATTTTTGGAGACCTATTTGTTTTTTTTGTTTTTTTGAACACAGTTTTAAACATTGGAAAACAGTTTCAGTTGAATATGGTTTAAAGATAAATATCGAGAAAATGGCAGTCATGAAAATATGTAGAAAGCAAAACGATGATTGGAATATTAAGTTATCACGCATAAATTTATAAAAAGTACAAAAAATTTACATATTTAGGAACAGTGATAAATATATAAATGGAAAAATACAGACTGAAATCAGTAAAAGGATTCAGAAAAGTTTAAGAGACTATAATTTAACTAAACAATTAATATGGAATATAGATATATCCATCAAGAGTAAAATGGCAATATATAAAACTTACATTTGAAGAGAAAAATTAAATGCTCAGACCAGGGTTTGAACCCAGGACCTTTGGCTTTCCAGGCCAGTGGTCTACCACTGAGCTATCTGAGTACTCTAATCTAAATGCAAATATATAAAACTTAATAAATTAATGAGTCATTTTTAACTTTGAATATAAAACTTATTCAAAGTTAAAATTGGGAAACACATTATGAGGTTCTTAATTAATAAATTAATGAGTCATTTTAACATCTTACCTCATATTTCATGTTTTATCAAACACGGTAACTATAGTTTTCAAATGATCTTGTCATTCATTTTCAACCGCCATTATGACTACCGGATATTCGAATATCCGGTAGTCATAATGGCGGTTGAAAATGAATGACAAGATCATTTGAAAACTATAGTTACCATGTTTGACAAAACATGAAATATGAGGTAAGATGTTAAAATGACTCATTAATAATATAAAACTTATTTCAAACTAATTCTAACACATGCAGTTGAGACTTGCACATATACAAAGAAGGAATTGAGCAGTATTCAAGCTACAGAAATGAAATTCTTACGTGGAATGGTACATAAAACAAGGTGAGATAGAATAAGGAACAACAAAATCAGGGTGACATTAAATGTAGAAAAATTAACAACAGATATAAAGAAAAAAGACTAAAATTGTTTGGACACTTAAAAAAGAGTGAAAAAGGAAACACTACCACAAAGACTGTTAAATCGCAAGGAAAACGACCACGAGAAAAATTTATTAACCAAGTGAAGAAAAGTTTACAAGAAAGAGGATACGACTGGGAAGAACTAAAAAGAAGGAAAGCATGGTAAGATAAGAGATGGTTGGGGGCATATTTGGAATCAACCTTCTAAAAGGAGTACATGATGAGAGGATGATGATTTTTTGAGAGAAGTTGGGATGACATCAGCCAAATCACTACTAATAAAAACACATCAAATCATATACCCCTCCTGTTAGTAGCAACAGGTTAACCAATAAATGTTTTTACGAGATTAAACAGTCTTACAACAATGAGATACAAAGACAATAACACTACCATGAACAAAGATCATTGCTAGCTGTGAAGCTCTGAAGATGTCACCTACTGGGAAGCAGGACTCTACTGGGAAGCAAGAAAGCAAATGGAACACATCCAAGCTAATGGGCATTAGACTACTACTACTACTACTACTACAATGAGATACACATAATCATGACTCTTACCACTTTCCGGACTATTTTCATCCACAACCACAACCATATTTGAAAGTGCATCAACAACTCTCTGCTGTTGTTCCAAATCTTGTTGCAGCTGTTTGTGTTGTTCTATCTGTTGTCTAATAGAATCATAATCAGGTCCTATCTCTGCCATGTGCGATATTCTGTCTTCAGTTGCCGTTAGCCATTGTCTTAGTTGATCTAGCTGCTTCTGTTGAAGGTCCATAAGGGCTTCATGTATTCTGTAACATCAATATATATAATGTATTTGTTTACTCATTTGTCCAGCTGTGCACAGTGTGGAAAAATAAAAACATTTAATCAAAACTAAGATCCAACTCATATTTAAATACAGGAAATAACATTATGAGGTTCTTAATTCATGAATGAATGAGTCATTTTTTATATCTTATCTCATAGTTTGTTTTCTTAAACACGAGAACTGCAGTTTTCAAGAGGAAACATCCCTCTCATTTTCAACCGACATTCATAATGTTTCCTTTTGAAAACTGCAGTTCCCATGTTTAAGAAAACATAAACTATGAGGTAAAATATAAAAAATTACTAATTCATTCATGAAATAAGATCCAACTATTCAACACAAATGCAAAATCAGTTTTATTCTATGGAATTAACATGCTCCAGGTGTTTACATTGGATATTAAATATGGGATTTAAATTGATACAATTTCGAACAAGAACTATATAAGAAGATTACAATAGGTCTATTTTGACGAGAGTTAGAATTATTTTTTAGAACTAATTTATAGGTTATGGAACTCATATGTTAAAATAGATTATTTTAAGTCTAATATGGAGGATATTCTGATGCACTCGAAAATCCGAAAAAATGCACGAATAGCGCAAAACTGAGCAAGCACCTATTGAAAAACAAATAAAGAAAAGAATATGGTATTGGATTGGACATACTCTGCGTAAACCTCAATAGAAAATGTGCACTGGACTGAAATCCTCAGGGTTCAAGGAGGAGAGGAAGACTAAAAATGACTTGGAAGAGGACTACTGAAGGAGAAATATGTGAAACGGGAAATATTTGGTTGGAGGTGAAGAGGTTGACAGATGATAGACTAAATGGAGTAATTTCATTTTGGCACTATCCTCCAGCTAGGAGCAAAAGGAAATGATGATGATGATGATTTGATTACTGATTTGAACTGTACCTTTGAAAAGGTAGATAGATTTATATATTTAGGCTCATTAACAAAAATAACTAATGAAATATCTGAATTTGTATGTGTTTCTTATGCCCCCACTGCATTTTATGCTCCTTGTGTTCATCTGGGCAAATAGATGGCATTAATGTGGTCTAGTTTCAATTTATGCTCCCTTCGGTAGACCACTTTACATTGATGATGATGATTGATGATTGACGATGATGATGACGATGGTGATGTTGATGATAATAATAATAATAATAATAATAATAATAATAATAATAATAATAATAATAATAATAATAATAATAATAATAACTCCAGAATTTTCTGAAATGGTAACTGGTCATGGAAAAAATAAATCACATCTTTATCGCATTGGAATATTAAACAACGCAACCTGTCCATGTAGAAAAGCAATTCAAAATGTAGAACATCTCCTTTATAATTGTGAATTGCAGCAGCATTCTAGAAATAAGTTGAAAGAAGAAATCAGCAAAGAAGGAGGAACATGGCCTGTGACGGAGAAAGACCTAATACACAAATATTTAAGACATTTCAAAAAATATATAAAAACAATAGTGTACGAAAATGAGTGATTAACAAGTGACGAAGATAAAAAAAAAACGTAAACAAAAACCAAATATGTGATGTTATGTAATGTTATGTAATCTGATTTTATGTTTGTTATGTTATGCATGTAATATTACTACGGTAATGGGGCATGCTGAAAAAAAAAATAAATGAAAAAAAAAAAATAATAATAATAATAATAATAATAATAATAATAATAATAATAATAATAATAATAATAATAATAATAATAATAATAATAATAATAATAATAATAATAATAGGACATTCGATAAGTAATGGCAACAACTGTAATATCACAAAAAATTTATTTAGGTTACTTTTGACATTACAAAACTTCATTTATAGTCTCCTGTCAAATCAAGTATATATTGCCAAATCCTTAGAAGACGATCAACTTCATCTGCAGCACCATTTCTGGATATCTCTCTCATCTGATCGATCTAGAGTTTCCTGGATATCAACTCTTGATTGAAACTAAATGCCTCATAGAGGATCTTTGAGAATAAGTTATAGTCACAAGGGCTCAATTGGCTGATGTATGAATACTTCCCCATTCCATCTTCTAAACAAATTCTACTGAACATCTTTTTTAGGGCGTTATTATTTACTACAAATAAGAAACAGTGAATGTATTGATAAAATATTGCTATTTTGAGACTTTCAATATTACAGATTTATACAAAAAAAAAAGACTGCTCAACAACATACTACAAGATTACAATGGTCACCACTAGGATCGCTAATTTACAACAGTGTTGCCATTACTTATATAATGCCCTAGTAATAATAATAACAATAATCCATCCATAGTAATTCTGCCCGAAGGCAGGTCCTTCACTGCAATCATAGCATTTTCGTGCTATGCTTTGCAGCTTTACTAGGGAATTGTGTAGGTGTGGTAGCTTCCCGTTGCTTTCCACACTGGTGAAGGATGATGATGATGTTGATAATGATAAGGATGATGATGATAAAGATGATGGCCATATGATTTCGGGGACCGTTTGGGCCTTAAAGTTTTCCTGACATTTGTCTTACAGGTGAGGAAAAACCCCGATAAAAACCTCACCCAGAAAAACTGCCCCGACCGGGGATCGAACCCGGGCCCGCTGCATGACAAGGCAGCACGCTACCTCAAGACCACAGCGGTGGACAATAACAATAATAATAATAATAATAATAATAATAATAATAATAATAATAATAATAATAATAATAATAATAATAGCTTTAATTTACCTGGCAGAGTTAACCTATCCTCAGCTAAAACTCCAACACTAAGTTACAATTTTTAAATGTCAAATTTGAGATTATTTTTAATAAAGCAATTTCTTTTGGCTTTCCTATTGGATATCATGTTATATTCAATTCCAACCACATTTTATTTGTCCATTCTTAGCTTTGTAATAATTTCTGAGCTGGCAACTGTGTACTATGCAGCATAAAAACATTGAACTCACTAAGCCAGCAGATATGTAGCCTACTATGAAATTTAAAAACATTTATGTTGACCGGGCTTATTTTATAATTGGCAAATTTAAGAGATTTCATGATTTTTGGATTTCAGAAATAAAGGTAGTCATATATTTGGGCAAATAAAATTATAATTTTTATACTATTGGATTTCATGGAAATATAAGCTGTTTTGAAAAAAAAATGTTCCAATATTTTGCATGGTTCATAAACTTATGTTGTATTTGCAATACCTTGACTGTCTTTCCATGGCTTTAATTCGAAGATCTTCCCATCGTGAATTAAGAAGTCTCATCTGTACTCTGACTTCATCTTCCTCGTCTTTTGAAAGTCCACCGTCAGACAACATACGAGCGCCCTCTTCGAGTACAGCTCCTACTCCTTCCTGATGTCCTGCTAATTCTAATAGGAAGCCCTGAAAAATTCAATTCCTGTTAAGATTCCTTGGAATCAAAATTACTATTTTCATCAACTTTTGTTTGCAGATGACCAAGTATTAATTACACAAGACATTGAGGATGTTTCCTGCATGATAAGAAAACTGATGGAGGAATAAAAAAATTGGGGATTAAATATTAATTTCATTGATGGCGAAATTCTAGCAATTTTCTTAAGTTTACAAAATCTTTTATATCACATCCAAAAATTTACAAAAGTTGTAATTCTATGTGACTCCAAAGCAGCCATTCTTGCTATAACACGAGACACAACACCCAAAAGCATCAAAATTATCGAATGTCACAAAATGATAAAACAGTTATCCCGTCTACAAAAAAAAGTTGTACTTCAATGGATTCCGGCCCATTGTGGAGTGACAGGCAATGAAATAGCCGATTTTCTAGCCAAGAAGGGTAGCAAAATTGTTTCAAACCCAACTTCTGCTCCAGTTTCCTTTCACTCTATCAAAAGAATTATTTCAAATAAATACATCAATAAACTTAGAGAAGAATACACCACCAAAACATCTGGAAAGGAATGGGAGAATCTACAAGCTTATGACATTACTACATTACAAAGAAAATCCGCAATAGCAACATTCAGACTGCTAACGGGACATGACTGCTTGAATAAACACCTACACAGAATTGGCATAACAGATTCACCTAAATGCCCTTTTTGCAATTTAAATGAAGATATGGAAAGAAACCATCTCCTCCGTTGTCCAGCTTTTGTAGAAGAGACCAGCCTTTCTGCTAAATATTGGAGTGCAAGAGAGCAAATGATTTCATTATCAAGTGCTCGACATTAGATACCAACCAACCAACCAACCATATAAATTTCAATAAAACAGAATATTTATCATCTACAATGCAAATGGAGAAAGTTTGGAGACTGAAAATGAGAAAATTAAGGCAGTTAGCAAATTAAAATATTTGGAATCAATATTAGAGTCAGAAGGAACAATTCTGAGATAAACAAAAAATAAGTAAAGGAAGTAAAACAACTGGAATGTTAAATTCGGTGCTGTGGAGTAGAAACATTTTGAACAAAAGTAAAAATTTATTTATAGTTCATTGATAGAGAGTGTATTGTATGGTGTGGAAACGTGGACATTAAGCAGATAACAAGCACATAAACTATTGGTGACAGAGATGAACTTTCTGAAGGAGGCCTTCTAGAAATTCAACAGGAGACAAAATTAGAAATACTAAAATCAGAGAAATAATGAATGTTTAAAAAGTTTTTATTGAAGAAAACTCCAAAAACTCCAAGTGCGACAGGCCTAGAAGGCCCCTGGCCTACCATCCAACTGCTGGCCTCACATCCACATGTGTTAATCACATATGTAGACAATCATAAGTCAGTGTAGGGGTGACATGTGCTCAGAATTTAGGGGCCCCAGCCTTTATAACTGGTTTTCTCAATCTGGAGTTGCTACTTATTGTAGCTGCCCAAATGCCTCATGATGCTGGGTGTGCACCAGTCCTATACTGGCCGAAATTCCATGAGAAAATTTCTTCCCCCATGGGGACTCGAACCAATGCAAGTCCCACATAGCTCTGCACCAAGGCATCTTGCCTTAACCACTCGGCTACGGCACATGACTTTTTATTGTAGAAAGAAGACTGAAATTGTTTGATGTCAGATAACAAGATACCTCAAATAATATTATATTTTGAAGTAGATGGCAACAGAAGAATGGGGAGACCAAAAGAACAGTGGATTCAAGGAATGCATAGAAGTATGGTGTCGAGAGGATTAGCAGAGAGTGAAACAGAGATCAGGGATGTATGGAGGAATAAAATTTACACTGGGTTGTAGGAAAACTACTGTATTGTAGAGAAATTCCTAATAAAGAAGAGGTTAAGTGCCCATGAATAGAGAGAATAGACTCAGCTGTTAGAATGGGGATGAATAAAATGAAAAGGATGTAAGGTCAGCAGCTGACCTGTGAGCCTGACATTTAGTCTTTTTTAAATACAGTTGATAGTGAAATAAAATTCTTACCTCATGTGAATGGAATTGCTCCTTAATTGTTTCCAGAGCTCCTTCAATTCGTGTGGCATTATTAAGTTTATCTTCTGCCTCTAGGAGCCATGTTAGAACTTCTTCTAGTGCTACTTGGTATCCTCCCAACTCCACAGAAATGTTTGTTGCAAGACTAATAGGTCGAGAAGAAGGAACACTGAACACACCTCCCTTAAAAAAAGGAAATAATATAATAATGATGATAATACTAATAATAATAATAATAATAATAATAATAATAATAATAATAATAATAATAATAATAATAATAATTTTTAATGATTATAATAAGTATAATAATAATATTAATAACAATAATAAAAACAATATTTGGTCATATAACAATAATTGGACATGTAAAACAAATGGACGATGAAAAGCAGAAAGAAGAACTAGAGGTAGAACAAAAGAACTTGACTGTTGAACATAAAGAAAACGATGAATGAAAAAGATTACAAGACCGGAACTGGGGAGAAAATCTACATCCAGAAAAACAAGGAGAAAATCATGAATTTTGAAATTCCCGGGGAGAGAGATTTGATATGAAAGTCCTATCGACTACAAAAAGAGGGAGTAGGAGTCACCATCTGGGCCAAAACATAAAAATCATCAGTCTGGACAAATTGAAGATAAAAACAGAGATGTTTTGAAACATGTCCTAAGGAAATCAACTAATATGAGGTATGATGACAATGACTCTATTTATACATTACGGAAATCTGTTTTGGGAGTTTGTCCATTTGGGGTTTTACCCAGAAATCTTCGGCACAGTCTAACTGTACTTGCTTTCTCCAAATGATTAGCCAAGAAGCAAAATGGGTTAAATGCAGCCATTAAAAACAACATTTTGTTTTCCAGAAATTAACATAATGCAAAAGCTAAAGCTATTGCAATAAATTTGGGAACAAAAGTGTTGTAGCATAATTTAATCATTTTACAGGAGACACCTGAATCCAAAGAGGCAAGAATTGAATTGGATTTGTGGGCCTGAAATGTTTACAATTTTACTGCTGAAGGAAATGATAAACATCGCTGTAACTATGTGACATGGAATTGGTTGTTGAATGCCATATGAAGTTTACCTCGGCTCCAGGAGATGCTATTGAGCTGGTATCAGAATGTATCGAGATGTCCAAATGGCTGACATCCATCTCCGTGTGAGGTAGAGATTGAAACAGGCACATTACGTACATCATAATTGACTTCTTGTCAGGAACCGACGTGTTCACATCTAAAACAAAAATCAAAATATCAATTTATATGAAAGGTGCAGGGAAGCAACCAAAGAAGTCACATTTTGTCAAAATGAATTTTGAACTCCATTAGATTTCCCATGGAAAGTAATATCTTTCAGAATTGTGAAACAGAAAAAGGAACAGTTTAGTCAATTATTTACCATCAAACTTAAAGTACTTTATATAAAGTAGGTACTTTGTATAAGAATTAGGTACTTTTGTATAATTAAGTCACTTTTCTAGGTTTGATGGAATAAAAGACTCGCCTGGTTTTTTCCATGTACCCTTCATACATTTTATTTTTAAAAAATGTCTGCTTGTGCATTCCAGGTGATCATTAGCATTTATAAAACATGATAATGTTAACTAACTGCATTATGGAACTCATAGGTTCATGACCATGCAGACATAAGTTCTCCATACTTCCCTATTCTAAGGTAATGTTTTCAATCATCTCCTGTATAATCTACTTCCCTCACATCCTGGTTAATGTTATTCTTCCACCATATTCCTGGCCTACCTATTGGACATTTTCCCTCTAGTATTCTTACAAGAAGTTTCCATGCCCCTCTTTCATTCCCCATTTGTGCCACATGTCCTGCCCATCACACTCTAAAAGACAAATGTTCTTAGTATATCTGTTTTCCTATAAAGATTGTGTAGCTCACTGTTATGTAGTCTTCTCCTAGATTAGATCCCATTAATATTCCCAAAATTGTTTTAATCCCTCTTGTTTTCTGTTTTCTTTTTCAAGTTAAAGTTCTTAAAACATATTAAAATATGCTTTATATAGCCTTTATACTTCTTGTTCCAATGGTGCTGCAGGCCTGGGCCTTCTTAATGTGAGACCTCCAATCTTCTCTATCCATGTCCTCTGTTGCCAGTTCAGATCTGATGACAATCTTCCTTCACTGAGTCCACCCATCTTTTCTTAGGTTTTCTTACTGGCTGCTTCTCAAACATCTCCTCCATCATCACTTTCTTATGTATGCATTCTTTGTTCAATGTGTCCGGGCCATTGCATTTTTTTTAAATTTCACAAGAGTTGATAAATCAAGTTCCTTAAAAAGGTCATAGATTTCCTTATTAAACGTCATTCTCCATCTTCTATTCTCTTTTACTGCTCCATATATCCTTCTCAAAATCTTTCTTTCAAATGTGTTAATTAAATTCCCAGAACTCTTTCACATAGTCCAGGTTTCATTTCCATATACCACTTATTGGACATATGCAAGTTTTATATAGTCTTAGGGTCGTATGTTAGAACATTACTCTCTACTCAAATTTACTTCCAATCACTAGTGAGCTGATTCACCGTGAGCAATTGCTGAGAACGAATTAAGACTTATCGGTCATGCACGAGCGTCGACGTTTTCGTAATATTGGCAACGAATTACCCAGAATTCTCAGCGATAAAACCACTTCCGTTATTTTCGTCTGCTATAGAGGAATGCATTTATGCTTGCATCCCGCAAATAATACCGTATACAAACACGTCTGCGACACGCAATATTACGCCGATTCTCCTGTTCTTCCAGTTGAATTCTTTGGTAGACTCTATCAAATTCCTCTTCTCCGTGTATACCAAAAACATGATCGAAGTCTTCAAGGTCCGACATCTTGGATAAATGTTGGATAAAGCAGCAAAGTACATCGATTACCATCGGTTCCCGTTCGGTTCCCTTCGGGATTTTAATTTGAGTTGCTCATGTAAGGTACCTCCGCAGGTAGCTTACAAATTTAACCAATTATTATCGCATGAACAGATTTCTGAGTAAGCAAAATCGTATTAGCATACAACTTGCTCAGCAGAGAAGGCATTTTACTGTCTAATGCGTCCAAACATGCGACCCTTAGAGAATATTAATAAATTATTCAGAATTAAATGTTTTAATTTATGTCCATATTTATTTTTAAGCTTTTATTACACATTTTAAATTTTTTATTACTAAATTTTCTAAGTATCTATTTAGAAAATAAATAAAATTTGTGTATGTTTCCTGAAACAAAAATGAACTTGGTATATGACACTTAAATAAAACAAAAAATATATTCTCCAAAAAGTAGTGAAATTGAACCATTAGAATTGTAGATTTACCTGGTATTTAAAAATCAATCTAGTGGCTTCTATTTTTTTTTTTTTTTTTTTTTTTTTCCACAACAGAATAGCATGTAACATTTGAATAAGAAAATTTTAAATTTTGGGTTCCAGATAAGCCTCTAGAGCAATTTTTAAATTTTTGTTTCAATTTCAAATTATAAAATATGAAATATTTAAGATTAAAAAGTTTAGTGAGTTTCGTACCTTCAGGATCAAGCAGTCTTTCAATTCCCAGATGTTCCTGTGCTACTCTGAACGCATGCTCTAATCTTGCATTAGGATGTTTTCTTGCGATGTTATGGAAGTCAAATAACTGTGATCTCCACTTGTGTATTAATGCATTGAAGGCTAGCCCATCTGACCAAGATGTGGTGAAATTTTTCACATCAACGCCAGGATAGTCCTGAAAAACAATCAAATATACAGATAAATCATACATTTCTGGGACTGATGTATTCAATTCATTAAATTAAAAAAATAATTAGCAAATCTCGTTTTTTAACCTGTACATAATCAGGAATGAACAGCAACAAAAAATTGAATTCAAAATTTACAGGCAAGAAACGTGAGTATACTCTTACAAATAATTACATAAAATCTTCAGGTTTTAATCATATTGCAATTTTCAACACCTTAATATACAGATTAATAAACATTCCACTAAATAAAGAAGATTTTAAGAAAGAATACAATCACATTTTAAACACAGCTGGTTTAAATGGCTTTGAAAAAGAGATAATAATAAATATAATAAAACAAAAATGTTACAATTTGATTCTAAGAAAGAAATACAAGAAAATTGCTGACCATCCTGAAAACACAACAAATTTCAAAATAAAATTTCAGGAAATTCAATATCACATAAGCACCGACAAAAAATTTTAACCTAGGTAGTGTACAAACAACTAATAAGAAACTTAATACCCCCAGATAGTAAAAAAAATCTGGAATTTATCCAATTAGTTGCAAAGACTGCAATAAAGTACATATAGGAAAACAAAAAGGAACTTGGACACTTGCACAAAATAAAACTTTAGTAATATTAAAAATGGTGAAATTGAAAAAGAAGCTATTGGAACATTTGGCAAAAGGCTTGGAATTGACAGTTTGGGAATAGATATACATTCAGAAGAACAAATTTAGATGTATGAATTTTGAAATTCCCAGCGAGCAAGATTTGATCTCAAATTAATAAATTAATGAGTCATTTTAACATCTTACCTCATATTTCATGTTTTTATCAAACACGGATTTCATCTCAAAGTTCATCAAATCAACACTAGATGGCAGTTTAGAAGATGAAAATTCAATAGTCGTGAAAATGGTTGAAGATAGGAACGAATGTTCCAGGAACTATGGTTGTAGTTTATGAGGTGAGATAATTATAAATTATTTTATTTATTAACTTGCTGCAATGAATTTATTTCTTCTTCTTCATCCAATCAAGTCTTAGGCTTATTGGTCTGTTACGATCTCACTGATGAATTTTGTATCCAGTGTTTCCTTGGATGGCCCAGAAATCTCTTCCTTGTTGGACAATAAGGAAGCATGACTTTGGGAACTCTATGTGAACTCATTCGTCGCAAATGATTCATCCAGTTTTTCTAGCATTTATCTATGTATTTAATGACAGGTTCTAAACATAGTTCCTTTAAGACATCATCACTGTATTTGTGATCTCATTTGGTGTATCCTGCTGTATATCTCATTTCACTAGAAGTTATCATGCTCTCCTCAAAGTTCATGCCTCACTGCTGTAGCAAAGTGCAGGTCTTGCTAAGGTTAACCATACTCTGGTATCTCTCTGGACTAGCGAAGGTTTCATTACTGAATTAATTATTCCCATGATTTTATAAAATTAATAATTTTATTTGATATGCCTGCCTGATTCAAATATGTTAATATAAAACTAAGGTAGGTAAATGAATTTACACTTTCTAGTATTTTTGAATTTATTTATTGAATTTAATGAATTATTTAATGAATTTACTTAAAAAATACAATAGTACCATACATTACGATATAAAGATGAAAGACAGTGTTTTATGTATGAGTTGAAATGTTTATGCCCGAGACAAGTTGCAGTTAGTAACATCGCCCTTTTTTGGACAATTTAACCAAGAGTCCTTCATTCCATTCAGTTGGTAAACTTTCAGAATTCCAATATTTTCAGAAAGAAGATGGAGAATATTTGTGACACTATTAGGATCTGCTAACAAAAGTTCACGCAATGGTACCATTATAGATGTCTTCTGAAAGGCCTACATGTTTAATGTTTGACGATGTTTTATAAACAGAAGTTTGTTTTAGATGATGACTGATACAACATGTATACGAATTTTATAATTTTAATATTTTAATCAATAACTTCAACGGTGGTTTACCATAAATTTTAAAAGTACACTGAAAGCTCCTTATTCTCAAGAGATATGTTCTGCAAATATGCTGCAAATACAGAAACCGCGAATATGGAATGGTAATTTGTATTGATATGTAGGGAATACGTTCCAAGGTTCCGAAATAAAATAAAAGTTATTAAAATAAAATCAATTAATGAGAGATTTTGAACAATTTCATCCTGTGCCGTAGCCAAGTGGTTATGGTAAGAAGTCTTGGCTTAGAGCTATGGGACTTGTGCTGGTTTGGGTCTCCATGGGGGAAGAAATTTTCTCATGGAATTTTGGACAGTATGGGACCAGTGCCCACCCAGCATCGTGAGGCATTTAGGTAGCTACATAAGTAGCGACTCCAGGTTGAGAAGACCAGCTATAATGGCTGGGGAACCCAACATGCTGACCACATGTCACCCCTACATTGGCTAGATGATCTTCTACTTTCGTGATTAACACATGTGGGTGTGAGGCCTGTAGCTGGCTGGTAGGCCAAGGGCCTTCTAGGCCTGTCGTGCTTGGAGTTTTTTTTTAACAATTTCTGTTAATTATTACTGTCAGGCTTAGGCAAGAGCTTAAAGAACTTAGTAATTTTTTCCTGTTTTGCCGCTTGTATAAGGTCTTACAATTCTGATTGATATTTAGCTGTGAATTCAGCAATATAATTCTTTGATTGTCTTGAGATTTCTTGATGAATCATACAGTTGATTCATTAACATTGAAACAGCGTGATATAGATGCAAACGACTTACCAACACGTAAACCGTCAAACATTTCTGTTTTTACTTTAAGCGGCAACCTACTTTTTCCTGCTTTAAAACTTATATTCTTTCCTTTTACTTGACATTTTAAATTGGCAACAAAACAGAAGAGACATGTGTTATCCAATCAAAACTATTGCATCGAATGACAAGTTAAAAGAATAAAACACCGATTGTGGCGAGGGTTGCATTTATCAACAGACATAGTGGTACATGAATTACGGCGGCGGCGGCTTTTAACAATGGATTTTAGGTTTAGTGACAATAAGGCTTGTTTTACTTTGATATTAATTTGTCCATTTGGTTTGAATCGCTCCTTATAAAAGCCGCCTTGGCATGTGCCTGCAGTAAAAAAAGTTGCTGATGCGTTAATAAAGGACACTAATCCTTCTAACATACTGACTGGATCCATGAATAAAGACATTTTTAGCCGTGAATACAGGAACTGTGTTGCAATTTTTTAATCCGCGAATAAGAGAACTGCGAATAAGGAGCTTTTACTGTGTTGTAAACATTTTTAATAGCAATTAAGTAAAGGGTCTTTCATGTATTAAGCAATTTTTAAAGTAGCAATAATTAAGTAAAAAATGCATCAACATTTTCTTTTCATCTACATACACTCCAACTTAAAGTAAACTAAAGTAAAGTAATCCCACTACAGGCCTCAGGAGGCCCTTGGGGTAGTAGGAGGTTATGGCTCCCACTTCTTCTGGACAATCGACACTTGATGTCAGCCAGGTTGTCAGCCCTGCGTGACGGCCGCCTTTACCCCAAGAACAAGCGACTGGTACTCATTTCAGTTAGAGGCTGAGTCGACCCATGGGCCATAGTGCCGCCAGAAGGTTTGGGTCAGTTTAAAAATCCTGACCGCACCAGGCTCCAATTTAAGTGTGGAAAATGATATCAGGCATATGTCCACCTCCATTGTCTCAGCAGGCAGTTACTTTGTCTATGAAGTCTGTGATCTCAGTTCGTGGCGACTTGGAAAGGCTTGCCAGATCTTCATTTTACTCCATGTGACTTTTTTTCATGGGGTTATGTGAAGTTCAAAGTATGCATGAACAAACCACAAACAGTTCTCCAACTTAAGGAAGAAATTCAACACAACATCAACAGAGATGTCTGTGAAAGAGTCATCATGAACTTCATAGACAGAGTAACTGCCTGCCGAGACAGTGCAGGTGGACATATGCCAGATATAATTTTCCGCACTTAAATAGGAGTGTATGTAGATGAAAATTTAAAAGAATATATTTCAATGAATTCTTTACTTAATTATTGCATTTTTAAAAATGGTATAATATATGAAAGACCCTATATTATTCTGTAGTAGCTGCTCCTACTTGGTCAGAAAAACACAGAATCAAAATGAATGGATTATTATTAAAACAGAAAAATCCAAAGAACTTAGAGTTTGGGAGGAAATTTACATTCAGAGGTATAAAGATAATGTCACAAATTTTGAAATTCCCAGGGAAAAGGATTTGATTTGGAAATTCATTGGTCAACCAAAAGAGTGATGAGAAAGCAACATACATGATTGCCAACCAAACAATTCAACAATCAGAACAAGCTAATGATAGAATGCAAGCATTTCTGAAAAATGTTTTCAAGAATTTGACTAATTATGAGATGAGATGTTTATACTGACTCTAAAGTTTTTTTTATCACTTACTTTTGTGTTTTGTCTACACCAAGCTAGTAAAGTCTTCTCTAAATTTGTTTGTTGCAGCTCCGACATCAAGTCTTTTAAGTGATAATGTACCTGAAATAAACAATATTTAAAAAATTATAAAACATTATCTTGCATCACTTAGATTGTACATCTTACCATCTGATTGGAGGTCAGCAGAGAATGTTAATGCTGAGAAGTGAATCTCTAAACCAACTATCCCATATTTAACAATTAAAATTTTCTGCCCTATCGGATATCGAATCCGGACTTGCTAGTCATAAAGTAGGCGAGTTACCACTAGACCCAGCACGGCAACATGCACTGCATGTAAATATAAATGTTTTATTATTAATTTAACACTTCTCACTGTAGGATAAATTATAATTATAATGTAACTATAATTCTGAAAAAAAAAAAACTAAAAAAAAACTAAAAAAAAACTCACAAAATGTGTTCTGGTATTAACTAACTCACTGACTATCCAACCCATAGATTAATGTTAATCTTCCACCTCATTCTGCAATATACAGTAGGTGCTGATGGGAAAATAGGCATTATGGGGCTCACTTAAACTTTTCTGGGGTTGTATAACTTGTATGTACCTACAACATTAGTTTTATTTATTTCCTTCAGAAAAATATTGTTAGAAAAACATCCTTTTTTGATCATGTACTTCATCACAATAATGTCCTTAAAACATTTTTTGGAAGATAAAATTTTGGGGGGAAAAAACTAAGACAAAAGACTAAGGTTTGGAAAATATAACAGAAATTATAGGATGGCAGGATAAAAAGTATGCCATATTGTTTATGCAAACAGCTCTACTCTTTTTTGAATTGATATTTTCCTTAATGAAAAATCTTGGATTAAAAATTTATGGATAAGTTCCAGTTGTAATGTAAACAAACCAGATGTATGGACTACATTTTCATTCATCAAATAATGTTTTATCTTTAAGTGTGTAAAAAATGTAGTTCACTCTCTAACACTCAAAATAAATTAAATAAAAATAATTAAAATATGTATTATCTAGCACACGTCTATATAAGTTACATGGGAGAACCTTAAAATATATAATTACAATTTAATAGATTAAATAAATATTTCATTCAATGTTTTTATTATTATTAATTTAATAGTTCTCACTGAAAGACAAGTCAAAATCAAAGTAGATCAAGATAGACAGCGCGGAATGCGGCAGGGTTTGTGGCTACCGTGACTGCCTACCTGCTTCTGCTCAAGCTGACGTGGGGATGAAGACTGTGTCCATTAACCCCAAAAATTTTTGAAGTAATGACGAAGCAATTTAATATATGTGAAAACATTGAAAATCATTCGCCACATGGCTGAAGACAATGTTTGTGCTCTGCGCTGATTGGATCCTGTACCTATCGTATATATATGTTAATTTGATTTATTTCTGCAAAAGTCGGATTTGTATTATTTTTTAGGATTAGTACTATTATGTACTTTAATTATAATGTTAATTTTTTAATGTATTCAATAAAATATTATTATTTAAAAATGTATATTGATTGGCCAATCACAGCTCAGTACGTGGTGTTCCCAACTGGTCACCCATCCAGGTACTGACCATGCTTGAGCTTTACCGTGGCTGGGGTCTTTCATTCTCAGTGGAATGTTGAGGGCTTAGAAAAATTTTGGATGTTGTAATTTTGGACTTTGAAATTTTCCATAGGTCTATGTGAGCGCTGTATGCACTTTACCAAGACATCGGAAGTGTGTTTGGTGGACGACGGTTGCGATGTGAGTGTCCCTATGTTCTCGGTGTATTTTAGGGACTTGTATTTTTTTTATAAATCAGAATTTTGGACTTGTAAAAATTTTATACGTTTTATATATAGTGGATCCTTCGAAGTTCGGCACTTGTTTGGTGGGAAGGCTGCAGCTGTAGCTCCATTGAAGAAATGAAATCCTCTTTTTTTGTCAATCCTTTCCCGGCCTTAAGTGTTAATTTAATGAAAAATAATGCCCCTACTTGGGGACTACTCTGGTATTTACCTTGATGCTAAGGAAATCACTAGAAACCTTAGCAGAGTAGTTTATGAAATTAAATAATTATTTTAAATTATTTAATGAATAAGTTATTCTAAATATGTTCATTTAGTAATTAAATTAACTTATTTATGGAATGTTAAGGGAATTTTGAAAATAATTTTTACTATATGTGAGAATTTTCTAATTTGGAAAAATTTATGCCCCATTTAATTTTGAATTTGAAAAAATTATGGGATTAATTCATAAGTTAACTGGTGGGATGTTAGGGAGACAAATTACATTTGAAGAGAAAAATATATGCCTAGACCGGAGTTGGCAGAGCATTGGCATAGAAAGCCACAGGTCCTGGGTTCAAACCCCAGTCTAGGTGTATATTTTTCTCTTCAAATAAAAGTATTTCTTTGTTAAATTCTGAAGCATGTGCAATGCAAAATACTTTAGAATTTCAATTGTTTCAAATGGCTGCTTCTCCTATACAATTTTTTAAGCATCAAAGAAGGAAAAGCTTTGAAAAAGCAGAGAGAAACAAATTATTTTGAATGTTTTCAAGCAGTTTAGTGAAAAATATCCTATATTAGCCATTGAGGATGTGGTGATAATAGCAGCAGAATTTACAGGTAAGCATATATTCTGCTCGTAGATCTAATGAAATTGTAAATAAAGGGTGTCTATCAACATCATTGAAGATGTATAAACATCTGATTATGTTTCAAATATTTAGCTTGAAGAAAAAAGTCCCAAAACTAAATCTACAGTTCAAGACAACAAACCTGAGACAAACAAATGAAACAAAATATCTAGGGACAATTTTTGATTCAAAATTATCTTGGAGAAAACATATTGAAACTGTAGTAAACAAAGCAACGAAAAGATTTTAAATCTTAAAAAGACAAGCCGGAGCAAAGTGGGGTAGTAATCGCCAGATTCTGAACACCACATATAAAACATTCATCAAGCCAATACTTCTATACAACGGGGAGGTAATAATTTCAGCAAATAACTCAAACCTAAATCGCCTAGAAGTATGCCAAAATCAGGCTTTATGGCTTATAACCGGCGCAGCTAAATCAACCCCGATCACAGCAATGCAAGCACTAACTCAGAACCCTCCAATATGTCTAACTTTAGAGGAACAGGCAATAACACAACATGAAAAAATGTTACGGTTAACAACATCAAAATGGGAA